>CM050425.1:15277237-15594737 GCA_027564155.1 Gymnocypris eckloni scoliostomus | reverse complement strand
CGTCTGAGCTTCACGAGCTTCTCTCATGACTTCAGCACATCTACAGGTGAACAAACACTTGATCAACACAATGATATAGTACTCAACACATACGTGTAGTATTTGTTAAATTATGTAGCTGTAATAAAATAAAATAAATAGAAAAGACAATTATTTTCAGGGTTATTATGCCTTACTGAATCTAAATCAATCAAAATAATTGCATTGTTACTTGGAATAAAATATATAACTGAAATAAAGGAACATTTATAGAAAATGTTTTAACTTTAAAAAGTTAAAGTTTTCTAAAAAATTAAATAAGTAAATCTAAAGCTGAAATAAAAATATATATATATTTACTGATATATATATATAATACCTATTATTATTACTACAGTATTTCTGTAATAAATTTAAAATGAGCAAATATTAATTTAAAAACGTTAATATATTTAAAATTAGAATGTATCTATTTTTATTATAATTTAAATCCTTTTAGTGTAATTAGTCCTTTTTTAATATCCCACATCATCTTAATGTTATACAAACTGTTAAACTGACTAAGTATTTGAATGCATAAATTATATATAATTATTATTAATAATATTTGAAATAAGTGTAATTTTTATATAGGCTATTTATACAAATATACACAATACAAATATACTGTATAAATATACATATATTGTATATTTATAGAAATACAACTTTTTTATAATGTGAAAAATTGACAATTTATTCATTAATTCCTTACGAAGAAATTTTTTCTGGCAAAAATAAAATTAATAATTACGTTTTTTTTTCTGTAACCTCAATATTACTTTCTATCATCTCGTGTTTGAACAAAGTATCATTGTCCAGGCAGGATAAACTAAGTATTATCAATAGATTTGATTAATGAATGTGGCGTTTACACGTTTAATATGAACATTGATATGAATATTCACACTGAATCCCTCTTTGAGTAATAACTAGCTGTCTGTTTGTGTGAATAACCAGATCATTACAGATAGTGTTCAGAGCATATCTGATAAACCCTTTCATATAGATATATTAAAAAGTCAATAACATGTTAAAGGTCAAAAGGTTCAGGGATGACTCACCGGATGGCAGAAGATTCACACGAAGACTGTTTTTAAAACCCTGAAAATACATTTAAGTCAATCAATATCTATTTAACACAATAACCTATATACAACTGATTGAGCAAACATACACCGAGAAAGACTCCTGAAGCTCAGGCCAAACTCTTCCTGCTGTGACCGAGTCTGTAGTCTGAGATATCCTCTCATAAACACCCCCGAGGTCCTCTGAGCTTCACAACACCTGAACAAACCAATGAGAGACTCACATTCACAAAACAAGACATCAAATAACATCACATAAAACAACTTAAAACATTATTATTATCATCATTATTAACAAATCAACAAACCAATGAGAGACTCACATTCCTGTCACATGAACCAAAACAAGACATCAAATAAAACAACTTAAAACATTATTATTATATCATCATTATTAACAAATCACCAAACCAATGAGAGACTCACATTCACAAAACAAGACATCAAATAACATCACATAAAACAACTTAAAACATTATTAATATCATCATTATTAACAAATCAACAAACCAATGAGAGACTCACATTCACAAAACAAGACATCAAATAAAACAACTTAAAACATTATTATTATCATCATTATTAACAAATCACCAAACCAATGAGAGACTCACATTCCTGTCACATGGACCAAAACAAGACATCAAATAACATCAAATAAAACAACTTAAAACATTATTATTATCATCATTATTAACAAATCAACAAACCAATGAGAGACTCACATTCCTGTCACATGGACCAAAACATCAAATAAAACAACTTAAAACATTATTATTATCATCATTATTAACAAATCACCAAACCAATGAGAGACTCACATTCACAAAACAAGACATCAAATAACATCAAATAAAACAACTTAAAACATTATTATTATCATCATTATTAACAAATCACCAAAAGGCTGGAAATATTTGTATTATATATTTTTTAAATAAATGACTAGTCATAATCTACTTCATTACAATGACTGTTTGGATAAAATAAAATTGAATTAAATTAAATTAAATTTGATTAAATAAATTATTATCATCAATAAGTATATTACTAAAAGGCTGAACATACTGTATTTTTAATAAATGACTATTCAATCTATTTGACTACAATGACTGTTTGGATCAAATATATAATAATAATTATTATTATTATCAATAAATAGATTACTAAAAGGCTGAAAAGTTTTTTTTTTTAATAAATGACTAGTCATAATCTACTTGATTACAATGACTGTTTGGATAAAATTGGATAAAATAAAATTGAATGAAATAAAATAAAATTTGATTAAATAAATAAATATTATTATCAATAAATATATTACTAAAAGGCTGAAAAGTTTTTTTTTAAATAAATGAGCAGTCATAATCTACTTGACTACAATGACTGGATAAATTGAAATAATGACAAATAATATTGCTTTTTGAAATAAATGAAAGTAAAATAAATGAAATGAAAACATAAAAATGGACAAGAATAAATAAGCACTCATAATTCTGTTGCAGGAGTAGATTTGAGAAATACAGCTGTAAGTGAAGTGACACAGTGTCATTAAAACAGATACAAATACGATCATCTCATTAATAAAACACAGCATCAACAGTATAAACAACCAGAATGCTTGAAAACATTTTATTAAATATTCAACACAAACTAGAGAAAAATAAAACTGAGCGCTACACCTTCATTGCTAGATGTTCTTCACACAGAAGTCAAGTATTCTGACTTCAGTACCACGAAATCACTGCAGGTCGTTACATTAATTATCATGAAACTAGATTTATGAATCACAACAGCACTTTGCACGCGCAAAATGTGCCGCCGCAACGCAAGAGTGAAAAACTAATGCTGATGTCTAGATACGGTTTGGAGGGTTTTCATATGTTTTATTGTATATGAGTGATGGCGATCATGAGTGCTTGAGCATCAGAACAGATGGATTGAGGTTTGAGAAGTTGTAGAAACGGTGGATTTCTGAAAGTGCCGTGTAAAACACATTCAAAGATACATCCATTAAAAAGGCATCAGAGTCTTGTGTGCACAGAATACAATATTCAGAACCGATATTAAACATTAATAGTCATATGTCACGATGGCCTGTTTTGGAGTTTGTGACTTAAAACATACACATTTACATAAATGCAGCTTTATAATGTAACCATAATGGATCTTCTGTTCTCTAGGAGCTCAGAATTATGTAAACACGTTATTTTTCCATATCTGATAAAGAAAACACATTCATTTAGATTTTTAAAGCAGTTTTGCCTCAATTTCCATAGAAAGTGAAGACCTGTTTAGTCATAAATAATTCAAAACAAATTAAATACAGTATATTCACTATAATATTAACGTTTATTAAAAAAACAAAACAACACATATTTACAAGATCTTTTTGAAAGCACTGATGTTCTGGGTCGTGGATTTGTTTGAGTGTGTGTGTGTGTGTGTGTGTGTGTGTGAGTGTGTGTGTGAGTGTGTGGTGTGTGTGTGTGTGTGAGGTGTGTGTGTGTGTGTGGTGTGTGTGTGTGTGTGTGAGTGAGTGAGTGTGTGTGTGGGTTGTTTTTGTTTGTGGTGTGTGTGTGTGAGTGTGTGAGTGTGTGAGGTGTGTGTGAGTGTGAGTGAGTGTGTGTGTGCGTGCATGCACGTGTGTGTGAGTGAGTGTCTGTGTGAGTGTGAGTGTGCATGTGTGTGTGTGTGTGTGTGTGTGTGGGTGCGGTGTGTGGTGTGTGCGGTGTGTGTGTCTGTGTGTGTGTGAGAGTGTGTGTGTGAGAGTGTGTGTGTGAGAGTGTGTGTGTGTGTGTGTGTGTGTGTGTGTGGGTGCTGTGTGTGGGTGTGTGTGTGCGTGTGTGTGTGTGTGTGTGAGTGTGTGTGTGTGTGTGTGTGTGCGTGTGTGTGTGTGTGTGAGCGAGTCTCAGTGACTCTCCATCATCTGAACCGGTCTCAACAGCTCGGTCCATCTCCTCTGGAAAAAGCGTCTCATCACGTGTCCCGCTCGGCCGATGTCTGAATGATCCTCGTTGAATTTCTCACAGTTATCAAACACCAGGTTCACGTCAATGATGAAAGTCTCAAGATTCAAGTACCTGCAACGAGAAGTCAAAAGTCAAGTCAAATTAATTATAATAATTCAATTAAACATTCACCATCATTTTGCTGGCAAATAACGAGGTTCACCAGCAAGGTATTAATACTGGTGCATATAAATACTTGATTTAGTGAAAAATATTGATAAAAAACAACAACAACTACTGTTTGGTTAAAACGATTCCACTGAAAAAATAACATTAAAAATTAAAACGAAGTATTATTATTATCATCAATTAATTCATTTATTATCAAAAGCTTGAAATTGTGTTTTTAATAAATGACTTAATCTACCTGACTATAATGACTGTCTGGGTAAAATTATGGTCTACTATAAAACTAAAATAAAAATAAATAAATAATACTTAATAAAATATAAAACAATAAGAACATGAAAAAAGAGTTTTAAATAAATGACTAGACTCAATCTACTTGACTACAATGTTTTGATAAAGAAAATTAATTATCATCATCATCAATAAATATAAAATAAAAATGATCATGATCAATAAATATATCACAGAGAAGGCTTCGATATGGTATTTAGTGTCCAGCTGCAAACGAGTAGTTAACTAGTGATACGCACTGGCCGTTGGAGAGTTTGTCTCGGATGCTAGAGAGGTCCATGGGCTTCTTGATGATCTTGCGGTATCCCGGGACAGATTTGGGGTTGACGGGTGTCAGAAACGGCCCGGCGTCCTGATGGCTTTCCAGCTCCGCCAAGAGTATTCTGAAAACGACCGATCAGTGACACCTGTGTTAACTCAAATAAAACACGACGTTTATTCAGCTAGCACACTTCATTCCTTCCATTCCGGCACATTAGCTATCTATGTTCTACCGCCGTTCCCCTCACCTTTGAACCAGCGCATGTGCTAACCTTACTTTTAACCCGGAAGAACCTTCTTCCAAGCGAACACAGTAAGGAGGAAATAACATGTTAACGGCTGAAGAAAGACATTCTGCTACAGTACCTGCACAAGGCCAGGTCTTCACTGGGGTCTCGGGCTGTTTTGGGCTTCTTCACGCACGCGGGACTCTCCTGCTTTGCCGGGTTAGCAGAAGGACTCTCCTCGGTCTTCCTCTTTTTCATGTCCTTTGACACTTTCCTGGGCGTGCTGTTGGCGCTGCTCAAATCCTCCTCCGAGTCTCCGGCCACAGACGGCCTCCTGTGCCGCTTGACCTCGGCAGGTTTCTTCAGGCCTCCGCTTGAGCGGTTCAAGGCCTTCTTGGTCTTCAGGGACTGACTGCTCGCCTACACAGAGACGAACGCTTTAGTGAGGATCTCCAAACACAGACCAAAGACTCGGATCTCTTCATGAAGAACAGACAGCTGCAGCGAAGGGGTCATGCAGCAGCATTTATGGGCCCTTTACATGTATATACACATTTAAGTACATTTAGGGATGCATGTGTGCTTGAGAATTGAAATCAGATGGAAGGAATACAATATTTATGGTTTTAAATTGTTAAGCCATATTCCCCAGTGATTTCCCAAGAGTTGGTCTTAATACAAAACTCAAATAGTAAACAAAAACAAATACTGTAAACATTATAATTATACGCTTTGTTATTTATAAAACAATAAATAATTAGTGCAGTAATAAAATGTAGAATATTATTATTATTACCACTCAAATATCTTGACTTCAATAATAATAATACTTTTATGATTTATACAAAATTATAAATGTAGTAAAAAAAAAAGTAAATAAAAGTAATACAAATAGTAAAAAGAAATGATAATATTATAATGATTATTTATTATTAAAAAAATGGACCTAATAATAATACAGTTATAATAAAGTATATATTTTATTACTACATTGAATCATTATTATTAAAAAATAATGTTAGGTGTAGTAGTAAAATTTGTAGTAAATACAATTAATGAAAAATGTAGTAAAAATTATTGTATTATAATATAAAATGTATTACTATTAAAAACGGTGACATAACATTAATAAAATTGTAATATTATAATTAAGTATATTTTTTACTACTACATTAATTTGCTTTTATATTATTATTATTGATGTTATTTTATTATTGTTGATAGTTGTATTATTTATAAAAAATCTAAATAAAAAATGTTTCAATGAGATTTTGAATTTATTATTATTATTGTTGTTGTGGTCGTCAGTGTGCCAAGTAGTAGTAGTAGTAATATTAATAATTTCCTTGCATAGAAAAATGACTGTCAATGTCAATGTGTTGTCAGATTTGAGAACTAATCAGCAGCTGAGCACTTAAAATTCAGCACACAAATCACATGGACTACTTTTATTAAACTTGCATGGTGTTTTTGATCAATATGAACTGAGATGTTGTGAAAATATTCTTCTGAAATTCCATGATGACTAAAAAACAAAACAGCATTGAGTTGTGGACCGAGATCGACGTGATCGAGAGTGTTACTGATCTACTAAAGTGCTGCACCTGGGATATGCAGGCCGGGCAGAACCAGTCTCCGTCTGGTATGCTGGTGATCTTGGGTTTATGACAGTACGTGTGGCAGCCGCGATCACATCCATCACACAGCAGCAGCAGCTCCTCGTGGTCTCCCTTACAGCAGATCTGACAGTACTGAGCGATAAACACATCTGGATTACTTCACCTGCCAGAGTCCAGCACACAGATCTGAAACACATTCAACCTGAAAGCCCTGCGAATCAATCCCCATCGAACCCCAGGAGCTGTGGACTCCCAGCACTCACCACTTTCATGATGGACTTCTCCCAGGCGATGGACTTGTGCAGCTGCTGCAGACACAGAGAGAGCTGACTGGCACTGCGCACCTCGCCGAGAGCTTTACGCCACTGTCTCAGTCCTGGAGCCCGCTCTTCCTCAGCCCTGCCGCAGACAGATTACAGATTACAGTACTGCACACAACCGGATTTATGATCAAATATAATACATGCAAATAAAATACAATTCAGAATACAATCACATCCAAAATACTAGATAATCAAATTTAAATATTTCATAATAAAATTAAAATGGCATAACAAAATAATATTTTATAATAAATAAATATGACAAAATGTATAAATAATAAGGTCCAAAATGTATTTTTGCCTCATTTATTACACTTACATATACATATTTCTTATTGGCCATGAAACGGCATTGTGCATTTTTTTAAATAAATAAAACAATTATAAAATGGGGGGTAAATCTGTATATTTGTCCTTGTAGCAATGCAATTATTTAGCTTTTTTTTTTTTGCACCAGCGATGTCCAGATTCTTCTGAATCTTTAAAAAATTATATATATATATATATATATATATTTATATATATATATATATATATATATATATATACACACACATATGTGTATATGTCTGTATATACATATATATTTTATAATAAATAAATATGACCAGGGTCCAAAATTTACTTTGTGTCACTTCTGCCAATTGTGAAATAATTTTGTACATTTAGGAGGTCATAAACATTCTTACTGGCCATGAAATTTTGCATTTGCAATTTTTTCTTAAATAATACAAAATAAATGCATCTGTATATTGTCCTGAAGACAATGCAATTATTTAGCATTTTTCTCTGCATCAGTGATAGTCAGATACTTTTGAATCTTCCAAACATTCATACAAATGTGTAAGTGAATGGCATGTTTTATTGTGATTTGGTGCATGTTAATTTTGGAGCCTGGATATGACCCTATTTCATAAACACATGCCATGATCAATAACCCACATTCATGCTGATAATAACCACAGAGCACAGACTGAAAGAGCACAGAGACAGCAGTGTGTGCTACTTTCCACAAACAGAGTTCAACATTACTGTTTAAATAGAATTACGAGGCAGTTTGTTTTTATGATGTTTATATCTTCTTTTGTTGCTGCGAGAACTGGCAAGATGTGGGTCTATAAACCCTTATATTTATTATAATTTATATAGTATTATTTAAACAATATTATCATATAATATGTTATGGGAAATATAGTTTGATCATTAACTACAAACTAACATTGTCACAAAATGATCCCCTACTGAGTGATGGCTTCATTATGGCTACATTTACAACCTTGTTAGTATTATTATAGGCTATTTTTTATTATTATTACTCAGAAATCTGACCTCTAGAGTAATTATAAATATATATATTTATTTTAGGGAACGAGTAGATGTTAGTTTGTAAACTCTAATGTCATTTTTCAGTTTACATAGAAATATCACTCCTCTTATCTCTGACCATTTGTTAAAATAAGTCAATACATAATTATACAGTATATTATAATTACCAATAGCATTATTATTATTTGTAACAAAATCAATAATTAATATATGTAAATATAAGATAATATAAGATAATGTAAACTAATAATACAACTAATAGTTTTCAATTATTCTAATTAAACCACATTATTATTATTATTATTATTATTATTATTATTATTATATGTAACAAAATCAATAATGAATATATGTAAATATAAAATATAAGTTTATGTAAACTAATAATACAACTAATAGTTTTCAATTATTCTAATTAAACCACATTATTATTATTATTTGTAACAAAATCAATAATTAATACATGTAAATATAAGATAATATAAGTTTATGTAAACTAATAATACAACTAATAGTTTTCAATTATTCTAATTAAACCACATTATTATTATTATTATTTGTAACAAAATCAATAATTAATATATGTAAATATAAGATTAATATAAGATAATGTAAACTAATACTACAATTAATAGTATTCAATTATTCTAATTAAACCACATTATTAGTATTGTTAGTATTATGTAAAAAAATAAATAATTAATATATGTAAATATAAGATAATATAAGTTTATGTGAACTAATAATACAACTAATAGTATTCAATTATTCTAATTAAACCACATTATTATTATTATTATTATTAGTAACAAAATCAATAATTAATATATGTAAATATAAGATAATATAAGTTTATGTAAACTAATACAACTAATAGTATTCAATTATTCTAATTAAACCACATTATTATTATTATTATTATTATTAGTAACAAAATCAATAATTAATATATGTAAATATAAGATAATATAAGTTTATGTAAACTAATACAACTAATAGTATTAAATTATTCTAATTAAACCACATTATTATTATTATGTAACAAAATCAATATTTAATATATGTAAACATAAGAAAATATAAGTTTATGTGAACTAATAATACAACTAATAGTTTTCAATTATTCTAATTAAACCACATTATTATTATCATGAACAGATTTCTAAAATAATAATAAAAGCAGCAACAAATAATTTACATTGAATAAAATTATTCCAATCAAATTATTATTATTATTATTGTTATTGATTTATTCAGAAGAATTCGAGGCTCTATTTAGTACCGTTTGTGGCAGCCTCTTGTGGAAGGCAGATGAGGATGCAGTGAGGCTGTGGTTATTGTAGATGTACACAGTGCCTCATGCTTCACAAGCCAAAAAGTGAAGGTTGCAGTGTAAACGGGAAACAAGCACCACATAAACCCACAGATGCACAAGTGCCAAGTGAAGAGCGGCAGACGGGCTTGAGGAGCGAGTGAATCTGATGACCTACCCGTCACCATCGGCTCTAGCAGGTGATGGCGCAGGGGCCGGTACTGAGACCGTTCCCACGTTATCCAGTCTGATCTGAATGGTGCAGCTTAAAGGGCTCTTCAGGTACCTTCGCTCGATGTTCCTCTCCAGCTCCGCCAGACGCGTCACTGCTATATCCAGAGGGTTGTTCGCTCGACGCACGATGTCACTTTTGCAGTTTTGCACGAGAGGTTTGTGCTCGTAATACACCAGGTCTTCACTATGTGACTGTGGCGTTGGATGCATCCAGCCCTGTCAAACAAACATAATGCTTTCATACACTGCAGGTCAAATCAAAGACAGTGTTGAAACATTAATGCTCTTAACCTGGATCTTGATCCGGCTTCATCTTACTTAAGCTCCAACAACTCTGTCATACTTTTGGCCTTTTCATGTCAATTTATGATATTCTTCTCTTTTATTTTAAACCATGCCCCCTAGTGGAAATATTTAGACTTAAAGGGATAGTTCACCCAAAAATGAAAGTTTGATGTTTATCTGCTTACCCCGGGACATCCAAGATGTAGGTGTAGCGTGTTCACAACAGCCGGCGCGTGACGCGCCAACATGCTCTAGCATAGTACACACATGCGCGGACGCGATCTAAACAACGAGTGACATATGCTCGACAGATCTCTTCCTGCACATGCGTGTACTATACCAGAGAGCGTTGACACGTCAGGCACCGGATGTTGTGACGCGCTCAGGACAGTTGGACATTGCGGTGGATCAGAGGTCAAACATGATATAAATACTGTTCAGTTTCTTGCACAGACCGATCGTTTCGTGTCTTTAGACCTCGACGTATCGTCACGAGCCGCAGGGATTCATTTGGTTTTGTCAAAGCCATGGGTCCCATTGACTGCCATTACATGACTGACAGACTGCAACGGTTTGAGTTAAAAATCTTTGTGTTATACTGAAGAAACAAAGTCACCTACTTTTGGGGTGGGAAGCATATAAACATCACATTTTCAATTTTGGGTGAACTATCCCTTTAATGTTTATGTTGCTAAAAGGCTTATAATAATGAACTGGAAAAAGCCTTTCCTCCCAACTACTCTCATTGGATGCATGATGTAGAATATCAAGGACCGAATAATTGGCAAATCAAGATTCGATCGAAGCATGGTTGAAACATGAGAAGCCGAATTCCACAAGACAACAGCAGGAAGTCATAAATCAGACCCCTAGCGCCAGCCCGTCAGAATACAGCCTGCAAAACCAAAGGAACACTTAATGATAATTCCAATGCAGGAATTCGGTAATACATTGGAGGAATAAATATTGATTGACAAAGAGATGCAACATGTGACCATTACATGTAAATCTGTGATTGAAATCACAACTACAGACTGTAAAATCATCTTAAAGGACTTTCATGCTCATGGTTAATGAAACTAATCATTTCTATGCATAACATATTATGTATGTGACCCACAAATTTGAATATCCTTGTTTTAATCATTGTGTTTATCGTGCTTTTAATTGGTATTGACTAGCTAAGCCTTAAGGGTTAATGTCATGTTTGGTATGTATGAGTGTCATAAGTATAGCTTTAATCATTTCTTTTGATGGATTTCCTGTCAAATGCATCATATTCTGGTTATAGAAATCACATTCAAAAGGATATTTTGCAAGAGAATGTAAAATTCGAGCAATGTGACTGAACATGACATGTTAATTTATTAAGTGGGTGGAGCTACAAAGCGGCACCCAGAATCAGCATGGGATCTAATTGGTCAAGACAACCATTGGGAGGTCCCTAAAAGGCCGAGTTTAATAAATACTAGGACACCCCTTGAAATAACTCTCTTCAGCCTCTCTTAACTTCTCCTCTTGGATCTCTCTCTCTCCGGAAAAATGAACTCTCTCTTCAGCTCTGGACCACACCCAGCCAGCTTGATACCATGAAAAGAAGAAAAGCCACCTAGTCTTTACATCCTTTTATTCTTTGACTTTAGTTTATTTTCTTTCCGTGAGTTCGTGTGCTAAGTTACGTTTGCCAGCGGAAACAAGCCCAAGACTCTGCAAAACCAGCCAACGCCCACTTCCACGACTCCTGAACTCTAAGCCAATCAGCGACTTCGGAAAAACCCTTTCCTGAAAAGACGGAGAACAAAGGGAATCCTTTAAACACAAAAGCTACGCAAGTACAAACCCCAGACTTTGCGGTAACTGGTGTAATATTGAAAATAGATTTTAGCCTCATTGAAAACTCAATGCGAGTGTTAAATCAGTGATTGATGGTTGTTCAGGTTTATGCAATTGCACATATTGCTGTAAACGTGGGATATCAAACTCTCATTCTCTTAATCTAATCCTTTCCTCACTTTCTCTCTTTCTGCAACGCGTGAATGTGTGAATGCTTGTGTTCATGTGTAGATGAGTTTACATGTCTTAGATTTATATAAATAAAGTCTTGTTTATATTGAAAAGAGAAATATCTTGTGTTTTGTGCTCATAAGTTAATGCCTTAATCTGTCGATTTTGTTACCGTGCTATTTAATAGTGTTTTCACTATATTTTGGGATTTTAATATCCAGTGCAGAGTTTGTTATACGGCTTGTTCGGTGAATCGCCGTGAAACAGTGAGTCTGTTCAAATTCTATAAAATCATTAATGATTCCCTTTGAGCTAAATTGACCTGTTTCCTTATAACAATATATATATTATATGTTATCATTACATATTGGTGGAGGATCTGCGGGCAGATAATCTAAATTATGAGCATAAACCAAGTTATTTAATCTTTTATATTCTTACGGATGAGATCTGAGATCAGACTGGTGTGTGTGTGTGTTTGTGTGAGTGACGTCAGCAGCGCGCCTCCTTGAATGAATGAGCACAGAGAAGGCTGTAACTCGAGTCAGCCTCTCCTTTTTGTTTAACTGCAGTAAGGGAACTCAAAGTTAACATTTGAGATCGGAGAATGAGGTTGGAGATGAGCGTGTTCCTCTCTTCTTGTAATGCCTTGTTTTATAGCTGAATTAATTTCCTGCGTGTTCCAGGTCATCTAATAGCTATAACTTACTCCATAATCTCAGTAACTGTTAGCCGCATCAAGCTAAACTGCAGTAATTAAAAGGGAAATAAATCAGTGGATAAAGAATAGTTTTGAGCGTGTTCCTCAATTCTATTTATCAAAGCCTTATTATTCATAGTTTGATCGTCAGTGCGTGTTCCATTGTCAGATATGCTATGACTCCCTGGGTTAAACATTAGAGATTAATGCTTGCCTGTTTGTGTACGTACACTGTTCACAAAGTGAATTAAATCTCGCGAAACACTGCGCGTGTCCGAGAGTGATTTGAATGGGAGCGTTAAAAGCTTTATCAAGTAAAGTTTACCTTTGAACCAACAGCGAAGAAACCCTGTTGTGTTTATGTCCATATAAACGGACACGGGCTTGTGATACACTGTTTCCTCAACCGCAGCACGGAGCTATTATTTGAATAAGGTTTAAGTTTAACTCTGAACTGAAAGTTTAAGCGCCACATCGCAGAACAAGCGGTGTTGTTATTTGTACAGTGTTGAGATGCGCCAACATTTAATGTAACATACTCGAGCAACTTTGAACTGCGCACGCCGCAGTACATCGATGCTTTTGTAAACAAGCTCCATGCTGTTGCTAATGGCACGGTGGTGTTTACATTGAAGTCTATGCTAAAGCCATTAGCCTCAAAGGTTAGAAGTTAGCATTAACCTCCAATGGTTGAATAAAGTGTGTGTTTTGAAAAGCTAAAGTGGTTTAACCCTTCAAACATTTAAACTAATATACTTGTTGGTCTTTCTCTTCCTATTTCTCCCTTTTTACCACTTATTTGTAGTTCTACTAGAAAGGAAAATACTAGTTCAGAATTATTAATTGTGCCAAATTCAAATTTAATTAAAACATTAAATTTATTTGGAATCATTCTAATTTTCCCTCATATTATTAATATGATCCTTCCTTCTAGTATTCCCTTTTGGGCATAATCATTTTAGGTACAAATAAGTATTGAACTTTAAAAGTTTAAGTAAACTTATTCTACCTAATTGATTTATTACCCATTTAAGTAGATTCTATTCAGACTTATACTCACTCATTACTTTATTGCGTTTTACCCTAATTCTTCCTGTTTTGGTTATAAACATAACCACTATTTTATTTACTTATTTCCTCATTTACTTAATTTCATATTTGCTTATTTTGCCTGTTTATTACTTTACAATTTTACTTTGTCTTACCATTTTCTTTCCTCTGTGTATCCTAGCTTGGGAACGACCCACCTGAGCCTTAATAGGACACATTGTCATCCCTCACTACGAGTTCAAATAAATTAGAGAGACAAATCTCTTTTACCCAAAATTTTTTTGTTGATAGTTGTGTAGCAACTGAAAACAACACTATACGCGTAGTCGGGCATAACTGCTTGCTAGTGGACCGATCCACTCAACTTACTGTCTCTTTCTCTTCCCTCCTGTTCTATCCTCCTTTCTTTCCTCTTCACTTTTCACATTTGTAGGGACCTGTAAGAACCATCAATCAATTCTAAGTGTATGAGAGATACAATCCTGTCAAAAGGAATCATCCTAACGAATTTGATTGCAATCAAACCTACTTTTGTTCTTCTTAACCTCCCTATATTTAAAACGCATAATCCAAATTTGAACAACTCATGCAACGCTGAGATCAATTTTAATAGAGATAAGTGTTGAGCAACTGGCGCCAGCCTCCCTGGTGAGCGGTCCAACTGTAAGGTGTTGCGTTGTCAATTCTGTCAGACTAAGAAAAGAGATATCAGAATTATTATTATATTAGTTTGTCCAAGACGAAGATTTAATAATATTGTTTGCCTCCTTGATAACAACATTTAATAAAAAAAAGGAAAGAATTTTCTTCATTTGAAAAAAAATAGAAAAGGAATTGTTTTTTTATTAAATTAGTTTTTCACCTTTTGTCTCTTTTCCTCTTCCTCATTAGAGTGACGAAGTCTTCACATCGCTAGTCTACCTAGATACTCTGAGACCAACACAGTGATCACCACACTTCACCAGTGGTTCAGAATCACTGACATAACACTTAGTTGTCGCACCACACATAAGCTTCCACTCCACACAGATCTGTGTCAGTCTCTCTTCTCCCCAGCGTGCCAACATGCCGCAGACTGCAGACCCCTGGCAAAGGGGAAGATGTGAACACTTGGCTGAGAGGCACGACAGACAGCCTCACCCCAAGACGCGTTTGAACTGTTATTATTTTTAATAATAATCGTAGTCCTGAGAAGATTCCTGACACAAGATTCAAGCCAGAATAACAACCATGAGGAGCTAGTCAAAATTGCCAGCTCCTAAGCTATGCCTTCACGACCCAGTTGAAACTGAGCGACAAGCACATCACCCACCTTCAAGAGGAACTGACATGTGCTCAACGTCGCATAGACAAGCTGGAAGTGAAAGTTCAAGATCAACTCAAAGCACCCAACGAGAGCGAGCAGGAAACAACAGCGGAACAAGTTAAGGGCTCCAAGCAGCCTGACAGCAGCTCAGCTCGACCAACAACATGCAAAGGCTGCCCAGGAAGACCTGGTAAACAGACTTCAGTATGCCAACCAGCTACTAGAGAAAGCCAAGCATGACATTAGCAACAAGAATGCTGAAATAAGTGCCCTGAAGGACCACCTTGAAAGGTACAGAATTGAAATGGACAATCTGACCCCACAACTAGACGATACCAATGATCAGCTCTACATGGTCAGAAGAGGACTCAAACATGCTTATGCGCAGAAGCAAGAGCCAAAGCGAGAGAAACCACACTCAGCCTCACCACTGCTGAGCAGAGCAGAGTCCCATGTCCAAGAACTCGTATACAGCGAAAGAAGCGAAGGGCCACAACCCAAAACCTCACCTGCCTTCGCCACAGAACTCTTTCCTGTCAACGAAAGAAAACCTCCCATCCAAGCAGACCTTGGAGCTGCACCTGGGATGACCATCAAAGACCTCGACAAGCTGTCTAAAAACATCAGCAAGTTCAACCCGAACTCCACAGGGGCCACACCATCCAGGCCCACCTTCAAGATATCAACTTCTATCTAGAAATGAGACCTCATGTGACTGACAGAGACAGGTTATACCTCCTTAGAGCCACGTCCAGTTCCGAGGTACGAAACTTCCTAGATCGACAGCCCAGTCGAACGAAGTCAGACTACCAGCTACTGAGGTCCTGATTAAAGAGTTTACCGACCCTGACTCCGAACATGGACTGTTAACTGCCTTAGAAACCAAACAAGGTCGACAAGAGGCTCCACAAGCTTACTATAACCGACTCCGACAAGCCTACTTTGGTGCACACAATGAACCTGACCTTGAAGAGGATGTGAACTTCAAAAGCCTCTTCCTAAGAAATCTGCACCCTGGAGTCAGCCACCATCTAGGCGTCATGGCCTGTCCACTCCATGACCATCCAACAGTTGCGTGACCTAACACAGAAGGCCTACAACAAGCAGAAGATGGCCTCAAAGAAAGGTGACAAAACATCCACACTCTTGAACTCTGTCAACAAAGACTCAAGCCTTGCACTGGACGACACCCAGATGCATCACAAAACCAGAGTCCTCCATCAAGAGCACAGAGAACGTGATCCCCATGTCCACGAAAGCTATCAGCCCAACTTCTGGAAAAATCCATGGGACCAGCCACGCTTCTCAAGAAACGCAAAAGATAGCAACAACTGGAAACCTAACCAGACATCCAAAGGTAATCGCCTGACTCATCCAAGAGCATCTCGTAGGGTTAAGCGACAACGAAACCCACCTCAGCATTACTCAGACATGCACAGTGCTGAGTATGCTCCAGAACCATACAGCTTACCGTCAGAAGACATGGAACAAGTCATGAGCCAACTGAACGAGTTCCTTCAAGATAAGCTGAACACGGATGACTACGAATTGAGTCATGCTCGCTGTGACCAGCGACAGAATGGAAGGCCGACGATCGCATGGTACACCACCATATCCGAGATGACAAGCACCTGTTCAACAACCACACAGGACGAGCAAGTCTCTCATGGCCAACCGTTGATGAAAACTGAGGTACCAGAGAACATCACCTCACTCACCCATCACTCACTAGCAAACTGCTAAATGAACTCCAACTCCTAGAACCACATTCCTGTCTGTGCAACAGCAACCACCAAAGCACAGAAGGTCAGAAAGTCTGCCACATCCAGAAGGTAGCACAAGAGGAATGCAACAAAGGAGACAAAGTTTGCAGCCCAGCTTCACACAGCCATGCCAAACTACCTCCGACTGTCTGCTAAAGAACTTCCTGCCTTTCTGGACTGACCCCCATTAGATCATGGACATGCCCACATCCAAGCCAAGGATGAAGAGAGCCAGTCTTATGTAACATACCTGAAAAGGGGGGAGACGACACAGACTGGAACAGATCTGACCACACATACACTACACCTTAACACACACATTACCTACACCCAGAGGTAACCACATCTACTGATAACACATTCAACAAACATATTCTTCCCACAAGTAGAATATCCAACTGTAGCACAACACAGTTACATACACCACCATGAAGAAACATATAGCTATCCTCACAAGAGTTAGAACACCTGACACGAAGTTAAGGTGCATGGCCCCCTAGCTGCACATGACATCCTAGCTCAACAGTAGTTGCAAATCATGCTAGGAAAACCCACAGCAGCTTTGTTTTGTTCTTCTTCTTTACCTATCCTTTTCCTTCCCCTCTTTCTTTAGTAGGTGAAACACCTAGACACCCTGCAAGGGTCAAAGGTCTGATATTAGGATTGACTCACACACCTAATATCCGCAAGCCACTCTAGACTGAAGGAAAGCCAGAGAGCTCCATGCACGATAGGTCGATTCATTTTACCACAAATTAGTTCACTAGAAACTAAATGTGAACATTCTTAAGTTAAGACAACTTAGAAGAAACACACAAATCTAGTCGCAAAAGTTGATCAAGAATTAAAACAATAATTTCCAAAATTGAATAACCTAATGCCCGGCACCAGTACAGTAACTGTCATGGAGGTGTTGTCTTGTTGTTTGCTGTGTTTTGTCTGCTTCTTCTGCCCTTTGTTTTTCCAGCGCCGACGATGTCTTCTGCTAAAACACCTCGCCGAACGAAGAGGGGTGTGTAGAATATCAAGGACCGAATAATTGGCAAATCAAGATTCGATCAAGCATGGTTGAAACATGAGAAGCCGAATTCCACAAGACAACAGCAGGAAGTCATAAATCAGACCCCTAGCGCCAGCCCGTCTGAATACAGCCTGCAAAACCAAAGGAACACTTAATGATAATTCCAATGCAGGAATTCGTAATACATTGGAGGAATAAATATTGATTGACAAAGAGATGCAACATGTGACCATTACATGTAAATCTGCGATAGAAATCACAACTACAGACTGTAAAATCATCTTAAAGGACTTTCATGCTCATGGTTAATGAAACTAATCATTTCTATGCATAACAGCATATTATGTATGTGACCCACAAATTTGAATATCCTTGTTTTAATCATTGTGTTTATCGTGCTTTTAATTGGTATTGACTAGCTAAGCCTTAAGG
The DNA here is from genome assembly GCA_027564155.1 of Gymnocypris eckloni scoliostomus. Lineage (NCBI taxonomy): Eukaryota > Metazoa > Chordata > Actinopteri > Cypriniformes > Cyprinidae > Gymnocypris > Gymnocypris eckloni. The sequence goes on along the minus strand of CM050425.1, from coordinate 15,576,340 downwards.
GTTAATGTCATGTTTGGTATGTATGAGTGTCATAAGTATAGCTTTAATCATTTCTTTTGATGGATTTCCTGTCAAATGCATCATATTCTGGTTATAGAAATCACATTCAAAAGGATATTTTGCAAGAGAATGTAAGATTCGAGCAATGTGACTGAACATGACATGTTAATTTATTAAGTGGGTGGAGCTACAAAGCGGCACCCAGAATCAGCATGGGATCTAATTGGTCAAGACAACCATTGGGAGGTCCCTAAAAGGCCGAGAATAAATACTAGGACACCCCCTTGAAATAACTCTCTTCAGCCTCTCTTAACTTCTCCTCTTGGATCTCTCTCTCTCCGGAAAAATGAACTCTCTCTTCAGCTCTGGACCACACCCAGCCAGCTTGATACCATGAAAAGAAGAAAAGCCACCTAGTCTTTACATCCTTTTATTCTTTGACTTTAGTTTATTTTCTTTCCGTGAGTTCGTTTACGCTTGCCAGCGGAAACAAGCCCAAGACTCTGCAAAACCAGCCAACGCCCACTTCCACGACTCCTGAACTCTAAGCCAATCAGCGACTTCGAAAACCCTTTCCTGAAAAGACGGAGAACAAAAGGGAATCCTTTAAACACAAAAGCTACGCAAGTACAAACCCCAGACTTTGCGGTAACTGGTGTAATATTGAAAATAGATTTTAGCCTCATTGAAAACTCAATGCGAGTGTTAAATCAGTGATTGATGGTTGTTCAGGTTTATGCAATTGCACATATTGCTGTAAACGTGGGATATCAAACTCTCATTCTCTTAATCTAATCCTTTCCTCACTTTCTCTCTTCTGCAACGTGAATGTGTGAATGCTTGTGTTCATGTGTAGATGAGTTTACATGTCTTAGATTTATATAAATAAAGTCTTGTTTATATTGAAAAGAGAAATATCTTGTGTTTTGTGCTCATAAGTTAATGCCTTAATCTGTCGATTTTGTTACCGTGCTATTTAATAGTGTTTTCACTATATTTTGGGATTTTAATATCCAGTGCAGAGTTTGTTATACGGCTTGTTCGGTGAATCGCCGTGAAACAGTGAGTCTGTTCAAATTCCCTATAAAATCATTAATGATTCCCTTTGAGCTAAATTGACCTGTTTCCCTTATAACAATATATATATTATATGTTATCATTACAATGACATGTTACAGTTAATTCAAATAGAAAAATAAAAACAGTCACAATGCTTGTTGAAGCAGACAAACACAGTATTTGGCAACCCTTTCTATGATACTTATAAGAAATTGTATTTTGCTCCCAGAGGGTTGTGATTCTATTCATTAAGCTTTTTGCCTAGAGTAATAAATAATGTAAAAAATCTAATATAACTAATAACGGTTTGTTTATTATTATTGTTAATAGTTATTAAATTAATTTTAAGATATAAGATATATACTGTATGTATATATGCATGTATGTATGCATGTGTGTGTGTGCGTGTGTGCGTGTGCGTGTTTGAGCGTGTCTGTGTGTGTGTGTGTGTGTGTGTGTGTGTGTGACAGAGAGAGGGAGAGAGAGAGTGTGTGTCTGTGTCTGTGTGTGTGTGTGTGTGTGTTTGTGTGTCTGTGTGTGTGTGTGTGTGTGTGTGTGTGTGTGTGTGTGTGTGTGTGTGTGTGTGTGTGTGTGTGTGACAGAGAGGAGAGAGAGAGTGTCTGTGTCTGTGTGTGTGTGTGTGTGTGTGTGTGTCTGCGTTTGTGTGAGCGTGTGTGTTTGAGCGTGTCTGTGTGTGTGTATGTATATATATATATATATATATATATATATATATATATAAATAAATAAATAAATAAATAAACATACGTTAAAATGAAATAATATAAATATTAATAATATAATTCATACTATCAGCAACTATTATTATTATTATTATTATTATTATTATTATTATTATATCTCAACAGTTTGTTATATATTTATTGTCTTTCCTTTTTTTTTCTGTTTTGTTGAAAAGCATCAAAAAAAAAAAGAAACTAAAACACGAACACTCTCATAGGCACAGACAAGAAAATAAGGTTATGCATAATAATGTTGATTAAAATCCATATTTCCTACCTTAACCTGCAGACTGGCCGAGGTGACTTTGTGTTCCAGTTCCTCCACCTGTTGCAGGACAGCGATGTCCAGGTCCATGGCCTGTTCTTCCACACACCAGCTCTGAACGGTGTCCTCCGAGACCTGATTCTCCTCCAGCTCAGAGACGTCGATCACGGTCACTGAACACAGAGTGCAGACTAAGAGCACTGTCCTCCAAGTGTTTCAAACCGTGTTTAAAGAGACACAACGTGCACCTACCATCTCTGGTCCTGCTGCAGACCTGCCCGATGTAAACCATGTGCTTCTGCAGCTGTTTCTGCAGCTGTTTCTCTCGGATCCCACGGGAATGACACGCTTTCTCTATCGATCGTAACTCGTCAACGTCCGTCACCTTCCACCAGCCAGACAACATCTCTACAACACAAAAACACAGGTTCCAAAATATACTTCTCCATATTTTTATTCTTCAATAGATATGGAGATGATTTCAATTAGAGTAACCATCATTTCAATCAAACAGTCACTGGAATAAAAAAAGTAGATTTAAAATATTTAATGTAATAAATAAAGTACAGTCAAATCTAACCTTTTTATTCACACACACACACACACACACACACACACACACACACACACACACACACACACACACACACACACTATATTTATGTCTATAAAATATAACATTTTATATTAAAATGTATATTATCTCATACATTTAATTATTATTATATATTAATTTAGAATATACTACCATTCAAAAGTATGGAGTCAGAAATGAGAAATTAATACTTCTATTCAGCAAGGATGCATTAAATTGACAATTCACAAATGACAGTAAAGACATTTATAATGTTACAGAAGATTTATATTTCAAATAAATGCTGTTCTTTTGAACTTTTTATTCATTAAGGAATCCTGAAAAAAGGTTTCCACAAAAATATTAAACAGCAAAAACTGTTTTAATAATAATAATAATTCTGAAGGATCATGTGACACTGAAGACTGGAGTAATGATGTCTGAAAATTCAGCTTTGATCACAGAAATACATTTTAAATTATAATAATATTTCACAACATGACTGCGGCCATTTGGTCAAATAAATGCAGTCTTGGTGCGCAGAAAAGATTCATTTCAAATACATATATAATACTGTTATATTTACAATATTCACTTGCATATATTTTTACTAAAACTTTTAATATGAAAATGCCACCCTGAGTCTTTAAACATGAAGATATTCATGAAAATTATCCTTGAATCAGATGGCTGTAATAAAAAAACAATAATACTCAAGACAAAACTCTTCACACTCTCATGAAGTCGTCTCAGCCTTACCTTCAGGAATAGGGTGAGGTGATGGGTAATCCTGGTTTCTGGGCACCTCGAGGACCGGTGAGGGTGTGGAGATGGGTTTCTCTGCTGAAGACTCACTCTTACAGACGTTCAGGTGTCTACTGTCCTCTGAGGATGGGTGAATGCCTCGGAGGATCTGAGTCATGGAAACACCAGAGAACGGCACGTTTGGACTTCCATTGGACCAGGCACAGAAGGGCAGATCTATAATGGACACGCCGGACTTCAGCTGCAAACAGAGCAGCTGTTATAGTCAAAGAAGAAGAACAAACGGTCTACACAAGCGTTTCCCAAACCAAATGACAAATTCAAATAAATACATGTGGGTGCCTGATTAACTGAAATAAACTGAAATTGCAATATAGCTAAGTGCAATTATCAAATGTGCACTAGGTTCACTTTATTTTCATGTTTGCATAATTTCCAAAATTTTTGTGAAATTATATTTAATATTACATGGAATTATATTTTATACAGCATATATGTCAGATAATATTATATATTATGTTATAGCAAGTGTAATTTACAACAGTAATATATTTATATAATTAATTACCTATTCATTTTCATAAGAGCTAAAACAACAATAATAAGCCCTTAATAGTGCAGCCCTATAAAACCTATATATATATATATATAAATAAATAAATAAAATAACTTTACAATAAATTATAAAAACAAATATATATAATTTATAAAAAAATGTAAATTGCTATTTGATTTGTTTAGAGAGAGAGAGAGAAAAAGAGAAAGAGAGGGAGAGATATATAGAGAGATAGAGAGAGAAAGATAGAGATAGAGAGAGATAGCGAGAGAGAGAGAGAGAGAGAGAGAGAGAGAAAGAGAGAGAGATATATAGAGAGATAGAGAGAGAAAGATAGAGAGAGAGAGAAAGATAGAGAGATAGAGAGAGATAGCGAGAGAGAGAGAGAGAAAGAGAGAAAGAAAGAGGGAGAGATATATAGAGATAGAGAGAGAAAGATAGAGAGAGAAGATAGAGATAGAGAGAGAGATAGCGAGAGAGAAGAGAGAAAGAGAGAAAGAGAAAGAGGGAGAGATATATAGAGATAGAGAGAGAAAGATAGAGAAAGATAGAGATAGAGAGAGATAGCGAGAGAGAGAGAGAGAGAAAGAGAGAAAGAGAGGAGAGATATATAGAGAGATAGAGAGAGAAAGATAGAGAGAGAAAGATAGAGATAGAGAGAGATAGCGAGATATATAGAGATAGAGAGAAAGATAGAGAGATATATAGAGAGAGAGAGAGAAAGAGAGAGAGAGAGAGATAGAGAGAGAGAGAGAAAGATAGAGAGAGAGAGAAAGATAGAGAGAGAGAGAATAAATATTTTATGCAATTATATCTTTTTTCGTATAGAATCAAGATACAAATAAAAAAAATTAAATAACATAATAATAAAGCCCTATATAGGTGTACCCATTTATAATAACATATACATAATTTTAAAATTAAAAACACTTGCTAAAAAATTGAATATTTTATCTGTTTCATAAAATGTATCTGTTTTGCCAACATCAGAGAACCATGGAAATGCAAATGTGATGTTAAATTATGGAATATAATCTTAAAATCTCAGGAGGATTTTAAATAAACATTTAACGTTTAAAGGCTTTGGCTGAGATAAAAACATCCCTAGTCTACACGATCATACCTGCAGTGCTGCTAATGAAAAGTTATTGATCCGCGCAGCGCTGTAGAGGCCGGCAGAGACCGCTGTGGTTTGTGCTGAGGAAGATGATGCTGGACCTTCAGTCAGAGACGAGACGTCACATGGAGAGCGAGGCAGCAGACTGAACCAGTGAGCGTTTCTCTCGCTCAGAAGCTTATAAAGCTGCTCGTTACGGATCTGCTGTTGGGCGTTAGTGAGGTAGGTGTTGTTGAGGAGACAAGAATCATTGTGATCAGGTTTAACATCATGATTAGGGGTTCTGGGTAATGTAGTCTGCTGCTTTGGGCTGCTGTATTGGTGACAAGAGACCTCAGAAGACATCTTAGCCATTTCCAACAGCTTGCTGAGCTTGGAGAAAGAGTCTGGTTTCTGCAGGAAGAGGTTGAGAGGATCTACATCCTGCGGAGCTTCGTGTTTCATCTCAGCGGTGCCGTATTTTTCATCAGGTTCCTCTTTGACCTGGACGAGGTGAGCGTTCTTCATCCTCTCACGCTCTCTCAGCAATTCCTCTGGACCTGAAGGAGCACAAGATATCATCATCATCATCATCAGAAGCAGAAGCACATTTATACAATGGTTTGTTTCAATAAAATTACTGGCCATGTTTAAAAAGTCATGGTCACATTCCCTGAAAATTAAAAGAAGGTAATAATGCAAATGTGTTATATTTGAATATACTTTAAAATGTAATTTATTTTTGTGATGCAAAGCTGAATTTTCAGCATCTAGTCTGCAGTGTCACATGATCCTTCAGAAATCAACTACAACGTGCCATTTGAAACTAGAAAAGGGACGTTTGTCAAGCGCTTTTTTGTATAACTCGATATTATAGATTATTTTATGATTTTAAATTACTTTATATTTTGTATTTCCCTTTTGTTAACGGAAGCCTATATTTCGTTTATATCTATAACTTAAAGTCAGAATTGGAAGATATAAACTCATAATACTGAGAAATAAAGTCAAAGAAAAGAAAATGCAGAATTGCGAGATGCAAACTTGCAATTGTGAGAAAAAAAGTCAGAATTTTAAGATAAAAGTTTCAGTTACTTTATTTGTGACCCTGGATCACAAAACCAGTGTTGAGTCACTGCGGTATATAAATTGTATGGGTAAAAATTATCGATATTTATTTTATGCCAAAAATCTTTAGGATATTTAGGAGACTTCATTTCGATTAGTACTATGCATTGCTAAGAACTTCATTTGGACAACTTTAAAGGTGATTTTCTCAATATTTTTTTTTTTTTGCTCCCTCAGATTCCAGTTTTGTAAATAGTTGTATCTCAGCCAAATATTGTCCTGTCATAACAGTATATTTTATAGTATACAATCTATACATATATCACTTAGGACTGGTTTTGTGGTCCAGGGTCACATTTAGTTTTTTTATTCAGTAGCGGATACAGGCTTCCATGCAAGACAAACTCTAAATGATGGCTTGACAGACTTGTTTGAAAGCTTAATGTATTTTTCCTAAGTCTAGCTTTTATGGCCAATTCAACTAGATTTTGAGTGAGTACATCATGAAAGAATTTATTTTTCTCAACTATTGCTTCAATTCTGCAACATGATTTTTTTCTGTTTAAAACATTAAACCCGGTTTCTGTCGTATCCTGTAATCTTGACAGATCCCTCCTTCAGAAGATGCTTTTGTCTTCACATCATGATCTGATTCGGTCTCATTCTCTCACCCTCTCCGCTCTCCAGTCCCTCCACAAAGACGCCGCCACACCGCGGCAGAACCCAGTAGCGGCGTTTATAACGGTCCTGACCGAACATCACGGAGCGCAGCGAATGAGAGGCTTCGAACAGCTTCCGGCGGATCTGAGTCTGTTGCTGGAAGAGAATCAATAAGACAGATGTATTCCACTTTGTCTTGCTTTATTACAAACATCTGGAAATATGCAAGAGGACAAGTCATAAATGTGTCATTCAGCAGAATACATTCAGTTAAAGCAAGTATATGCAAGTTATCCTCCTGGGAGCCAGCTATTCATCTTTGACCTCTATAGAGGACGCTTGCTGTTAATGAATTTAATGAGATTTTGCCTGTGGTGTCTTGCTTTCATTTTCTTAATAACTGATTATGTCTTCTACAGATGACACACAATAACAAGATTTTTGTCCTTTATCTCTTATGCATTGTTTGGTTGGTTATGCATTATAGGCTGATGTATTAACATACAGACACCAAGAAAAGGACTGACTGTTAGTAGTAAGTATACTACACCACCTGTCAAAATGATTGATTGAGGGGCGGGGCTTCCGGGACTTCCGCATAAGGCGGGACTTCCGGTAGGCGGACTTCCGGTATAGGCGGACTTCCTGTATAGGCGGGACTTCCTGTAGGCGGGACTTCCTGTATAAGGCGGACTTCCTGTATAGGCGGGACTTCCTGTATAAGGCGGACTTCCGGTATAATCAATCATGTTATAATGACAGTAGGTTTTGATGTTTTTGACAGGTGGTTTTGATGTTTTTGACAGGAGGTTTTGATGATTTTGACAGGTGGTTTTGATGGTTTTGACAGCAGGTTTTGATGTTTTAACAGTAGGTTTTGATGTTTTGATGATTTTGACAGGTGGTTTTGTTTTGAAGGATGTATAATAAATGACAGCAGGTTTTGATGTTTTTGATGATTTTGACAGTTGGTTTTGATGGTTTTGATGTTTTGACAGCAGGTTTTGATGTTTTTGATGATTTTGACAGCAGGTTTTTATGTTTTTGATGATATAGACAGAAGGTTTTTGTTTTGAAGGCTGTATTTTAAATCATGTTATCATGACAGTAGGTTTTGTCCTTTGAAGACGCTGTTATCAGGAAATTCCCCTCCCACCCATAGCTGCGTATCTGGGTCTGTGCTGTGAAAAACTGTGAAGTGCATCTCCCACAAACATCTGTTTTTTAAAACAAAAGTTGATTGTTTATAGAATAGTTTACTAAAAAAAATCCACTGAACATTATTTCAGTTTTAAAAGTTTAACAACACGTTACTTTATTTACTAGTTGTTTTGTCAATCTTACAAACGTTATAACGTTTAAAATGTACGATCTGATATAAACTATAAATGTTTTGACACGCTTAAGACTTCTAGGGTTATATAAGGTGTTAGAGTGGTGCCTGGAGACATTGAAATGCGGTGTTAAACGGGGGAACAAAGTTTTTTTTATTAAAGTTATTTTTTCATACACAACAATGTCACGGAAAAACTTCAAAACAAGAAAGTCAGAGTATATCATTTATAAAAGAGTACAAAAATAGACGACGTAAACCAAATAAGAGTCAAACCGCATAAGTTAATAGAAAACAATAAAGACAAAGAAAACTAGGATTCGAATGTGGATAAGCTAAAAAAGGTTAATATTAAACAAGTTTTAATATAAAGAAAATGCGTATATACACGTAAAATTAAGCAATGTTTTATTTTCCAGAAAGCGCTGTTTAAAAGGATGTAAAATACGGTGCAAGAAAACAAATAAAAATGAAGACAGGTTATTTAAACAACTAAGACAATATTAACATTAAATAATATAGAGTAACCTTACTTACTGTGGTATAAAATAAAAATCAAGCCGTTAAAAAAGATACGTTTGTCAGAAGTTTGTAATATTACAATTTAAAAAGACAGAAGTTGTCACAAGAAAAGCTGGGAAACAAGGAAAAATAACAAACGTGCATCCAGCCGTTGTCCAAAAGAAGGTAATCTCAGAGACAAAAGATAAGTCTATCATAACTTAGCTGAAGGTAAAAGTTAAACAAAAGAAAAGTCCCGTGCGTGTCCGTTTCAAACACAGAATGGCGAGACATCCGGTTCCAGGCAGACCACGCCTACGCTCCATCCCTAGATCCGGACGAGGAGGGACCAAAAATGAGATTTAAAAAGTTTAATCCATGACTGTTTTAAAACATTAAAGTTAATTTTAATAAGTCTTTTACATGTCTTAATTAAACCAGTCAACATCATTCACCTAAATCTTTTCACTTTAAAAAATAGTAGACCTATGGTTTTACTTTTAAACAAACAAGTCCTAGCCTCTGGGGAAAGCTTGTTTAACAACACATTTTCCTTTATTTACTCTTTGCTTTTTGTCAATCTTACGATCGTTATAACAGCTAAAACGCAGGTATGCACATACAAATATTTAACAGGAATGAAACCAAATCAATAACTCTCTGATTTTCTTGTCATAAGACTTGTTATCATTTGAAATACGCGTGCAGCATGTAAACGTTTTTTTTTTTTACATCACGAGATGCAGATATTTCATCTCAAGCAATGCAACGAAGTTGAAGACGGTCGTGTCAATATCACATTTCACGCAGCGAGATGCCGGTGAAGTTTTTAGTCAGACGATAAAAGCAACACCGTTGGATCAATTTATGACACAGTTTTGGAGGAAGCGCAGAGGCGAACGCGCACACATACGCACACGGCGCTTAGACTTTTATGATGTCTCATACAAAACTTTTACAAATAAATAACTTTCTTAGAATCACGCTGAATATATCTACAAGATGACGAAAAGTATGATTAAACAATGATATAACTATTGTTAACAAATATCATTCTAACAAAATGTAAAACCTAAAACCATGAATCTCTAACCTAACTAATCTTTACAACAGACTTTCTTTCTCGCTTAATAAACTGTGTTATTAACCGTAAGGGAGTTAAATGCAGCATGCTTTATTGCATTAAAATAAAAACAACAACCGCTCTATATAGGTTTATTCGACTGAGCTTTGATAAAATAACTGATGTAAGAAACATGCAAATATTCGACAAGGTTTATCAAACTGGTGTGTCAGGTGATTTGCATTGTTGTACATATCTCGACTATACAGATATGTTAAGATGTTTAACATCTGTAAAAAATTGTCTAAAAAGTCATCTTTTTAGCTTCCACATAGGAATTATGTCCACACTCAACGGTTTTGTGTAACAGAGTCCAGAGACAAATGAAAATAAAATGTGTGAAAGACTGATGACAGGAAGAGTTACAGACTAAAAGCTTCAGATTTTATTAAAACAATCGAGCGTGTGCATTTTTCTCTTGAATAGGTATGTATGCAGTAACCAGTGTGTACACGAATATTTATAATACATAACCGCATAATTCAGTGATTCTATCAAATGAATCATTCATTTTAAAGTCAGATTTGATTTCTCGTCAAAAGACAATAAAACTTTTTAAAAACGTTAAAACTTTCTTACGACTTTTTAATTATGTCGAATGTAGCGAATGTTAAATATAGGGTTATGTTTTTAGTTCGGGATGTTTGCACGTTAATATCACATCATTAACCTAAAACATTTTCATTCAAACTCTCTCTTGAGCGCACACAGCACACAACTGCCAACAACATCCATAACTTGGTTTTATCATTGGGGTGTAGCTGAAACTCGATAACGCGTTCAATTTATGCATCTTATTAATAATTATGTCAATTGATAAATAAATAATTGCATCTTTATGCAATTTATGCAGCTCCTTGAGCTGTTTAACTGTAGAAAATGTCAACAATGACGCGTAAAACTAGATCGACAGACCGAGTGTACACGCCTAAAACAGGCCTGGAACCATTTCGAACCATTCTAACACTAAGTGCGACCACGGGAGAAAATGTGTTATAGTACAGCAGTAAAACACTGGACGTGAACTGAGCTGGTTTTGATGTTTTTTGGTCTGAACGGCCAAATAACTACAAGTCCTACTTAAAATCTACAATGAAACTAGAAAATATACGTGTGACCTAACAGTGTTTAAAATACTGGACACATGCAGTTAGATGAAGACACGCAGAGTTGGTTAACACAACGAAATATGTCGTGAAGCATACGTATAACACAACAAGCGTTCTGCAGGACTGACTGACTGACTTTTTTTTTCTTAAGATTTGATTTCAAGAACACACACACGCACACACACACACACACACACACACAAACCAAATCGTTACGCTATTTCACGAAATGACAGGATGGTCAATTTCGACATACGTCAAGCCTGTTTACCATAAGCATGTTCTTCTTATACATTTTAACAATTATTTTAACAAATATTTTCGTTTCCACAAAGATACAAACGTTGTACAAATGTTGCAGGCCTTTCAGGTCAGCGAACTACAATACCCAACATATACATCGGACTACAAACATGGTTGCCACGAATCCATACATATACAAAACGGTCTATACGCGACAGATCTCTAAATCGTCAGACTTTTGGTTATCGTCGTTCGGATACCCTATATAGAAAGACTCGTATTACCAACGCTTTTTACAAAGTATCGCTTCTTTTGCCTGGCGATGTTACAAACCCTATTTTTGCGAGATCTACACGTCTGTAGAAATAATTAACAGGTCTTATAAAATCATTGATTTGACTTAACTTTAAAACACAATCCGCACGAACGATAAATCAGACGCTCTTAAAATCGATAGTGCACAAACGTTTGTAAAAGGCGGATGATCGCAGGAAAACAATTTAAAACAATTTAAGGGTGCTACACACAGGTGAGTGGGCCTGCACAAGCCACCTGTAGTAACACTCTCTCCTCTAGTCGCACTAGACACTTTCACACACTACTGTGTGTACATAATCCCACAAAAGACTGATTGTAATATATGACTGATATATGTATGTTTACAGGCCCGTACACCGCAAATCACCCTACACCGTTTCCCAGCCAGCTGCTTAAATGTCTCTCTTTTTGCACATGTACACTATTTGAGTCATCTACACAGTTGTGGAGTTTGTATTTTTAGTTTATTTATAGGTAACCATTTGTATATATACACACAGCATCTGTATAGTCAAAGCTGACAGTAGGTTTATACTGTTTTACTTTGTGTTGTATATCTGTATTCATGTAGCACCGTGGTCCAGCGTGGCACGACATTTCGTCCCGCTGTATGTCCACAGATGTAGCGGGATGACAATAAAGATAGGGCGTATGTCAGTGTATGTCAAGATAGTGACATACACTTGACTTGGCGACACATTAACGTGATATTTCGGGGTCGTGTCTTACACAATTGTGTGTTACTTAACGTTTTCATATAAAATATAACAGTCTGTTACCAATTTAGATGTGTTTATTATGAAATCACACAAAGAACCACTGAAGAACGTACTGTTTGCTAACACGGAATTAATTAAAATAATACTCTGTGCTCATTTAACCGGTATATTTACAGTATGTTGAACGTAATACAGTTAAACAGGAGCATTGAAACATTAAAACCTATTAAACAGTTGTTTCAATACAAACATAATTTATCAAATACTATTAAACTATTGAATTTTGGACACCTTAAAACACTTTATTCAATCAAAACCTGTCCCAAAAGACAGACGGCCAAATCTTCAACGATTACTGAGACGGACGGAGTTTATGCAAAAGACAAAATAATTATTCTTCGTCACAATAACATAAGCGTTCCGATAAATTTGATAACCTTACTGTAGATTTTCTCAATATTCTTTATTCTAGTTATTGTTTTCCTCTTATTCATAAACCCACAAGAGTTAAATAAAATTCGACAGCTTACAAATTCTCTAAGTGAATACATAAAATCTGATGTTTTATATTCAGACTTGTCTGATAATTTTCTGATATACCTATCGTTATTCTATAATTAGGGCTAACAGGATGGAACTCTCAAAAGAAATACGGCAAAATAACTGTTTTTATCAATCAATTAAATGACGGATCCTCTACATGACACTGCTTAAGACTAAACAAATGACTTTTATTTTGGGACGTCTTTCCGGTCTGTCTACGATACATGCGTTCAGAAGACAAACCACACGTGAAAAGCGGGTGTTTGTGTTTTTTCAGTTGCCTTTACAACTAGTAGGCCTACGCTTCAGACTTTTATAACTATTACACTTAAAGAGAACCATTTTCACAACAACAACAACGCTGCATACATGGATACGCATTTTCTTTTCGATGTCTCTAAACAACGTTAGGTAAATGACTTGAGGTTGTTACGTCATTTTTATGGGAAAAGGTGGGACGGATTCATGTATTTTTATTCCGTCCACACAAATGCTCTGGCACCGAATGTCTTTTAGGCCTGACCCCAGAAAACAGACGGCTTAATATTTTGTTCTTCTTTTCATGAAAACAAGCGGCAGGTAGTTTTGTCCTCAGCGTATAGCGACACGTTTTAACACGTCGTGAATTCCGATAGTTTGTTAGCAAACGCAGCTGTTTATTACTGAGTTGTCACATCAGAGCCGCGTTCTAGTTTATATTTTAAACTACTTATATGTTTAACTTAGTTGCATCTTTAACGGGCGCCTACCGTTCTCGCCTCGTCACACCGTTGTGAGATACTATAAACAATAAAAATAAAATACGTAAACTCACGCTTTGTAAGCAGAACCGTTTACATGTTTCCGTGACTTTGTTAGCTCTTTCTGTTTGAATTTGTGTACCACCGTTTTGCTATCCTTATCTTATTTTCCCCACCTAATTGTAATTGTTAGGCCTTGGCGTTATAGGCTTTTAAAAACTAGGTCTCCTAGATTTTGGCGTCTAACGGGCCTTTTGTTCTTATAAGTTAATAATTATGTCAATTGGTTGATTTAATAAAATATTGCTTTAAATCGTCTTCATTCGAGACATTTACGTTACATTATTACATTGTGGGGATATGAGATACAAGATCGTTTGAAATTGATAACAAACAAAAAACGTATCTTAGGCGTGACCATTGTTTATGACTTCCTGGCAACGTCACACAGGTGAGGCGGGCCCAAATGCTAAAACCAAAGACGACCGGACTGACAAACTCATTTATAAGTTGTTTCGTATAAAAGTGGGTGCTACATTTAAATGTTTTAAATACATTTTTATGAAGTCAGAGAATATTACGTTGAGACAATCTTTTATTTCAACATTTGAGTATACATTAAATGTACAATTTAGTCAGAAAAGTCTAGCCAGAAAAGAAAATCTCTGCAGACAAACATGTTTTTTCTCAAATATAAAATCAATCAGCGATACAACAATTTCACACGTCATATAATCACAGTTTTTTACAATCAGCAAAACACATAGATCTGTGTTTTGAGATCTGTCCATATCATCTTCGTATTCAGACATCACGTCCAGCATTTTTCTAGCGGTTAGACAGGTTGACTCTCGGCTGATTAGAAACATAGTCAAATCATCCTTTCTTACAATTTCCATTTCGTTCTTGAGATTTGTTTCACGTTTGGTATCACCCGTACAATCATGATTTGGATCGCATGTCGCCAAAATGATCTTATGTATCAGACCGATCATTTGTCCTCTGTAATATAGTTTAAACGTGGGATCTTCTTCTTCTTTACAAAACACGTTTTTCCGTACGCATCAGAACTCCAATCAGTAGCCATTAGCTTTTGTGCAACGTTTTCCAAGAGATACATTTTGTCCCCTAACCGATATAGAGCGTTATCACCATTTCCTAGAATTTTGATTGACTGTTTTAATCCGTGATTTGTTCTTAGGCATTTCACTTTCAGTTTCAATTTTCAGTTTATGGTTCAGATCCGCCAAAACGTCGTTAGTAGAACAATTGAGAGCGCGTCAGGCTCAGACAAATTGGATTCTTGAAGTTGATTCTGTTGATCCATGTAGATAGCGTTTTGTTTTGACAAGGTCTTACAGCAGATCCGTCTGTACCTTCAAACCCGCTAGCAATGTCGTAAATGAGTTTGTCAGTCCGGTCGTCTTTGGTTTTAGCATTTGGGCCCGCCCTCAACCTGTGTGGCGTTGCCAGGAAGTCATAAACAATGGTCACGCCTAAGATACGTTTTTTTGTTTGTTATCAATTTCAAACGATCTTGTATCTCATATCCCCACAATGTAATAATGTAACGTAAATGTCTCGAATGAAGACGCCGATTTAAAGCAATATTTTATTAAATCAACCAATTGACATAATTATTAACTTATAAGAACAAAAGGCCCGTTAACGAGGCGCCAAAATCTAGGAGACCTAGTTTTTAAAAGCCTATAACGCCAAGGCCTAACAATTACAATTAGGTGGGGAAAATAAGATAAGGATAGCAAAACGGTGGTACACAAATTCAAACAGAAAGAGCTAACAAAGTCACGGAAACATGTAAACGGTTCTGCTTACAAAGCGTGAGTTTACGTATTTTATTTTATTGTTTATAGTATCTCACAACGGTGTGACGAGGCGTAGAACGGTAGCGCCCGTTAAAGATGCAACTAAGTTAAACATATAAGTAGTTTAAAAATATAAACTAGAACGCTGCTCTGATGTGACAACTCAGTAATACACAGCTGCGTTTGCTAACAAACTATCGGAATTCACGACGTGTTAAACGTGTCGCTATACCGCAGCTGAGGACAAAACTACCTGCCGCTTGTTTTCATGAAAAGAAGAACAAAATATTAAGCCGTCTGTTTTCTGGGGTCAGGCCTAAAAGACATTCGGTGCCAGAGCATTTGTGTGGACGGAATAAAAATACATGAATCAGTCCACCTTTTCCCATAAAATGACGTAACAACCTCAAGTCATTTACCTAACCGTTGTTTAGAGACATACGCAAAGAAAATGCGTATCCATGCAGCGTTGTTGTTGTTGTGAAAATGGTTCTCTTTAAGTGTAATAGTTATAAAAGTCTGAAGCGTAGGCCTACTAGTTGTAAAGGCAACCAAAACACAAACACCCGCTTTTCACGTGTGGTTTGTCTTCTGAACGCATGTATCGTAGACAGACCGGAAAGACGCCCCAAAATAAAAGTCATTTGTTTAGTCTTAAGCAGTGTCATGTAGAGGATCCGTCATTTAATTGATTGATAAAACAGTTATTTTGCCGTATTTCTTTTGAGAGTTCCATCCTGTTAGCCCTAATTATAGAATAACGATAGGTATATCAGAAAATTATCAGACAAGTCTGAATATAAAACATCAGATTTTATGTATTCACTTAGAGAATTTGTAAGCTGTCGAATTTTATTTAACTCTTGTGGGTTTATGAATAAGAGGAAAACAATAACTAGAATAAAGAATATTGAGAAAATCTACAGTAAGGTTATCAAATTTATCGGAGCAGCTTATGTTATTGTGACGAAGAATAATTATTTTGTCTTTTGCATAAACTCCGTCCGTCTCAGTAATCGTTGAAGATTTGTCCGTCTGTCTTTTGGGACAGGTTTTTGATTGAATAAAGTGTTTTAAGGTGTCCAAAATTCAATAGTTTAATAGTATTTGATAAATTATGTTTGTATTGAAACAACTGTTTAATAGGTTTTTAATGTTTCAATGCTCCTGTTTAACTGTATTACGTTCAACATACTGTAAATATACCGGTTAAATGAGCACAGAGTATTATTTTAATTAATTCCGTGTTAGCAAACAGTACGCTCTTCAGTGGTTCTTTGTGTGATTTCATAATAAACACATCTAAATTGGTAACAGACTGTTATATTTTATATGAAAACGGCATAAAACGTTAAGTAACACACAATTGTGTAAGACACGACCCCAAATATCACGTTAATGTGTCGCCAAGTCAAGTGTATGTCACTATCTTGACATACACTGACATACGCCCTATCTTTATTGTCATCCCGCCTACATCTGTGGACATACAGCGGGACGAAATGTCGTACACGCTGGACCACGGTGCTACATGAATACAGATATACAACACAAAGTAAAACAGTATAAACCTACTGTCAGCTTTGACTATACAGATGCTGTGTGTATATATACAAATGGTTACCTATAAATAAACTAAAATACAAATTCCACAACTGTGTAGATGACTCAAATAGTGTACATGTGCAAAAAGAGACATTTAAGCAGCTGGCTGGGAAACGGTGTAGGTGATTTGCGGTGTACGGGCCTGTAAACATACATATATCAGTCATATATTACAATCAGTCTTTTGTGGGATTATGTACACACAGTAGTGTGTGAAAGTGTCTAGTGCGACTAGAGGAGAGTGTTACTACAGGTGGCTTGTGCAGGCCCACTCACCTGTGTGTAGCACCCTTAAATTGTTTTTGTTAAATTGTTTTCCTGATCATCCGCCCTTTTACAAAACGTTTTGTGCACTATCGATTTTAAGAGCGCCTGATTTATCGCTCGTGCGGATTGTGTTTTAAAGTGAAGTCAAATCAATGATTTTATAAGACCTGTTAATTATTTCTACAGACGTGTAGATCTCGCAAAAAAGGGTTTGTAACATCGCCAGGCAAAAGAAGCGTATACTTTGTAAAAGCGTTGGTAATACGAGTCTTTCTATATAGGGTATCCGAACGTACGATAACCAAAAGTCTGACGATTTAGAGATCTGTCGCAGATAGACCGATTTGTATATGTATGGATTCGCGGCAACCATGTTTGTCGTCCGATGTATATGCTGGGTATTGTAGTTCGCTGACCTGAAAGGCCTGCAACATTTGTACGACAACGTTTGTATCTTTGTGGAAACGAAAATATTTGTTAAAATAATTGTTAAAAATGTATAAGAAGAACATGCTTATGGTAAACAGGCTTGACGTGTATGTCGAAATTGACCATCCCGTCATTTCGTGAAATAGCGTAACGATTTGGTTGTGTGTGTGTGTGTGTGCGTGTGCGTGTGTGTTCTTGAAATCAAATCTTAAGAAAAAAAAAAGTCAGTCAGTCAGTCCTGCAGAACGCTTGTTGTGTTATACGTATGCTTCACGACATATTTCGTTGTGTTAACCAACTCTGCGTGTCTTCATCTAACTGCACGTGTCCAGTATTTTAAACACTGTTAGGTCACACGTATATTTTCTAGTTTCATTGTAGATTTTAAGTAGGACTTGTAGTTATTTGGCCGTTCAGACCAAAAACATCAAAACCAGCTCAGTTCACGTCCAGTGTTTTACTGCTGTACTATAACACATTTTCTCCCGTGGTCGCACTTAGTGTTAGAATGGTTCGAAATGGTTCCAGGCTTGTTTTAGGCGTGTACACTCGGTCTGTCGATCTAGTTTTACGCGTCATTGTTGACATTTTCTACAGTTAAACAGCTCAAGGAGCTGCATAAATTGCATAAAGATGCAATTATTTATTTATCAATTGACATAATTATTAATAAGATGCATAAATTGAACGCGTTATCGAGTTTCAGCTACACCCCAATGATAAAACCAAGTTATGGATGTTGTTGGCAGTTGTGTGCTGTGTGCGCTCAAGAGAGAGTTTGAATGAAAATGTTTTAGGTTAATGATGTGATATTAACGTGCAAACATCCCAACTAAAAACATAACCCTATATTTAACATTCGCTACATTCGACATAATTAAAAAGTCGTAAGAAAGTTTTAACGTTTTTAAAAGTTTTATTGTCTTTGACGAGAAATCAAATCTGACTTTAAAATGAATGATTCATTTGATAGAATCACTGAATTATGCGGTTATGTATTATAAATATTCGTGTACACACTGGTTACTGCATACATACCTATTCAAGAGAAAAATGCACACGCTCGATTGTTTTAATAAAATCTGAAGCTTTTAGTCTGTAACTCTTCCTGTCATCAGTCTTTCACACATTTTATTTTCATTTGTCTCTGGACTCTGTTACACAAAACCGTTGAGTGTGGACATAATTCCTATGTGGAAGCTAAAAAGATGACTTTTTAGACTATTTTTTACAGATGTTAAACATCTTAACATATCTGTATAGTCGAGATATGTACAACAATGCAAATCACCTGACACACCAGTTTGATAAACCTTGTCGAATATTTGCATGTTTCTTACATCAGTTATTTTATCAAAGCTCAGTCGAATAAACCTATATAGAGCGGTTGTTGTTTTTATTTTAATGCAATAAAGCATGCTGCATTTAACTCCCCTTACGGTTAATAACACAGTTTATTAAGCGAGAAAGAAAGTCTGTTGTAAAGATTAGTTAGGTTAGAGATTCATGGTTTTAGGTTTTACATTTTGTTAGAATGATATTTGTTAACAATAGTTATATCATTGTTTAATCATACTTTTCGTCATCTTGTAGATATATTCAGCGTGATTCTAAGAAAGTTATTTATTTGTAAAAAGTTTTGTATGAGACATCATAAAAGTCTAAGCGCTCGTGTGCGTATGTGTGTGCGTTTACGCCTCTGCGCTTCCTCCAAAACTGTGTCATAAATTGATCCAACGGTGTTGCTTTTATCGTCTG
The DNA here is from genome assembly GCA_027564155.1 of Gymnocypris eckloni scoliostomus. Taxonomy (NCBI): domain Eukaryota; kingdom Metazoa; phylum Chordata; class Actinopteri; order Cypriniformes; family Cyprinidae; genus Gymnocypris; species Gymnocypris eckloni. The sequence goes on along the minus strand of CM050425.1, from coordinate 15,557,040 downwards.
ACTAAAAACTTCACCGGCATCTCGTGCTGCGTGAAATGTGATATTGACACGACCGTCTTCAACTTCGTTGCATTGCTTGAGATGAAATATCTGCATCTCGTGTGATGTAAAAAAAAAAAAAACGTTTACATGCTGCACGCGTATTTCAAATGATAACAAGTCTTATGACAAGAAAATCAGAGAGTTATTGATTTGGTTTCATTCCTGTTAAATATTTGTATGTGCATACCTGCGTTTTAGCTGTTATAACGTATCGTAAGATTGACAAAAAGCAAAGAGTAAATAAAGGAAAATGTGTTGTTAAACAAGCTTTCCCCAGAGGCTAGGACTTGTTTGTTTAAAAGTAAAACCATAGGTCTACTATTTTTAAAGTGAAAAGATTTAGGTGAATGATGTTGACTGGTTTAATTAAGACATGTAAAGACTTATTAAAATTAACTTTAATGTTTTAAAACAGTCATGGATTAAATCCTTTTAAATCTCATTTTGGTCCCTCCTCGTCCGGATCTAGGGATGGAGCGTGGCGTGGTCTGCCTGGAACCGGATGTCTCGCCATTCTGTGTTTGAAACGGACACGCACGGGACTTTTCTTTTGTTTAACTTTTACCTTCAGCTAAGTTATGATAGACTTATCTTTTGTCTCTGAGATTACCTTCTTTTGGACAACGGCTGGATGCAGCGTTTGTTATTTTTCCTTGTTTCCCAGCTTTTCTTGTGACAACTTCTGTCTTTTAAATTGTAATATTACAAACTTCTGACAAACGTATCTTTTTTAACGGCTTGATTTTTATTTTATACCACAGTAAGTAAGGTTACTCTATATTATTTAATGTTAATATTGTCTTAGTTGTTTAAATAACCTGTCTTCATTTTTATTTGTTTTCTTGCACCGTATTTTACATCCTTTTAAACAGCGCTTTCTGGAAAATAAAACATTGCTTAATTTTACGTGTATATACGTCGCATTTTCTTTATATTAAAACTTGTTTAATATTAACCTTTTTTAGCTTATCCACATTCGAATCCTAGTTTTCTTTGTCTTTATTGTTTTCTATTAACTTATGCGGTTTGACTCTTATTTGGTTTACGTCGTCTATTTTTGTACTCTTTTATAAATGATATACTCTGACTTTCTTGTTTTGAAGTTTTTCCGTGACATTGTTGTGTATGAAAAAATAACTTTAATAAAAAAAACTTTGTTCCCCCGTTTAACACCGCATTTCAATGTCTCCAGGCACCACTCTAACACCTTATATAACCCTAGAAGTCTTAAGCGTGTCAAAACATTTATAGTTTATATCAGATCGTACATTTTAAACGTTATAACGTTTGTAAGATTGACAAAACAACTAGTAAATAAAGTAACGTGTTGTTAAACTTTTAAAACTGAAATAATGTTCAGTGGATTTTTTTTTTAGTAAACTATTCTATAAACAATCAACTTTTTGTTTTAAAATAACAGATGTTTGTGGAGATGCCTTCACAGTTTTCACAGCACAGACCCAGATACGCAGCTATGGGTGGAGGAATTTCCTGATAACAGCGTCTTCAAAGGACAAAACCTACTGTCATGATAACATGATTTAAAATACAGCCTTCAAAACAAAACCTTCTGTCTATATCATCAAAACATAAAAACCTGCTGTCAAAATCATCAAAACATCAAAACCTGCTGTCAAAACATCAAAACCATCAAAACCAACTGTCAAAATCATCAAAAACATCAAAACCTGCTGTCATTTATTATACATCCTTCAAAAACAAAAACCACCTGTCAAAATCATCAAAACATCAAAACCTACTGTTAAAACATCAAAACCTGCTGTCAAAACCATCAAAACCACCTGTCAAAATCATCAAAACCTCCTGTCAAAAACATCAAAACCACCTGTCAAAAACATCAAAACCTACTGTCATTATAACATGATTGATTATACCGGAAGTCCCGCCTTATACAGGAAGTCCCGCCTATACAGGAAGTCCCGCCTTATACAGGAAGTCCCGCCTATACAGGAAGTCCCGCCTACACCGGAAGTCCCGCCTATACAGGAAGTCCCGCCTTATACCGGAAGTCCCGCCTACACCGGAAGTCCCGCCTTATACCGGAAGTCCCGCCCCTATACCGGAAGCCCCGCCCCTCAATCAATCATTTTGACAGGTGGTGTAGTATACTTACTACTACTGTTAGACCTTTAACTATATAAAGCAAATTTATAAGACATCTAAATTAAATTGATATCATTTTATGCAAGTATTCTGCTATAATGTTATGAAGATCTTATGCCTCTCAATAAAACAGAGCAGTTTTTTTTCATATTCTCACTATTTCATCCCATATGAGCCACGAAATCCTGATGTATCAAATATGATACTTACAAAAACATGATGTAAGATCCAAAATCAATTGTTCATTTACCTTGCTGAGCTTCTCAATCTGTCTCTCCAGCTCCTCAATGCTTGTGATTTGATCACCTTCATCCTGCAAAACAAGACAAGAACAGCCGACATGCTGCTAAAACATGACGAGTTCAATTCTCTCGGGAGAAAATAAAAACATCGTAAACCACTTTTAGAGCTCAAAGCATCCTCAGTGCAAAAGAAGAGAGCATTACTGAAACTAAACAAGAAATGACTGAACATCTAATGTCAGATGAATACATTTTGAACACAGATTACATACATTATTTTATTTTTTTCATTCAGTGTCAAATCAAACTAATTTGAGAAAATTCCCCAGCTAATATTTTTGATTTAGTTAATATTTTTCTGAATAGATAAGTATTACCTATATGCAAAGTGACCACATTTGGTTTTCCGGCCATTGAAAATAGATACAAATTCACCAATCTGTACACAAAGCCACATCAAATCTACATATTTCTGGGCATTAACCATGTAGGGGCATAAAATGAGGATATTGAAAGAAAATTATCAAGAATCAAAATCTACAGGGATATTAAGATATCTTTAATACGTTTTGAGTTAAAGACATGCCCAACTTTGGGTAAAAAGAGCTTTTTCCAATTTTTGGACGGTCACCATTGGTATTTATTGCAACAAGTATCACTAAAGTCAACAGATTTTACTAGCAGACCTACCAATCTCTGTATAAAAATAACAATGATGCTGAGTGGCATCTTTATAAAGGCATTTTTCCCACTCTGCCATTTGGCTCCAAATCTCAGGTGACGATTGTAATTTCATCCCTCTCTTCAAAATAGTGGATTACTCTGTCCATGGCATTTAATATTGTGGCTTTCTTCTTCATGTCTATATTTTTTCACCAAAGAAAAAGATGCACTATACCTCATCTTCACATGCCTCCGCTTTTTTCCCTTTCTTCCCACCAAAATCATCTTCATCCTCATCCTCCTCTCCCTGTTCATCGCTGTCCTCGTCTTCCTCATCATCTTCATCACTCTCCACTCCTTTGCGCTTGCGTTTACGGCTGTTCACAGGTGTACTGGTGGACTGACCCTCCTCTCCTCCAACGCTGCTCTCTCGCTTTCCCGTCCTTTTAGCATAGATGCTCCTCAGTCTGAAGAATAATAACAGCCAAAAAAACACGATGCATTACAATCTAGCTGACCAGAACATCATAATCAAATTATAACTAGATCTGCATTTTCTGAAGGAAACCACAATGCAAAGGCCGCAAAATATTGTTAAATATTAAAATGCAAGGTGAATGAAATTGCAATAGTGTATCTTTATATTTGTGTATTATGGACCATGGGACATCATATTGACAACTATGTAAAATTTGATGCATGTTTTGCATTATATAAGGTCATTAAGTAAATACTATGTGTGTTTATGTGATGAGTGTAAACAAACGTCTTACTTCCGTAGGTTCCCCTCGATCACCCATTTGTCTCGTCGCAGGTTGGTCATATTGTCAATGTTTTTGTCGATCTCACTGTGCAAAGACGACAAAAAAATTCAATCTTGTGCATGAAACAAACATTTCTAAGCACCTTGGGTGGTATGACTAAAATCTTATATTACACACACACACACACACACACACACACACACACGCGAGTACAAGTATTCTTTTATTTATACTAGTATTTTTCCAGTTAAACATTTAAATATGATATTATTTTATTATAATATAAAAACTATCATGTGACTAATATATGTGATACATTTAGTTTTTTATATTAAAATAAAATTATATATATATATATATATATATATATAAAAAAACTTAAAACAAGTCACATTTACCTGGAAGTAAAATTACACAAAATAAAAATTAACAAAGTTTTACATTTTTGGAGGATATTAAGATATTAAAGTGCCCGTATTATACTAATTAACACTTTCAAATGAGCATAACATAGGCTCTTTAATATGCATAATTTAGAAATATTTTGTCCTTGTTTTATTTTTGTGTTCTGCTAGAAAACATTCGTGTGAGAAATGTATCGCTCTCTTACCACAGCTTTATGAGCAACTGTTAACAGTATTATATCTAAAGTAATTATGCCGCTGCTATTGGAAGTCCATAAAATGTGTTTTTCCCTCGCTACGAACAACAGTGACATGGCGAAATCACTTACACTACTATTCTTTGAGGGCATGTCAAAGCAGCCCATGGGGCATGCATTATGCAAATGTCTTACATGATTTATCAAAGTCACATAAATTATGGCAGGACTACAAACAAGTGTTTTCTGTTCAACTCCCTTTGGCGTTTACTTTTTGCAAATTAATTACATTCACAAATAGCTATATTACACAATAAATGAAAGGCAAAATACAAAATGCCTTTAAAGTATATATATTTCTGCCATTGCACATTTAGCCTGGTCCATTCTCTAGTGCAGCATCGGTTCCCCCCCCACTTCCACCGTAAGCATGCAGAGCTAATGAAGGGAGATGAGCGCACCTGACCACACTCCTGCTGCAGGACAGCTCATTGACCAGGAAGGCCAGTACGGAGGCTTTCTGAGACGGCGTGTGGGCCTGGAAAGCTTTGGTCTTCAAGCTCTCAGCCAGCGGCGCCAGTTCAGTCTGTCCACAGTGAGCTTCCATATAGATCTGCAGCACCTCGGACACATTGTCCCTGTTCAGGCCGATGTTAGTCACATGGTCTCCCAGAGCGGTCTTTGCCTGTAGTGTTCAAAACATCCAAACAAAAGAGAGCGACGCGATAATGAAATGTGACAAAGGCAGTGAGTTAATACATTCCAAGAGAACTGAATAATCCTGATAATCTAAAGGCACAGTTAAATAGTTTCATTTAGGCGAGCAAGAGGCTTTTATTAAGACTGTGAACGCATCTAAGATTAGTGCAGAGAATCTGCTGAGGGCTGAAATGAATTCTGGCTCTTTATTGGAGATATTCAGCTTGAAGAAGAGCAGCAGGTACGGAGCACGAGAGAACCGATCCGACAGAATCTACACATACTGTGCTGATTTTAGGACATTCAAGTGAGAAAACAAATAAAATAAAATAAACTAAATATGAGATCATGTTTATTGATAATCAATTAACACGTTGCTTTTCTGGCTATTTTCCTTTTTGTCAAAATAAAATACAAGTAAATATAAAAATAACCACTAGTTACTGCTTTGTTTAATAACACCCCAAAACAACAAAATGCTACAAAATCCTTTTGTAAAATAAAGAGAGCAAAAAAATAAAAATAAAAGAGCTAAGTCTCCATGTGTGGCATAGTTTAAACATGGTCTTTATAGCAAAACTGTGGTTCTACAAAACAAAAAACATGGTTATAAAACTTTTACTATAATAAAACCATGGTTAATATTCTTAAGGAATTTGTATTTGTGTGTTATTTCTCACACACACACACGCACACACACACAGTATTTACTGCACTGCCTTAATTGTTTGATGTTTTGTTCGGTTTAAAAAAATAAAAATAAAAAAGTTTGAAAAAAAGATCCACACTCCGAAGTCCCGATCTGAATCAAAAGACCTGTGTCCTCACAGAAAAATCCCGATCTAAAACAAATGATTTGCGAACCTGCACCAAATGATCCACAATCCACGCTCCGTGCTCTGTAGTCCCGATCTGAATAATGATTCACGAAACCAACATTTCAGATCTGGACTTCTGATCTAATGCAAAATGATTTGCGATGATCTGAATCAAATAAATACATTTTAAAAAGCATAAAAAAGTCCTGTTCTGAATCAAAATCAAAGCCCCGATCTGAATTAAATGATTCACGATCCGGTTGGAGCATTGATATTTTTTTAACCCAAACGGATTCAGCGTTTGGAAAAGCTCTGTTTCACACATCATTAAACGTACAAGCGATGTTGAAATTCTTAAATGAATGGCTCTTTTGAATAGCTTAAAATGAATGATTGGAGTCACGAGTCTGAATCAATCGGAGAGCTTCCAGAGTAAATGATTCACTCAATTGAAGAGGTTTATCCCTCTTTTCGTGTCTTCAGTCATGTTCACACGCAAACATTTGTCACGATGAGGCTTTTGAATCAAAACAATACATCCCTATAGGGCTAACCCCCTTTAGGAAGTACCTGACGCTTCAAATAACTTTGTGTCGATTGCATTGTTTCAACGCTAGGTGGCGAAAAGTGAGACTGTTAAACAATGTATTTGTCACCGAATCATTAATTCAAGAGATTTGTTCAATAACGCAGATTAATCCAGAAATAAAACAAGAAGCATTTTGCATCATTCATTCAAACCACTTTTTTATAATATTGTGTATTAAATATATTACATTTTAAATGCATATATGTTTAAAATGTTTAATAATTAATTAAACACTTTTAAATAGACTGCAGCTATCATATTTTGTCGCACATTATTTTGCTAAGTTCAGAATCATGATCTCTATTTGAGACACAAAAATCTAAATTTATCCAGAATCGTTGGTTGGTGAGAGTTGGGTAGGAAATCCGTTGAAAGCATCCAGTCATCTCATACCACTGAAGTGAATGTTGAAATGATCAGAGTCTCACCCGGTGTCCTGCAGGGAGTCCTGGGTCACAAACAGCAGCAGAAAGCATGCGCACCAGCAGGTCCTGGATGAAGCCCATGCTGTCGCCCACATTCAGCAGCCCTGCCTGCAGCACGCCGAGTGACGGCACGTCAGCGCCGAGATCAAACCCCAGGACCTTTCCAAAACAGCGCAGGAACTGCATGACCATAAGACAGTCTGAGAAACATCCTCCGGGCAACAGCAGACCCGCTATCCGTGACAGCGCTGGCAGAGGCTGCACATAGAGAGAAACACACTTACACTGAATTCATTCAAGAATAGCAGTTCACTATCGGATGCTTATGTGGCTATTACATGTATGAGGTAGCTACGGTGTCCTAGAAGGTTGCTACTAGACATGTGCAGGTATTAATGCAATATATCACGATAATGATTATGCACGATATTGTTATCGTGGGCACTTCAAAATGAGAGAAAGATTACAAATTATTCAGAATTTTGAATGCATTTTAAGATTACTTTTCCCATCAACTGGTCACAATATCGCTGTATGCTGCACTTTTTTTGCAACTAAATTTAAATATCGTGATATCACCGTATACCGTGATAAAAGCATTATCAATTAATCGCAACATGAAAATTTGATACCGGCATATCCCTAGTTGCTACTACGTCTAGGTGGTTCTTATGTTGCTAGGCGGGTGGTTTTGATTGTCATATACCCTGCCGGTCAAAAGTTTGGGATAATTAAGATTTTTGTAATGTTTTTAAAAGAAGTGTCTACTGCTCACCGAGGCTACATTTATTTGATTAAAATTACAGCAAAAATTTTGAAATATTATTACAATTTAAAATAGCTGTTTTCTATGTGAATATGTTGTAAAATGTCATTTATTTCTTTGATCAAAGCTGTATTTTCAGCATTACTCCAGTCTTTAGTATCACATGATCCTTCAGAAATCATTCTATAATGCTGATTGAATTTGATCTAATGTTTCTTATCAATTTTGAAAACCTTTTTGCTGCTTAAAATATAAATATTTTGTAACATTATAAATGTCTTTACTGTCACTTTTGATTCATTTAATACATCCTTGATGGAAAAAAGTACTAATTTCTGTTGAAATAAAAAGGTATCACGATTTCTACAAAAATATGAACGGTTTTAAACATTGAAAATAATCAGAAATGTTTCTTGAGCAGTATATTAGAATGATTTCTGAAGATCATGTGACACTGAAGACTGGAGTAATGATGCTGAAAATACAGCTTTGATCACAGAAATACATTATAATTTAACATCTATTCACATAGAAAACAGTTGTTTTAAAATTAATATTTCACAATTTTACAGATTTACTGAATTTGAGCAAATAAATGAAGCAAAAAAAAAAAACAGATTTAGCCATTTGGTTTGGTGCCACTAATGGACCGTAATCTTTATATTTGGTTCTGTGCTAAAAGGATTCAGTGTAATTCACCTTGTGGTCTGACAGACGCATGTCTTCAGTGGGTTTGTTCAGCTCTTTGACCATCTCCAGCTCTAGCCGTCTGAGCTCCAGTCTGCGCTGCTTGTTCAGTCGTTTCTCATCTCGTTTCTCCTGTTTCAGTCGCTCTTTCTCCTGCGGAAACATTAAAGATGATATGACAACCCTTGTGTTATGACCGAATGGATGAATGGACAGAGATGAGGAGACGGAGAATAAGAGGAAAAGAGAATGATGAAATGATAAAAGGAGCTGTATAACACACCTCAGCTTTCTTCCTGGCCTCGATCGCCTTCATCAACATCACATGCTGCCGATGTCTCTCCCGCTCCTACAACAACAAACATCTGACATCAGAGACCGAACGGAGAGAAGGAAAGAAACACGAAAGAACACACAAGAGGAGAACATATGAGCAAATTAACAAACAAGGAATTATACAAATAAATACAAAAACATCAAAATAAAACCATATGAAAGCAAGAATAAACAATGAAAAAAGTAAACAAATAAAAGAAACAAATATTTGAGAACAAAGCAAATACAAGCAAATACAAGAAAGAAAATTAATTAAAAACTATACAATAAAAACAAAAGAAAACAAAACTATTAAAAACATTAAACAATGAAAGAAACGAGAAAGCAAAAAGAATGAAAGCATGAAAAAAGAAATAACAAATTAAAGAACAAATGAAAGAAAAATGAAAACAAGCCAAAATAGAAAAATAAAACAAACAGAAAAATAAAAGAGCGTATGAATACAAAGAAAAAAACTTAAGAAAAAATGAAAAAAAAAAAATAGACTAAATAAGCAAAATATCAAATAAAAGAAACAAAATGATGAAACAGAACAAAGAATGAAATAAATCAAATGAGAATCAAACTAATTTTAGACCGAATAAAAGAACAAACACTAAACCACAGCACATGCATCGTATCCTGCGAAGTGACAAAACTGCAGAAGCATGAAGATTTAGTGAAGCTTCAGCAGGTTAAGAGCGGAGAGTCTGCAGAACTACAACAGATCTGTTCCCCAGCACAGCTCAGTCCTCCACTAAACATCTGGATGAAGCGCCAGTTATTCCAGGGTTACATATCAAGCTTTCGGGTTTCTACGGGTCTTTAGTGCAGGACAGACGGGAGGAGACGAGTCCACAGAAATCTCTAAACTTCTTCAGTATAACAATATTTAAACATGATGCAAGAAATAACAGAATGATACACAAACAATGATTCATTTGGAAAACGGTTTCAGCTGCTGAGAGGCACTTTAAGGAAATGATTTGATTGCTGGTTTTAAATCTAAAACATGTACACTTCAGGGGCTGGATGTTCTCAAAGATCACAAACACTAGACGCCACGCAAACGAAAAACAAGCAAGAATCAGAATAAATGTTTATGATGTTGCATTGAAGGCTTGATGACATGAAGCTGCGTGGACACAAATCAAGTTTCCACCAACACAGATGGAAATATTGTGACTGATATCTGTTAACAGACTCCAGCTCTGTTCCAAAACAGTGCGCTGCCTATTAAGGGAGCACCCTAAATGAAATTAAACCCTCTACATCGCAATCAAGTCCTTCATACAAGTCCTACATGTCAATGAACAAACGGCTCTCTAATTTGCTCATAAAATATCAATAAAAACACTAATATCATGTCAAATTAATTGAACTTTATAACTTAAAAAAAACTTTTCAGTATGATATGCAGTCTTGTTAATTGTAACTAAGACCATTAAAATAAATACACACACACACACACACACACACACACACACACACACACACACACACACACACACACACACACACACACACACACACACACACACACACACACACACACACACACACACACAAAAAACTTAAATGAAAATTAGAAGTTGGAGTACTAAGAATTTTGAAAATAAAATATTAAAACAAACAATAAAAGCAATTATAAAACTTTAAAAGAAAATTAATACAAAAAAAAAATACAAAAAAAAAGTCAAATTCACATACAATTACTAAAAATAAAATTAAAACTGGAAATATAAAAAATAAAAGCCAATTCTAAATATAAATACTAAAATAGCATATCAATTATATTTAAAAACATTTATTATTTACTATAATTTCTCTCATTTTGTCTGTCATCTTTGATGGATTTTTCAATGCATTCTTCTTGCAGTGCATTATGGGATTGCTTTCTTTCTCTATATCAATATACATGATGCGGTCTCAGAATTTGGCCAGTAGATATCTTAAAAGGAATATATTTTCAGGACTGTCTCTATGAGGTCTAAAAATGCTTCCCACATAGGCAGCTCACTAGGTTTCAGAAAAGAGCCCGTTTCGGTCTCCTTCAGCCGGCAGATGAAAGCAGATGCAGGGCGTCATGCAGGAGAAATACAAGCGCAGTCAGAGCAAAACACCCAAATCACAAGCATTTTACAATGTGTTAGATGTAGAAAAGTAAACATACCCATACCATATCTAGTCTATGTCTCTCCAACTCCTGCCAGTGAGAGTTGGCAAAGGCAAGAACAAAAAAGAGTAAATAAATCAATGCATACGACCTTATTGAGCAACTCCCCAGAAAACGATTACCCACAATACATTTAGAGGAATAGCGGAGCCAAAAAAGATCATTCTTACAGAATTAATAATGACAGAGTTGATTTTTGGCTAAACTATTTCTTTGAAGTAATCTCATAAAAGCAGCAGAGATCCGAGGCATTATTGTGAAGGAGATTTGAAGACGTCTGCTCATACCTGGTGCTTCAGGATGATGACCTGCTGTCTGCGCAGCTCCTTCTCCTTCAGACAAAGATCAGATTCATTCAAACCCGCAAATATTCCCTTCCCGAGATGGGAGAGAGAAAGAGATGCAGATGGAGGGATGTCATAAGCAGATAGGATTTTCTCCATTTATTTCCGTGGTATATTGAAACGCCGGGTTTTGATTGACAGGCGTATAGTCGAGGGGCACAAGAGTGCTAATGTAAAATGAGAAATGGAGTACCTCTGCCGTCTCAGGTCTCACAGAAAAATGGTTATAAAATGTGCACTAGTCAATTTTTTATTAGGGCATATTTTTTGCATCCTATATATGTTTCTAACCATATATATAAAACACACAATGTGTCATTGAATATTTGACCTGAATCATTTAACCTGAATACTAGCTTGTAACAGTTATTGCTGTTATCGGTCAAATCAAATCAATCACGGTGTATTTCTGTCCCAATGTCTGACTTTACTCTTAAGACGGGTCACACACCGGATGCGCAGCGCAGCGCCGCGTCTAGAACAACTCGAGGTATTGCACACATTCTATACTAATAAATGCCGGCAGCCATATCACCCTGCAGCCCAAGACCGGTTGCCCACTGAAGCTAAGCAGGGTTGAGCTGGTCAGTACCTGGATGGGAGACCTCCTGGGAAAAACTAGGTTGCTGCTGGAAGAGGTGTTAGTGAGGCGAGCAGGGGGTGCTCACCTGTGGTGTGTGTGGGTCCTAATGCCCCAGTGTAGTGAAGGGGACACTATACTGGAAAAAGCACCGTCCTTCGGATGAGACGTTACACCGAGGTCCTGACTCTCTGTGGTCATTAAAAATCCCAGGATGTCCTTCGAAAAAGAGTAGGGGTGTAACCCCGGTGTCCTGGCCAAACTAGCCCATTGGCCTCTGACCATCATGGCCTCCTAATCATCCCCATACACTGATTGGCTTCATCACTGTCTCCTCTCCACCAGTAAGCTGGTGTGTGGTGGCGTTCTGGCGCACTATGGCTGCCGTCGCATCATCCAGGTGGATGCTGCACACTGGTGGTGGATGAGGAGATAGCCCCCTTACTATGTAAAGCGCTTTGAGTGTCTAGAAAAGCGCTATATAAATGTAACAAATTATTATTATTAAATGACCTGAAGTGTGTTGTGACGGTTGTGTCCTGGTATATCCAGTAGGTAGCAACCAACGACATACAATTGTTAAATAGGCCTATATTGTAATATTTTGCATATGTAAAAATGTCTCCAGAGAAATATAAAAGATTAATTATACATTTAATTCTATATATGTTTACATTTTATTCAAGCTGTAAAACTAATGTGTACAGTATTTTGCTACAGTGGTATCTTGGTATAATGTATTAACAACGGTTTGAGACAAATATGATGTTATTTCATATTAAACAATGCAGATGGCGCTCTGAGTCGTTGCTGTGCGCTGGACAGACGCCGAATGACGCCGCCGGTGTGCGTACATACATAGAAAACAATGTGTTCGAATTTTAAAGACACTGGCGCGACGCGACACGCCGCTGTGCTTCTCGTTCGGTGTGCGACCCCCCTTTAGTGTGTTCATTGTTTTTAGTAAACACATGTAATATTTAGCAAGAAGAGACGGTGAATCAGACCGAGATAAACTGCTCATAGTGAATTATCAGTAAATCAAATGCTACAAGAAAAGACAAACAAACCTACCTTTATTCGTTTTTCAGCTTCTAGTATTTTGGCATTCGCAGCCTCCTCTTTCTTTTTTCTTTTAGCCTGTTGGCATAAACATATTTGACAGATAAATGAATACATTATAATAACATAAAATATAAGTTATTTAACCAGTAAATATTTGAATGCTTAGTACTGTATGAATTAAAGATGTGATCAATTTATATCTCTTCAGATGTGATATTATTATACTTTTCAGACTTCTAATAATATTTGATGGATGTTCCATATTTATTTTTTTATTAAAAGGGGTTGATTTTTTTTCCCCAAGTAGAGGAAGCATCATTCAAACCAAACATTGTAAAGAAGCAGATTTAAAATATGTAATATACAATAAATAAAAAAAGCAGTTAGGGTTAATTAAGTAACAGTGTCAATTTGAAAAATGCTTGTCCTTACATGTTAAAGATTAATATGGACACTTATAGAGGAATATTTGTTCAATTTCAGAGTAAAACTGTGTCGTTCCAGGAGCAACATACAAGTCTTTAGAGTCAGACACGCTTCTTTATTAATTAATGCTATTTACAACACTTCAAAATAATAGTGAAGTCATCAAAACTAACTTAATATTTTCAATCTGATTTATACAAAACATTTCCCACACTTCAACATAATAGTAAGGGTCTTATTAAACGCTGCCAGCTTTTCCATATACAATTTTCAATAATTTATAATTCTACTGTATTTAAGGTTTAACAAAGTAATATGAATATATAGTTTTTGATGTATGTATTTATTAATTCATTTATAAGCACCTCCAAAACTTCCCACACTTCAGAAAAATGTACCGTTATCAAAACTGATGACAAAGCGTGTAGAATTTCCATTACTTTTGAATTAAACTATAGCTGCACTTAGACAATTTTACAGTTGTATTATATTTATATTATTTTCACTGTACAGAGTATAAGCTTTTAGATTGTACATCCAAGTACCTCCAAAATCTGCCGAGCACGGAGTTCCTTCTCCAAACGCACCTGCTGGATTCTCCTGAACTTCTCCTGTGAAAGAGAGGAATGAGAAAGAATGAGCTGCGTCTGGGCAAAAACACAAAGGTAAAGACTGATCTGAAGTGTCACAAGCACAAACTACAGGTCATGAGGAAACCTGCTGTTTCAGAATCTTCATCTGCTCCTTGTGTTTCCGCCGCTCTTCAGCCGCCATGATTGCTGTAAGTTCATAGGAAACGGTGAGCAGGTTTAGCAAGTGTGTTAGAAATCAAAAATAAAATGAAACGTCAGTTCACCTTGCTGTCTCCTGGCCTCTTTAGCCGCTCGTGTCAGCGCTTGCTTCTCCAGCTTACGCATCAGCTTCATCTGAGCCGCCTGCCGCGCGATTTCTGACCGGTACACAAGAGATTTAGAGCTCATTTAATGCACAGCAAGTCCAACTACTGACAGGCGTTCTGCAAGATTTATGAAGATACGTTTAAGACCGATTAAAGAATTTCAGGAACAAATAGAAGTTCTTCAAAGCACTCTTCTGTCACTTTATCTTTTATTTTGGTGCGTCAATCTATTAAATTACTTAGTATATGAAACCATAATCCACGCTCACAAAAGCAGTCTTTTTACATTTTATTATACATTATAGTTTTTTTTGCATTGGTGATAATTGAACAATAAAATGTAAAAAGAAGACTGTTTTTGTGAGTGCGGATCACGGTTTCATATACTAACTAATTTAATAGAAGGCAATATTGACAATACATCAATATATTCTCTAAATGTAAATGTCTGAGGAGAAAACAATGAGTTGCATCAGCAGTGCACTACTTTTTACCAACAAATAGCTTAACGAGCTACAGTATTTAAACTTAAACTTAATTTTGTTCAATTCCCACCCATTGTGTCTTCATTTTGCAGGTAAATTTAGGGAGGTTTAAAAATTGTAAAACTAAAATATACTGACAAAGATATTCAATTACATTTTTTATTATAGTTTTGGCAGTGCATGCAACATTTAACACCATGACTATCAATTTAAGACTCTTAATTTGTGAAAGAGCAAATTAATACTTTTTAAGACCTACAGAAACCGTGTATAGAGAAGACATGAAAACATCTAATGTGAAGATTCTTCAAAAAAGACAGAATGTTTCATTTTGGGTGAACTAAATCTAAAATCTTGATTAGTTTCCCATCTTTGCTAAAACAGATCAGATGCATGGGTCTTGTTTTGGTACCCTGGGCCTCCAGTCTGCGCAGTAGTTTGACCTCAGAGCTGCTGACAGCATCAGCTTCACTCTCGTCAGGAGCTCTGCTTTTCCTGCGAGAGCCAGCGGGGTCAAGATTCTTCAGACGACCTTCTATCGCTAAGATACGAGGAACGACTTCCTCTTCCTTCAGTAAGCACCACTGCAACCCCTGAAGAAGACAACAACAATTATTACTTTACACAAAATCTAGAATAAAAATTATTATAATTATTACGGATTATTACTATTATTTTTAGTAGTAGTAGTGCTAGTAGTAGTTGTCATTTTAATAATAGTTTATAATAATATAAAACAATTATTTATATTATTATAAAATTATCAATTATCAAATATTATTATTATTATTGTTGCTTAAATTTATTTTTTTAAAGATAATTTAATATTTAAACAAAACACACTAACAGCCTAAAACCACTGTTTAGCAAATAAATATTAATTTGAGTAAAATATAATAATTATTATTATTACGGATTATTACTATTATTTGTATTAGTAGTAGTAGTGCTAGTCGTAGTAGTAGTAATATTAATAATAGTTTATAATAATATATTTATTATTATTATTATTATTATTATTGTTGCTTAAATTGTTTTTATTAGATAATTTAATATTTAAACAAAACACACTAACAGCCTAAAAACACTGTTTAGCAAATAAATATTAATTTCAGTAAAAACAATTATTATTATTATTATTATCATCATTAGTAGTAGTACGAGTAGCAGTAACAGCATAATAATAATAATAATAATATCTAAAATGATTTGTTATTGTTTTTGTTGCTTCAATGGGTTATTTTATAAAAATAATTTAATAAAAACACTAAAAATGTAAAATTTCTTTACTAAAAATGCACATTTGTCACATTTTTAGTAAATAAATAATGTTCCGTTTAGTAAAACAAAATATTTGTATTATATTTTTTATATTATTATATGATTATTTTTATTATTGTATTATTAGTAGTAGTAGTAGGAGGAGGAGGAGGAGGAGGAGGAGGAGGAGGAGTAGGAGTAGTAGTAGTAGTAGTAGTAGTAGTAGTAGTAGTAGTAGGAGGAGGAGGAGGAGGAGGAGGAGGAGGAGGAGGAGGAGGAGGAGGAGTAGGAGGAGGAGTAGGAGTAGTAGTAGTAGTAGTAGTAGTAGGAGGAGGAGGAGGAGGAGGAGGAGGAGTAGTAGTAGTAGTAGTAGTAGGAGGAGGAGGAGGAGGAGGAGGAGGAGGAGGAGGAGTAGGAGGAGGAGTAGTAGTAGTAGTAGTAGTAGTAGTAGTAGGAGGAGGAGGAGGAGGAGGAGGAGGAGGAGGAGGAGGAGGAGGAGGAGGAGGAGGAGTAGTAGTAGTAGTAGTAGTAGTAGTAGTAGTAGTAACAACATAATATCTAAAATGATCATAAACATTATTATTATATAATCATTTAATATTTTAAAACAAAAATCACAACACACTTTAACACCACAGATAGACACTAGGTTGTTACTTCCCACACAGCAAATTAAATCACTTTAGTTCAGCCGGTACAGGACCTGTTTGACATGAACAAGAGACCAGTGCAACTGAAGAAATTACCTGCGGTCCATCTCTGGCTTCATAGAAGTCACCAAGCTTTATTTTAGCACTGAAGCTAAAGTGATCACGTGTAACGTCTCTAATCCCGTTTCTGGTCAGATACTGTGAGGAGAGCGAGCGTAAGATCAACAGAACGGCAGCAGCATCAGTCATTAAACAGCAACACAAGTTTTAAAGTGATCATCTCTTGCCTTGATGACATCAGGATACTGTCTGAGCTTTCTGCCGCATGGAGCGTAATACACCACCTCTCCACGCAAACGCCCGGACATGTTCGTGATCCGCGTCTCCCTCTGCCATCTGAGGACAGAAGGAGTTTATTCCATGCTCAAGACTCAAAGTGAATTCATGTAGAAATGAGAGCACTGTCAGTAAGCCATTTGTCGGCTGATTTCCACTAAAACTGGCCAAGTTTGTCCAACAATTCTTCACTTTTTTATGTTATAAAAAAGAGTGTTCCTGTGTGGCTCAGTGGTAGAACATTGCGTCAGCTGAGCGAAAGGCTGTGGGTTCGATTCCCAGGGAACACATGTACTAATAAAAATGTATAACCTGAATGCAATTGTAAGTCGCTTTGAATAAAAGCATCTGCTAAATGCATAAATGTAAATGTTATTCCAAAGACATTTAAGCTTTAAATACCGCTGTCCATCACTGTTTTCAACACAGTTAAACAAATAAAGATTTTGTATTATTTGTATTTAATCAAATCAAGTCAAATTCAGTTCAGTGTTTATTCGGTTTAGATAAATAATAGTGCAAAGTCCATCAAATTATGAAACTCAATGTAACTAAAAAGCAGCTCTACAGAAAACTATAGAGTTATTATTCAGCTCAAGTCAGTTCAGTGTTGATTCAATTCAGCTCAATTCAGTTCAAGTTTGTTCTCATGAATATACTAATGAATATTAAGTGTATTTTAATATCTTTTAGCAAAAATTTAGCAATTCACATTTTAAATTTAATGTTTTATATTTAAATACCATTATAATGATGCTAATAATAATAATAATAAGTAAAATTAAATAAAACATTTAAATGCAATTTTAAAAATTATTTCTATGAATAATATTCTAATATTTATATTATTGTATGTTTTATACTACCTTCTGTTGTTTTTAAATGTGCTTTGTAACTAAACTAGCCAGTGCATTTCAGAATCTCATTGTTTTTATGCCAAATAAATACTGATATGCTAATAGAAACACACAAATAAATCTGATTATATTTCTAAATATATTGCTCCCTCAGATGGCTGCTTTGTGTTTTTTATAAGTAACTTCGCATACCTGGCAACAAGTAAATAAATAGCACTATGCACTACTTCACCTTTATTCAGTCCTGTTGTATGTACTTGAGATGTATTCTTGCATTACTGATGCAATAACAAACCTCTGTACTTAAGGGGGCAATAGAGTGTCCTTCAAATATCTGTGTCATTAAACCAGATGCACTTTTGTTAATGAAAGCTAATAACATGCTGACTATCACTAACTTATCTCTTCAAACTGTGGAAGACTGAATAGTGCACTGCTCTGACATACAGTTGCATAGTTAGAAGAAAATGTGTATGTTCTGGGCCTAAAAGGATGTTAAAAATGCATGCAAATGTTAGATATCACAAAAAAAGAAAAGAAAATAAGAGCTCATGTAACATGAAATGTCAGGAAAGTCAAGACTCACCCATATTCTAGAGGTTTCCGCAGAGCACATTCATCTGTGACTCTTCTCCTTTTCCCTAGAAACACAAATATATAAACACAAGAAACATACACGTGCTGTTTTGGCAGAAATGGACTGGTCAACCCATATGGATGTTTTATGGCCGATACACACACACACACACACACACACACACACACACACACACACACACACACACACACACGCACGCACGTGCGATGCCACATTATTTAATTTAAAGACAGTAGTAGTAGTATATATTTATTTAATGTCATGTCAACATCTTATGCTATATTTTCATGGCAAAAACAATTAAACAAATACAAGTCTAACAAATGCAATATAAATATAGTAAAACATGCATGACAATTGCTGAAATACCTGGGATACCTGGGGTGTGGCCACACTGCAAGAAGACAAAGCTGAACTGTGATTGGCTGAATTCCCAGAGCTGGTCACAATGGCTGTGGCAGGTGTTTTCTGAACCTGTAGATTGAGAGGGGCGGGGCTAGTGCAGTGGGAGGAGTCAAGTACTGACGCTGAGGATTTGGTGAGTTTGAGTGGCGTTCTGTCCATCTCTGAATCCGTGTTCATCTCTTCATCTTTACCATCATCATCAGAATCAGAATCTAAATTGCTGTCAGAGTCTGCAGGAGAAAAAACAATATGAGAGTGTTTGCTCATGTATGAATGTGAAAAATACACATATTTTGTGGCATATGACTTTTCTATTTCTATTTCCGGCTTTGCTACCGTTCGGACGCTCTTGCTATTGCTCTGCGCTTTGCTCCCTATTTTTTTTTTTTTCTTTTCTCAGATCTTTCTAAGATTTTTACTTCAGCTGATCAGCACAGTGCTCAAACAACACATTTTTTGGAAAAAAGGACTCTTTGCCTCCCACTGCCAGCAGTTTACATTCGGAGACCGATAAATACAGCTGTCTACATTCAAACAGATGAGAAAATGCCTACTTGCTGCACGAACTGCCACAAACTTCTACAAAGGATTGTGGTTCTTGAAACAAAGTTATTTGCTGGACTTCCAAAACAGGCGGAACATACAGCAGGCGGTCACCACGGACCCCCTCAGCATACAGCCGGTGAGTCCTGTGAATCTAGTGAATCTCAACAGTTTATACCAAGTGTAGAGGAACAAGCGAAACTGATCGACGGACTAATCGATGGCACAAACAGGAGGCGAGACCCAAAGGCTCTCGAGACACCAGATTGTCACGAGTATCTCGTATTGCTGCTGTAGCATCCTCTACCCCAGATACGGCTATGACAAGACTTGTAAACACTGGTATTCTACAACCCCTATACATCTTGAGAACAGATTTGAAGCATTGATGAATGTGGATGAGGAATCCCAAAATATGACAAAACTCGGATCGAATCAGCCAGCAGCTAACATTGCTACTAACAGGCGCTCAAGGTCGAGCAGACAGCGGCATTCAGCTCAAAGTGCAGCCGAGACCAGGACTCTGATAGTGGGCGACTCTATTATTAGAAACGTCAGTAGCAGGACTGCTACTACCTGCTGCTTTCCTCAAGCAACCGTTTCTGATGTGAACAAGGAACTTAGCATTGTGATGAAGCACAAGACTGCAAATCGAGTCATCATCCATGTGGGGAAGAATGATATTCGGAAAAGGCAGTCAGAAATGCTAAAGCAAGATTTCAGTGAACTCTTTGAAACACTTCAAAGACTTGAAGTTCAGTCGTTCATCAGTGGACCACTCCCAGCGAGGGAACTAACATGTTTTCACGGTTGCTTGGACTGAATACATGGCTACAAAGAACCTGCAGTACAAAAGGAGTCAACTTCATCGACAACTTCAATATTTTCTGGGGACACAGACAACTGTTTAAACTGGATGGTCTCCACCCAAACAAACTTGGTGCAAGAGTGCTAAAGGACAATTTCTATTTCTCCCTCCGTCATCCTTCAGTGGTGTGTGTCAATCCACTCACACAGTCACCTGGACAGAATATGAGTGACCACAGGACTTCATATCAGCTTCCGAGTCATTATGTGGTTGAAGAATCCCACAAGGATACTGATAACGCCACACAGCCAAAACAACCACTGCTCATGGACATCCCGGCTGAGCCCTGCTCACAGAGCTCATCACATGCAGACTGTGACGTATCACAACAGCTCCAAGACTCAGCACCCAAGGACAACTTTCTGGAAAACAGCCTGGGATGCCATGACAACACATTACAGTCACCGGAAACATCAGAGCTAGAGCCCCGCTCACCAGACACACTATCCCTCTCTCCAGCACCTGGACAGAATATGCCTCGCTCACCAGACACTCTATCCCTCTCTCCAGCATCTCCACTTCTAAGCTTTTCACAGAAAATGGAGGAATTGGTGTATGCTGGGACCAAACTCTCTGCAAGCCCGCAGATATCAACTAAAAAGCGGGCCCCTCAACCACCAAAGACTGCAGGCTCAGCTCTCCCGCCTCCTCCTGTGAGAGCTCTCCGACCGCTGCCACAACGCAAGGGCCCAAACCCTCCTCCATCTGCTGTAGGTGAACCAAAAACAACTGATAACAGCTCTCAGTGATATGTGTCGGGTCCCGCTATACTAGCAACAACATTCTCGAACGTTTACAATACAAGCGGGAACCCAGTGTGCCTGTAGCCTTCTCTATTTCTGTTTTATCACGTGATAGAAGGTCTAAGGCCTTCAAAAGGCGTCTGACCCATCTAATCTAAGGCCTGTTATGCATCAGTCTAAGATTGCTGTAGGAACAAAATGTAATTCCATCAAGTTAGCATTTTTAAACACTCGCTCACTAAAAATAAATCATTTGTGATCAATGATTTAATAACCACAAACAACCTGGATTTTATGTTTCTAATTGAAACATGGCTAGAAGACAACTGCAGTGCAACAGTCCTCACTGAAACAGCCCTCCTAACTTTAATTTTATAAGTGTCTGCAGGACTGTTAGGAGAGGTGGAGGTGTAGCTGCTCTGTTTAAAGATGTTTATCAATGCAAGCAAGTGTCATTTGGTCAGTACTTGTCTTTTGAATATCTAGGTATTGTGCTGAAAGGTGCCCCGCATTCTGTTTATCATAATCTACAGGCCGCCAAAATATTCTCCAGCCTTTGTTGAAGAGTTCACAGAACTGTTATCAATGATTTCCTCAGAGTTTGACTGTTTTGCTATTGCAGGGGATTTTAATATTCACATAGATAATGCTGAAATCAAAACTACAAAAGAAATTATAACTGTTTTAAACACTTTTGACCTGATTCAGCATGTGCACGGACCGACACACAATCGTGGACACACTTTAGATTTACTCATCAGTAGAGGTCTAAACATTTCATCCATTGTCATTAAGGATGTAGCTCTGTCTGATCACTTCTGTATTTTCTTTGATATATTGATCTCTGTCACCACTGAATCTAGATCTGTCTCTGTCAGAAAGAGATGCATTAATGAGAACACTAGTGTGCTATTTATGAAGGCAATATCTCTAACACCAAGCATTTCTGCAGACTCTGTTGATCTTCTCCTGGATTCATTTGACTCAAAAGTTAAGAATGTTATTGATGATATTGCACCGATAAAGGTCAGCAAGAAGAATGGCAGACAAAAATCATTTTGGAGAAAATCAACAGCAGTTCAGAATATGAAAAGACAATGCAGAAAAGCTGAGCGGATGTGGCGGAAGAAACTAGAAATACACTATAGCATCTATAAAGACAGCCTTCATGCTTTCAATTTGGAACTAGCCACAGCTAGACAGACCTTCTTCTCAAACCTTATAAACAGTAACTTAAACAACACTCGCACTCTTTTTGCTACTGTTGAGAGACTGACAAACCCCCCAAGTCAGATTCCCAGTGAAATGCTCTCGGACAGCAAATGCAATGAGTTTGCTTCCTTCTTTTCAGAGAAGATCAGTAATATCAGGAAGGAGATTGGCACATCTTCCTGTAATACAGGGTCACACAGATTCGACAGCAATCTCAAAGAAGTGACTATGTCTGTTTTTAAAACAATTGATAGCAAAATTTTGGAAGAAATAGTACAGCATCTTAAATCGTCAACCTGCTATCTTGACACACTTCCCACATCTTTTTTCAAAAGTGTGCTTAACTGTTTAGAAGCAGATCTCTTAGAAGTGGTGAACACCTCACTTCTTTCTGGGACTTTTCCAAACTCCTGAAAACTGCAGTTGTTAAGCCCCTTCTGAAAAGAGCAATCTTGATAACACCATGTTGAGCAACTATAGACCAATATCAAATCTTCCTTTCATAGGTAAGATTATTGAAAAGGTAGTTTTAATCAGCTGAACAACTACTTAAACTCAAATGGATTCCTGGATAATTTTCAATCTGGTTTCCGTGCATCACAGCACAGAGACAGCACTCATTAAGATAATAAATGATATTCGCTTTAATTCTGATTCTGGCAAAATATCAGTGCTGGTACTACTAGATCTTAGTGCTGCGTTTGACACTGTCGATCATAACATACTTCTAGAGACTGGAAAACTGGGTCGGGCTTTCTGGGATGGCACTCAAATGGTTCAGGTCATACTTAGAAGGAGAGGTTATTATGTGAGTATGGGAGAGCATAAGTCTAAGTGGGCGTCCATGACATGTGGAGTCCCACAAGGCTCAATTCTTGCACCGCTGTTGTTTAGCCTGTATATGCTCCCACTAAGTCAGATAATGAGGAAGAACCAAATTGCCTATCACAGCTATGCTGATGATACCCAGATCTACCTAGCCTTATCTCCAAATGATTATAGCCCCATTGACTCCCTCTGCCAATGCATTGATGAAATTAACAGTTGGATGTGCCAAAACTTTCTTCAGTTAAACAAGGAAAACTGAAGTAATTGCATTTGGAAACAAAGATGAAGTTCTCAAGGTGAATGCATACCTTGACTCTAGGGTCAAACAACTAAAAATCAAGTCAGAAATCTTGGGGTGATTCTGGAGACAGACCTTAGTTTTAGTAGTCATGTCAAAGCAGTAACTAAATCAGCATACTATCATCTCAAAAACATTGCAAGAATTAGATGTTTTGTTTCCAGTCATGACTTGGAGAAACTTGTTCATGCCTTTATCACCAGCAGGGTGGATTATTGTAATGGTCTCCTCACCGGCCTTCCAAAGAAGACCATTAGACAGCTGCAGCTCATCCAGAACGCTGCTGCCAGGATTCTGACTAGAACCAGAACATCTGAGCACATCACACCAGTCCTCAGGTCCTTACACTGGCTTCCAGTTACATTTAGGATCGATTTTAAAGTACTTCTACTCGTTTATAAATTTATTCCAGAAGAGATCAGATGTGCTAAAACATTAGCCACATTTAAATCCAGACTCAAAACTCATCTATTTAGCTGTGCATTTGTTGAATGAGCACTGTGCTACGTCCGAACTGACTGCATTGTATTTTATGTAGAATCATTTTCTATTTAACTGTTTTAAATCTCATTTTAAATCAATTTCTATATCATTTTAAAACTCCTTGTTTTATTATTTTTAACTTCTTGTTTTTATTGCTGTGAATGATTATTTCACATTCTTTTATGTAAAGCACTTTGAATTACCAATGTGTATGAAATGTGCTATACAAATAAACTTGCCTTGCCTTGCCTTGCCTTGCCTTTTTACTTGTTTAGGATCAAAATGTGTGATGATTAAGTATAATGATTAAAGGCAGCTGAAAAAATAATAATAATTTTGATAATGTATGTATAATGTAAATGTTAAGTAGACATACTGTAACAAACATAAATTGATGTTTATGTTACAGTATGTCTACTTAACATTTACATTATACATACATTTACACATACATACATACATATTAAATTAAAATATTTTTTGTAAGTTGAAATAAAATACAAAATGAAATACTAATCCAAATGCTTTTTAAAAAGGACATTTATCATTTTTGTTTAGTTTAACTAGTAAAATAACTACAACTAAATAAACTAAACCTGATAAATAAAATACAAATACTGAGTAGACATGTTTAAAATAATAACAATAATGGCAACCAAAACAAAATGGCAAAACTTTAAATTAATCCTAAGGTAAATCCTACATTTACTTTTTAGATGTAATAATGTATTAGTAAATGTTAACATTAACTAGATTTAATACATGCTATGCTAGTATTTTTCATTATTAGTTCATGCTAATTATTGTAGTTAACTAATGTTTAATAATAATATTTGATCTGAATGATTACATCATGCTGACCTGAGAGACTGTCGTTTGAAGCATCATCCTCGTCCTCCATTAACGACTCATCAGAGTCTTTACTGGCAGGGAGCTCAGGCTCCGCCCCCCTGAAGTGCTCCACCAATGAGGGTCTCTCTCTCTTCAGCGTCCTCTGCCTGGTTTGACCGGCCTTCCCTCGGCCTGCTCGGGCAGTCGGACCGGGCGAGGTAGAGGTGCGGCCCGTGGTGGTGAGGTTGATCGCGGGGCTGGTAGCACCCAGGGGTTTATCAGGGGTGCGTGTGCTCTGGGAGCGAGGTTTGGTGATGAGGGCCAGAGGAGCGTCCTGCAGAGCGGTGGGATGGTGGTTCTCAGTAGGAGGTGAAGAGAGGAACGGACTGTTTAATGGAAGTTTCTGGCTGCTCTGTGAATCCTGTGCACCTCTCAACGGTGGAGGAAAGGCCTGAGGTAGAGATGACTGACGGGACAGAGATATTGCTATTACTTCATCTGTCATTCATTGTGACTCTTTGAAATGAATGCTGCCTATTCATATGCACAGATTAAAACAAATATGCAACTAATATATTCAAAACAGAATTTAGAATTTATTGTGATGCAGAAGATTATTTATGATGAAAACAGTCAAGCTGAGAACTGAATTATGCACAATATACACTACTGATCAAATGTGGCTGGCGTTGGTAAGATTGGTTTGTTTTTGAAAGAAGTGCACATCAAAGCAGCATTTATCAGATTTAAAAAACAGCACAACAGTAATAATATTACAATTCAAAATAAGTGTTCTCTATTTCAATATATTTTAAAATCTAATTTATTTCTGTGATGCGCAGCTGTATTTTCAGCATCATTACTCTAGTCACATGATCTTCAGAAATCATTCTAATATTCTGATCAATTATTATTATTATCAGTGCTCAATTATTGATTATGGTCCTTATTAGCACCTATAAGCATTTTTCTGCTTAATATTTTTGTGGAGACAGTGATAACATTTTTTCATGAATGTTTGAGTCCAAAATAACATCATTGAAATATTATAAATGTCTTTACTGTCCCTTTTTTTCTTTTTTCTTTTAATTTTATGACAATTTAATGTGTCCTTGAAGAATAAAAGTTATAATTTCTTTCAATAATATGACAATATGATAAATTATAAGATTTATTTTAATCTTCTAAATCCTAAAAAGTGTCATGGTCTCATCAAAAATATAAAGCAGCACAACTGTTTTCAACATTAATAATAATCAGAAATGTTTCTTGATCAGCAAATCAGCATATTATTATGATTTCTGAAGATCATGTAACACTGAAGACTGGAGTAATGATGCTGAAAATACAGCTTTGATCACAGAAATACATTACATTTTATAAAAAAAAAACAGTTATTCTAAATTGTAATAATATTTCACAATTTGTAATGTTTTCACTTTTAAAATGTGGGGTCAAATAAATGCGGCCTGCCTTGATGAACAGAAGAGACTTCATTCAAAAACATTAAAAGATCTCAAACTTTTGAACAGTAGTTTAGTTTCAGAGGTTCTTCCCCATCAGCAAGTATCATGTGCACATCCATGCTGTCTATCTCGTTGTGCTTCAGAGAAAGTCACCTGTTTGAGTTTGCTGCAGCTGGTAATGTTCAGCAGGGTCTCGTTGAGGTAATTCTTGCTCGTCTTCAGACGGTCTGTCTGTAGAGGAGTGGGTTTGGAGGAGGACGACAGAGACAGAGGTTTGGGTGACGGCGTGAGGGAAGGTGGTTTAGGAGAGGATGAGTGTGAGACGGGAAGGTCTTTAGGGGACGGTGCGTCTCTGTCCCTGCGCCGCTGCGTGACTAGTGCAAGAGGTTTTGCACCGGATGCTAGACCTGTGGTCTGGATGACACTGGCGTGTTTGCTGGGCTCCTCTGTCGGTCTGAAGGACTGGATGTGCAATGGCAGCTGGGACAAAAGCAAAGCCTGGACGTCCAGCTTCTCCTGCCCTACAGAGTGACGGCTCTTCTTCCTGTCGGTGTACATTTCCTGCTCGGGAAAGCACAATTACAAATTAAACTAGCATACAATAATGAAACATCTTTGTTCAACAGTTTTTAAATGTTGCATTACTTTTAATGTGGATTTAATGTAATTTTCATGATTAATATTATTGTTGTTTGTTTTTATATTTTAGTAGTAGTTGTTGTAGTAGTAGTATTAATAATAACAATAACAATAATAATGTATTTCAAAATAACACATTAAAAAATATATATTTTTAACACTGTCCACCCAGTCAAAGGCTACATTTATAATAGCATACTACCATATTTTCATATGACAGAAAAGGTTAAAATGGTATAAATAATAAGTTGTTAAAAAAAAAACTAAATACAAAGGTTACATTTTTTATGTCTTGGCACTTGTGTTAAGTAAATTTTAAAAAGTAGATTTAAAACATTTTCATCTGTGCTTATACTGTTATAATATTTACAGAGTGAGTGAGAGAGTGAGAGTGAGTGTGTGCGAGAGTGTGAGCGAGAGTGTGAGAGAGTGTGCGAGAGTGTGCGAGAGTGTGCGAGAGTGTGAGAGAGTGTGAGAGAGTGTGAGAGTGTGAGAGAGTGTGAGAGAGTGTGAGAGTGTGAGAGAGTGTGAGAGAGTGTGAGAGTGTGAGGTGTGTGAGTGTGTGAGATTGTGTGAGAGTGAGAGGTGTGAGTGTGAGTGTGTGTGTGAGTGTGAGTGTGTGTGAGTGTGTGTGAGTGTGTGTGAGTGTGTGTGAGTGTGTGAGTGAGTGAGTGTGAGTGTGAGTGTGAGTGTGAGTGTGAGTGTGAGTGTGAGTGTGAGTGTGAGTGTGAGTGTGAGTGTGAGTGTGAGTGTGTGTATAAATCAGTTTTAGGTTTTAGTCATTTTAGCATTTCAACTTATTTTATGTCATTTTAAATTTCTAAGACTTATGTTATTTTAATTCAAAAGCTAATGAAAACCATAATAAAGCTAGAGAAAACCATTTTGACAAACATACCTTACGGATATCTTTCTGATCTTTTCTGCACTTTTCTGAGTCCACACTATCATCACTCTGATCATCATCATCATCATCATCCTCCTCCAGGTCGTCTGAGTCAGAGCTGCTAAGAGCATCGCTCGAGCTGTCAGAGCTGGATGCTGATTGGCTGTCGCTGTTGATGGAGACGTCTGGCACTTTGCTACACGGCTTCTGTCAGGAAGAGCAATGTCAGTCGACAGCAGCAGCCGCTTTATTTAAACAAACAACCCTTTCTGCCACCCTTCCAGCTGACAAGGCAGACTAAAAATAGCCCCCCAAAAAAAGCTGAACGATATTTTCTGACAGTGTCAACAGCAGCATTTAAAACGCATACTGATATGAATGCTGCATAAATATGGAAAACATTAAACCCCTTTCAATGCTTTGCTTATTTACAAGTCAACTAATTAACTGACTCACATTTGAGTTTCACTAGAACATGTGGGTTTATTATAACAACACGAGTGAGTAAATAATGACCAAATGTCATGTTTAATAATTTATAAGAGCAAGAGTCTTTACCTCGTCTTTTGTTTTGGGTCTAGTTTTCTCCTCTAGCTGGTTTAGAGCTGGTTTGGGGCTGGTTTTCAGGCTCTTGGTCTGATCTGCAGGGATGAGGACTGGAGAGGGTGTGGAGAAGGCGGAGCTTGATTTGGTCTTTCCATTGATGGAGCCATTCAGCCCTGCTTCAGAAAACATCAAGTATGAAACAAACACATCTTTACTTACAGCATGACTGTTCTGTACACGTGAATAAACTGAAAATGAATGAGCGAGTCATTTGTTTACAAAACAAGTAGACAGCAAAGAAACTCACTAGGTTTTAAACTTTAGGATCATTTTCCAAATCATCTAAAAACAGTGAAGTGAAGATTGTTTTCATCACGAGTACAGTAGAGGTGTAAATAGATGCCATTTATATGTAATAGATCAAATCAAATCTCAAATGTGTTTATTAATATGTCGAAGTGACAGTGTGAGGTAAACAGTAAACATAAGCAGGCTGTAAATATCTGTAAATACATACATATCATATGAACATATGTAGAAATTATGTCTAAAGCTCACAATTTTTTTATGTTTTTAATGAAATCTCTTTAGCATTTACGTGATCAAAAATAGTGTAACAAGTACTATTGTGAAATATTATTGCAATTTAAAATTGTTCTCTATTGTAATTTATTTTACAACGTAATTTATTTCTGTGATGCGCATCTGAATTGTCAGCATCATTACTCGTCGTGTCACATGATCTTCAGAAATCATTCTAGTATACTGATTTGCTGATCAAGAAAAAATTATATAATTATCAATGTTGAAAACCTTGTGCTGCTTCTTATTTTTGTGGATATGCTCAATTTTGCTCCTCAATTATTAATGATGCTTAGTTATTAATTGGTTATCAATGTTAATAATTGCAACATATACAGTATATATATATAGTTTTATATTAATATACATAATATTTAAAATGATACAATTCACTTATTTATTTAAATCCAGATGCATTAAAGGTAGCACAACAAATACTCCCATGATGTATAAACATTCAAAATGTAAATGTTATTTAAATATGTCACTTTATAGGAATAAGAATTATATTTTTTTTGCAATGCATTAACAATACATAACAATTTTCAGGAAAATGAATGCATAATGACCTCATTGATTTTATATGAAGTATATGAACACGTCTGAATAAAAGAGGAGCGCTCTGCTGTATTTTAGTGGAATAAGTCATTTTCCTGACATTTATTAATAACATTTGTTAAATCATAGTTTTGATATTATTTTCATAAATACTTGTCTGTTAAATGAAATGAGTATATTTATGATCTATATTTTCAAAGGTTAAAAGCAATGCTTCCTCAGTATTTGGGTCAAATGCTATTTATGTTGCTTATACTATGGGTCGGTCTTCATGTTTGGAGCACAATGATGTCTAAATATGCCTTCCTTTAGGAATAAATACACACAGAGCATATGAGGTAATGTAGCACCTTTCACCGGAGCGCGTCTGGCTGCACGAGACTGAAGGAGGGTTTGCTCGTGGTTCAGGGCTGGTGCGCTGAATAATGCCGGCAGACCCAGAAGATGAGGGAAAAAGGCCATCGACCCTTGACCCTGAGCATCTGCAAAACGCCACCAATCTGTGGAAACAGATCAAGTTTAAAGGGATAGTTCACCCAGAAATACTCACCCTCATCTCATTACAAACCCGTATGAGTTTCTGTCATCCTTTGAGAACAAAGATATTCTGAAGAACGTGGGCTACCAAACATTTGACTTCCACAGTAAAAAAAACACAATTAAAGTCAATGGCTACCGTCAAGTGCTTGTTACCAATATACTTCAAAAAAAACTTATTTTGTGTTCAAATAGGAACTCAGAGGTTTGGAACAAATTAAAAGTAATTTTCATTTTTGAGTGAACTATCCCTTTAATATTTCCTTGGATGAGAGTCTCGTTCTTCAAAATCTCCATTAAAGACTTTTATTAGATGCCAAATGACTCCGAATAATTAAGCAGTTGAGATTTGCTAATGTACAGGGTTGGCAAAGTTACATTTAAAAATAATGCATTACTATATTATGTTACTCCCTAAAAATTGTGTTACAATTTTTACAATTTTAAAAATTGTGTTACCTTGTTACTTTTCATGGAAAGTAATGGGTTCAATTACTTTTGTGTAATTTCTCTCATCTGGGCTGGGCTCTATTTTTGGCAAACATAAAAGAAGTCCTTGCACACAAAAGTGAAATGAATAAGCACCAGGCTGAAGGAAATGTTCATTCACATCTGTACAGTAGAGGACGCAGCTCAAACACACCAATAGTGCTGCTATTCTGATTGCATGAAGAATACGACGCAGGAGAAGAAAGTTCAACACTCTTCAGCAGTAAAAACAAAACAAATGTTTTATCTAAAGTCATTTAGTTTATTAGTATGGTTGAACTGGATCAGCAAATCTCAGCAGTAAAGACCATGTTTAATAAAATGGGATTAAATGCATAAATTATATTTGTGTTTGAGTCATATTCTGAGTTTGCATTTCAGTGTTTTTATTCATTTTGAGGAATACTGAATTTGTTTTTGTGCAAGTGAGGAGTAAATGCATGATGACATTTAGTCTAGAACTACAGGAACATGTTCACATAGCGCACATAACGCCTCTGCATTTACTCCCTCAACATGGGGACAAGTAACGCAGATATTTTCTTGTAAATTAAAAAGCAATCTGATTACATAGCTCGAGTTACTTGTAATGCATTACCCCCAACACTGGCTACATAGTATATATTTCTTTACATGAGTGTAGATATAACCCATATAAAACTTTAGAGCTAAGCTAAAAAGTTATTTTAAAGGATATTTACATGAAAAATAAAGAGACATGCAACATATTGCATAATGTTAAAACCAAAAAGTGCTGTTTCTGCATATTGTTCTCTCCTTATCTAAAACACACGACATCAAAGTGTCCATAAAGGGCACAAAAACCTCTTTAATTTATCCTCAACTGTGCCATAACCACAAGCAAACGAGCTCATAAATCCTCAGCGAGCAACAAATCTATACAAACAGTCAGTGAGTGATGCTAAATGATCCAGAGCTAGAGAAAATCCATCTTGTGATTACAGGCGTCTGCTTTCACACCAGCTCCTCAGAGCGGCGCTTTACTCCATCCACTCTCGTTTCAGTCCCTCATTATAAACACGCTAAAGATGGTAAATCTAATACAGACACCACATCACGCACTCCGATTCTCCATTAGCCTGCTCACACATGGCTCACAGAAAACACTCGGTCCTGTAAACAACCACTTTATGACAAATAGTAAAGCATGTCATATGAATACAAGAAACAACCTCAAAAGCATTCCTTTAGGTTTCAGGTCTGATTGTCCTTCAGGACGAGGGCTGGGAGTTGCTTTTGTTCAGAAAAGAATCATTGTGTGTCATGAAGTGAAGGATGTGAGGGGCTGGAGACGCTGCACGAGGTTAAAGCAGAGCTCTGACCCGAAGCATTCAGGTCTTTATAAATGTCACGGCCTCAGCGTGGACCGCCGCACTGATGGAAAGCACTATAAAGGTGAAACATGCTGCCTGTGTGCCCACAAAACATGTCCAGGTCATATTTCAACCCCCTCCTAAAATAATAACTAAAGAAATGAAGAACACATTGTGATGTTTGATGTTTTCACTGCATTTTCTTTACTTTAACGGATCCAGATGTTTCACTGCTGAGATCATTCTGTCAATATTCTCAATGTTAACAATAAATGATGAATAATACAACCCTAATCCTAACCATATAAGTACACGTTAGTTAATTATTATTATTATTCAGTTCTTAAATGTATAATTACACTGTAACAAAACATTTAAGTTTAAACAGTTAGTTTAAAAACATTTTAACCTGACATAAGACCAAATAAATACATTTAAAATACTAAATATTCCACTTTTAATTTTTATAAATACGTTTTCTGGCAGTATTCTATAAATTACAGTCCAACAGGATGTGTTTTATATTATAATTCAAATTCAAAATGTACAATTATAATTGAAATAATAAATATTAGATTTTTTAAATAATTATAAACATGACATTATATACATATATTTGTTTAAATATTTGTATATGTATGAATAAATGTATGATTCTATTTTTATATGCATATAAATTAAACTTATACAATATTTTTTTTTAATTCAAATTAATTTAAACAAACTACCATGAACAATGAATATTTCAAAATGTAAATGTTACTTTAATGTCACTTTATTGCAATGCAAATTATTTGTATTTATTTAGCATTATGACAAGAAGAGTTGGGGTAAATTTTGCTTAATATTCAGGAATAATTATGCAGAAAATTCTGACAACATTTTCTTGCAATTCTTCCCCATTTCAAGCTATTTTGTTACACAGACATGTTTCATAAGATTTAAACACCGTACATATGTTGTATAGACTGTACCTGTGAAAAAGCAATGACTTCTTCTGCTCAACATACCTGGAAAAGCTCCGATCTGAGAGCGGGCAGCCAGAGCGGACGACAACCCCAGAGTTCCCAGACCTCCGAATTCAGAGCGGACCGGACTGAAGACCGGGTGAGTGATCATGGGACACGCACCGGAAATACCCAAACCCGGATTACCAACCATATGAAACAAATGACCTGAGAGAGAAACCATCACATATCAGTCTGATACATTTATACATAAAGCAATGCAAGTACATGTGATTTAAACATTCTAGATTTGCTGTGATTGCTCCAGAACTTGGCCAATAATAATAACTATTATTCTTATTGTTTTATATAATAATGATGTATTATTATTTTATATTATGTTAAGTATTTTAATAATAATAATAATAATAATAATAATAATAATAATAATAAATAATACAAATAACAAACCCCATTATTATAAAATACAAAAAAACAATTATTACAAAATATTTGTAGTGTTATTATATTTAATATATAATATTCTTATAATTAAAATATAAAAAAGGAACATTCCTTTGTTTAGTAACATTCTGCTGTTCATGTAAATGAACACAGAGCTGCACATTACCTTTTAAAATTATTATTATTAATTTTCAGAGTTTGCGGTTTGATAATCGCACTAACCCATATCAGTTTTGGCTTTACTTTCATTGATCGTGAAACCCTTCTACATGCACGGTTTGTCTGAAATACACCGTAATGCCGGTTTGAGGGTGTTTTAAGATATAACCCATAACACTGTGCATTACTGAAAAACATTGACTGACAGTTTCTATAAACCACATGCATGCATTAAAAGCCATATATTTACTAAAAATAAAATTCCATTACATTCATACGTTTACTAAACCACTGAATTCCCTTTTTCTTGTTTGGAAAGTGAGCTGAAGGCTTTTCTTTTTCCTGAAGTCATTTACTGCTAAAACTCAGAGGGATTCGTAGAGAATAGAGTAAGAGCACAAAAGCTGGACACAGGAAAAATCCCCTTCAAGAGAGACAAACCCCCCTCGTTCCCCGAGCTGCTGTGATGGCCGTTTACAGGCAAAAAAAGACACATCTTTGCTTTGAATCTCATTCTAATGAGCTGCATATTTAGCGCCAGCTCCTTTGAGGCCCGGCCGTCGATACAGGACGAGACGGCGGAAATAAATGTCTGGAAGAAACGGCCGAAGCCTGGTCTCCATCCCCCTCATCTGCAAACAGCCTTTAAATATTAATGGTGGAATAATCAAAAGTGCCAGCCAAGAGGAAAGAAGAAAAACTGTGACATTTATTTGCTTTACCACTCACTATTTTCACTCTTTCAATAAATTGCCATCATTTATTTCACCAAATGTAATTCCAGCCCTGTATTATTTTATTGTTAAACAAAAATGTTGATGTTTATAAATATGATCTGCACAAGTGTAACTTTTACTATTTTGTCAGGTTCATGAGATTTTCCTCAGTCGATTTAGAAATTATTATCTAAACGAATGATTTTACCCATCAAAAAAAAAAAAAAAAGAGCTGGGCTGTTTGTAATAACATTTAATAAGGGGTTTTGTACACCAATATAAAGCACATTAAATGTGAACATTAGAAAATAAATACTATGTTGCAAATTTAAATTAAATATTATAAATGAACCAAATCACATTAATATTTTATTTTGTGTAATATATATATATATATATATATATATGTAGAAACGTTTTCTTGTAATTTTCATATTAAACACGAACATTAAAAACATTAACAATATAAACTAAAAAAGAAACTGTAATACGAGTGAAATTTATCACCGCAGAAATAATGACACACACACCTGACTTGCGCTTTGAATTCATTACTCTGGTCAAAACAGGTTATCCGTGGCAAAATATCTTTGTGTATGATTGTTTGTGTGTAAAAAGATCAATTCAAATACATTATTCATCAGTGAGAGAGAGTAATTGCATGGAACAGATTCTCTCGTGGCAGGGTCAGGGTCAGAGCCGAGGAAGGCTCTTAGGCCGAAACGCATTGGTACGGTTATAATAAAATATCTCCTTATCACTAGTAGTGGAATTTTTCCTCACGTCCACTTTAATAGTTCAATTACATTTTGGTAATCAAAAAGCATGTTTAATTAAATTAAATGTATATACTTTCACATAAAATCTTTTTAAGTGGTTTTAAATTCCATGTTTGCCATTTTAAATTTTCATTGATTCCATTTTAAATGGTTTAATTACATTTTAATAATCAAAGTATCAATTGAACTCAATAAAACTTAAAAATAAAACTTATATAGATTTTATTCTGTATTTATGATTTAATACAAATTTATTAGCAGTGATAATCAAATGTTAGTAAAACTAACACTATTTTAAAATGTAATTAAGTGAATATTTAACCTTTTTTGGCAAACAAAGTGCTGCACAACAACACAAACAATTCTGATACTAATTATAATAATAAAAAAGTACAATTAATAATTATTATTACTACTATTTGACTGTAGAACAGCGAAGTATTTCCGTCAGCTTTAATCTGATGTGTGTTTGATATGGCTGTTTCTTACCGCTCTTGCTGTGTGTTGTTGACGGTGAGGTTTCTGGGTTTGCTGCCGCTCTTATGGAGGTCTGACTGGAGGTCGGGGAAACCTCTGACTCCATATCTGAAAAACACCATGAACAACAATCAGTACCGTCGCTCCCTATACACAGAGTATGCAGTTTTCGAAGGGCAACAACTTCTGGGGGGGGGGTACCATCCCAGCTGCTCTAAAAACAAACAAACTAATAAAAAAACACTTTCATTAACATATACATAAATAAAAATATAAACATGAACACATACATATACACACACACCATTATTAAAAAATGCATTTTACGGTGAATGTGACGCGCCATTCCCACGACCGATCACATCTAGGGTGACCACCACCTGGCAACAGATCTGTTGCGGGACAGAAGATGTGATTTTGCGGGACATGTGCGAGACCGATACATTTACATTACATCTGTCATCTTATGCACCAATTTATGTTTCTGCCGGTGGATGCCCATTTCCCGCACTCCAGGTTGAGCTTCTGGCAACATTAAATCCAGGAGAGAGTATAAGTTCTGAGCACGCACACGTAGGCCTAACGTCTGATTCGAGATCGAGAGTGCATGTGTTTTGTGTGAGAGTGAAGAGAATCCTGTGAACGGAGACATTTGTTGCTCTCGCATTACAATGCGTTCTGGACACTCAAATAAAGCCATAGAAACTACGAACTATTCAAATGAGAAATCATGTCTGAAAGCTGCAATCGATTTTTTAAATGATAGGAGAATATAGTGTTTTTCCGTGAGCGCACTACCATTTCCATCGGTGGTGCTCGAGCACTTGAGATCCGCACAACCTTTGTGCCGTCCATGCAGTCGTCATCAGAGGAAATAAACCCCTCTCTACGATTGCACCGACGCAGTTATTTTCACAGCGAGAACATACCGGCTGCACAAATGGATTTTTAAATGCCAGTCACAGTTTTTCATGCATTTCTTCTTTTGGTATTTCAATTTCTGGGATAAAAAAAAATACATAATACAGAATTGAAATGCGGGACGCAGGACAAAGCTCCCAATTTAGTGACTGTCCCACAAAATGCGGGATGGGTGGTCACCCTACTCGCACCTCATGTTTGTGGTGGAATGCAAATGATACATTTATGAACTATACCCATGATAAGACATCAGCAATATGGCGTTGAGATAAGAAAAAGAAAAAAAGACTAAGCCTGTGCATCATTTTCAGGTAGGCTACATTCATAATCCGGTGAAACTTTTGGCTGTTGATGTAAACACGTTTTAACGTCGGTAATAATTTAACCACCAACAACACATCTAACATTCTCTCTGAGTTTCCAAGTTCCCTAATGAAAATTAGCCATACGAATAAAACCAAAAATCATGGTTCTTGTAGCCATGGTAACCACAAATTAACCATGGTTTTGTTACGTCAAATAATAGTTTACATTATTAGTATTAGGATGATATTTTTAGCCTAATCTAATCCATCTCTAATCATTCAAATGGCCATCAGCGAGCAAATAAAAGTCCATGCACACTCTAAATAAAGCAATGTGGCAATCATATTTTACTAGAAAACTTTATGTATTTATAACAAAACATTTTTCTTAAAAGAATATTAAACCTTTCCCGCTGTTTGCATTGTGACAAAGCCAAAAAACATGATATACATTTCAAAGTTCATACATCATGATGTTTTTGATTTACACTTTTACATTTAGTATTTTAAATTAAAATACACAATTTATTGCTTCTGAAATTAGAACATGTTTTACTTTCACAAAACAAAGATATGATTCAAGTTTTCAAATATTTATACATTTAATTTATTCTACAAATCGGTTATAAGACGCTGTAATCCAAAACATAAAAAGGATATGATTCAAATGTAAAATAAGTGTTTAAAACATACAGATTTTCTTTAATGCTATGATGCTGTGATTTATTAAAGCGTCTTCACTACTGAGAACAGGAGAGATTAAGAGAAACTCACAGTAAGTGTTTAGTTCTTGCCATGTCAGCATCATTATCGCTTCGTTACAGCAAATCACTGCGACTGACTGCAAGATCATTTGTGATTTTCCACGGACCGCGATAGAAAAGTGATACACACACACACACACACACACACACACACACATAAAAGAGACTCCATCTAAACGATCTAATCACATTTACATGCATATTTAAAACCAGTCTTATATTCATAATGCTGCTTCTTCCTTGGTGAAATCTTACAATTTACATCTCCACCTTTATTAGAAAGAAAACTGAACACAGCACATTAGAGCAAAAGCTGTGTTCACATTTCACTAAACTGATCAGATACAAGACATAATTTTTCAATAAGCACAAACAGACATAATGATGTTTCCTTTTTTAATTAGCTACTTATTTGGTGTGTTTTGGTAAATTTTTGCATAATTACTTAGTTTTTAAATGTTATGCATATAATGTCTTTGCAGACATAATATAGATTACAATTTTTTTTTTACAAAAACGCGCATAAATATGCAAAATTATATTTTTTACATTTTAACAGGCTCACATTGCAATGCATAGGTAAATTAATTTTTTGGCATAATTACTCCATTTTTACTTGTACTACATATTACATCTTTGTATTCTAAAGATGCATTTAAAATAAAAATAAAATGACAACAAATATGCATACATTTCTTGAATATATGCAAAAATCAGTTTCTGTCATTAAAACGATAACAGTGAATTTCTAGTAATAATAATAACGAGATATTAGACTACTAAAGGGTGGCTTGCTGCAAATGAACAACGGAGAGAGGTCCAGTTGGTTTAAACTGACGACAGCTTTAATGAGCAGGAGCTGCTGAATTCATCTGACATGGAGCGCAGCAGATATTGACACACAGTTGATGAAGCACACATAATAGAGTCACAGTGATGGAGGAGCAAGCGTGTCTTGAGTGACCGGCAGCTGCTTGTGTTTGTTAACAAGAGTCCATGTGAACATGTCACTGATCACTGAAATGCCACCGGGTGAACTTACAAAAACATGTCCATGACACCCCAAAATCAAAACAAAGAACATCCATTTCATTTCATGCACATGAAGACAATTTTAAGATACGGTTTTTGCATTGTGGCAGTTTTATTAAAAAAAATATATATTTCCATGAAATACATTTTAATAAATATATTATTGGTGATTCTTCTTAGATTTTTAAATACATTTTCTATTTTATTAAATAAATATGTATATATGTATGCATGTGTGTGTATATATAAATATATATACAATTGTTTTTATACATTTATGATAAAAAATAAACAATATTAACAACAATATAATAATAGTAGAAGTAAAATGATGATGATGATGATGATGATATGAACAGGATTAATAATTAAAGAATTTATAATTATACATATTTATAAATATTAATAATTATAAGAATAAACAATAAAATAATAATAATGTATTATTAGCATTATGACAATGAGTAATTATACAAATTATTATAATTGTTTTATGATTAATGACTATAATAATAATACAATGATATTAATATGATTAATTATAATAATTATAAATGTGTATGGTTTTTAGGCATAACAATAACATTTTAATAATTATTAGAATTATTATGGCTATAAATATGTATAATATTTATAAGCATAAACAACAATAAAATAATAATAAGTATTAGTATTTGTATTACAATTATTATAAAAAAAAGTAATTATGACATTTTTATTATTTAATGATTTATTAATATTAAAAACAATATAATAATCTGATTAAGATGATGATTATTATAGAACACTGATTTAAACATCCTTCTGATGTTGACTAAAATCAATACATTTGTAGCATAATTAGCACTTCTCATGTTATTGTCTTTAGGATGAAACGCTTTGTCGTAAGTCACTTTGGATAGACGCATCTGCTGAATTAATAAACATAAAAACAATAAACATGTCATGACCAATCAGAATTCTTCATTTGAACTATTTGTTTTTATTAGAGATGATTTTGTAAGAGCAGAATTAAGAGTGAAGTCTTCTCACCGCTCGACACAGACTATAAACCACTTCACTTGAGACATGAAAACTATTCTGAACAATAACAAATATGATTCTTATTAAAAACCGGTTTCATTTATGAAGAAAAGAGCAGGTTCAAGGGATGTGACGCTGAGGTTTCATTACATTATTTCTCAACATCAGCTCTCTGCTCTAAAGTGATATTACTCCTCGGCAGAGGTGGAAAGTAACGAATTACATTTACTCGCGTTACTGTAATTGAGTAGCTTTTTTGTGTACTTGTACTTTTTTAAGTAATTTTTTTAATCTGTAATTTTACTTTTACTTAAGTAGATTTTGTGGGAAGTATTGTACTTCGCTACATTTTAAAACACATTCGTTACTGAGTAAAAAAAATCGCTCCGTGGAAAAACTGCAGCAAATAATGGGCAGAAGAAGAAACTGGCGCTAAAAATAACAAGAACGATGCAGACGGGCAAGACAGGCGTTTTAAGGGGCGCTCACATATCGCGTCTTTCGCTTAAGTTCGTTATTTCAAATGTAGACGCGCGGTATGCGCTCATAATGGAAGCGATTTGGTCACGCATGTTCGTTTTTCCAGGCGCACCGCAGGTCATGTGATGAAATTTCCTTCTTGTAACGGAGAGTGCAGCTGATGGTTGCTTAGCAACGACAAACGCCTCGGGCGCAACCGCCGAGCGCTTTGGAAAAAGGAGAAACAGCGGAGCGTTTCCACGCGTTTTTTAGCGATATGTGAACGCCCTAATGGTGCAGACCCAGCTGAAAACCAAACTCCGTCATATTCTGCTGAAGTTGAACTCGGAGGAAATGAAGTGAACCCCTGGCCATATTCATGCTCTATTATGCAGTGTAAGCTGTGTTTGCCTCGGGAGACCGAACTAGCAGCATATAACATCTCGACATCGCCTTGCAAACATGTAACGTTAGAGGTAAGTTAACGTAAATACTTACATCATTGCATTGGTGGTTAAAACGAAGCTTTGACGGTTTAGCAAAAGTTTTTGCACAAATGAGCCAAAAAGACAGTGGTGCAGGGTGTGCAATATCATCTGAGATAATATAATAATTGTTGTTTTAACGGAGTTTCTTTTCACTGCGTGATTCAGTCTGTTAAAATGCGTTTAGAATGATCACAAAATTGAAGATATAGAAGCAGTAAATTTATATATTTATATAATTTAATATAGTAAGTCAACATCACACGAAGAATGCCGTTTTTCTCAAAAAATCACCATGATTTAGGCCTGTAGTTTTTCTTTTTACACCGTTCAAAAAACAAGAAGTTCATTAAGAGACTTTAGACACCATATTGCCTGTTTTTGCTCTATTTCGACAACAAAAATAATTCCAAACACAGTTTTGCGTCTCTGACTCTGAGCAATGACGTGTTTTGTTCCTGAATGAATTAACCGTTTAAATGATTCTGTTCAATCACAATGACTCTCTTATCAGTGACTTGCTGACACCTACTGGTGGTTCTAATGTAACATTTAAAGTATCTTTTGATTATTATTATTTTTTTATTTCTAATGACTATTTAACATTCGTGACCCTGGCCTGGAGCACAAAACCAGTCTTAAGTCGCTGGAGTATATTTGTAGCAATAGCCGACAATACATTGTATGGGTCAAAATTATACATTTTTCTTTTATGCCATAAATCATTAGCATATTCAGTAAAGATCATGTTCCATTAATATATTTTGTAAATATCCTACTGTAAATATATCAAAACTAAGAGCTTAATTTGAACAACTTTAAAGGAGATTTTTATGTTTTTGATTTTACACCCTCAGATTCCAGATTTAAAAATATTGTCCGATCATAACAAACCATACATCAATGAGAAATATGATTCATTTTATTATATATGATGTACAATTTTATTCTGAAGAAAATGACCCTTATGGTTTTGTGCTTCAGGGTCACATTTATGCCTTATTTATCAAAACATTATTTCTGCATTTGTAACTGCAGGCTAAATAATTCATGTCAGTGTGTAATACATCTATGCCACTTCAAAGCTTAAGTCTTATTGCATAATTTAAATTAATATAACAGTTGATACTGATTTAATTTCATGGAAAACAGCCTAAAGTGTTATTATTCTTGTAAATTCCTTTAAATATAAAAAATGACCTAGTTTCACAGAGGATAAACAGAGTGTGTCAAAATACTGGAGGAAAGGTGCAGAAGAGCAGAACTTAAAAAAATGTATAATAATTCAAATAAGGCACATGATTAGAAATATATAATAACATTTGGTATAACAAAGATTATTTAACACATTAGTATTAATTAAAGAAAATAGAAGATAAAATGAAATACATTAAAATAAAAACATGTCAAATGAATAAGCAATATTTTTGTACATAACAGAAATAAAACAAATGTTGAGCTAAAAAGACGGCCATTTGACATTATCATATATACTGTATTTCTCATTATTTATGTCATGAAGCATCATTTCAACCAATCAGTCATTTCAGTAAAGTATGATAAAATGAAAAAAATAAATATGAAAAATTGCATTATAAAATAAAAATAATATGCATTTAAATATGTATAATTTTATTTTTGTGTTTATTATTATTCTTTTTTAATTTAATAATTATATGAAATGTATAATATTTTATTGTAATTATGTATAATTTTAATATTTAATTTTTTGGGGTGAATTTATTAAGTCTAACCATTTTAATTATTTTTTTTATTATAGTTATATATTACAAAAAAAATATACAAAATTATACAAAATATACAGTACATTATGGATAATGAATATATAGATCATTTTTTAGAAATTTACAGAAAATAAATGTGTCTATGCATTTAGATATGGGTATAAGACTTTAACATGCCTAATTGTCATGGAACTCGTTTTCTTCATATTTTCTCTGCTGATGTTGAGATGAAACCTAAAGCCGTTTTCAGAAGACTCACGACAATTACTCCAGGGTTATTACACCTGATTACACAAACGCTTGTTTACAGCCGGCTCAAATCATTCCTGCCTCTGGTGACATCACACATCATGCGTGTCTGAGAAGCCAAAATGAAGATCAAATTAGGGTCATGAAACACCAGCGCAAACATCCAATTTATATTTCATCAAAAGCAAGAAAACGGAGGAGAATTCAGCTCAACTCGTCCTCTGCTGAATTCAATGGATGTGAAATTAAAACACGCTGAATATTAGCATGTCTTTTGTGAGATTACAGCCTTTTGCTAAAGATCATTAGAGTAATTAGCCTAAATTACAGACATTTGTCAAATTGAGAACTGAAGCCCACAAAGTCTTAAATGGCAACTGATCAAGGAAAGCTGCTTTAACAAGTTATTAAATTCTGAATGTGTTTTGAAAACAGCTGGAAAGAAAGACTAAATAAAGAAATACAATTTTAGAAAAGTGTTTTTCAGGTGTGCTTCCTAATAAATGTTGCAACAATAAAGCAAGTTCTTTGAACAACATTTCATAGAATAAGTGGTAGGTCTATTAGACTGGATTTACACTCCAGGAGTGTTGACATAGTGTCATTTTGTTGTTTTTGTCTTATGCTGTCAGTCGTTGCATTTTGGATTCAATGCCATATTTTTGACTAAACTTTGCAGTGATACTTAGCACGAAAAAAATGAACTTTTATTCAAACTGTGATTGGGTCATTAACAGAAAGATTTCTTCATAAATAAATAACATTTCTAGCGTTTTGGTTTCAGTTGTTCACAGAACACACTGTGATCAGCACTGGCTGCACTGGATTTATTTAGTAATAATTGGAGTGAAAGTCCTGACCATCAATAGCACCTCAAGCACAAGGACGTCAGCAGGCTGTTTGGATGGATGACACTTCAGATGTCAGCCTTGACCGAATAAACAATGCAGAGCTGCTATTTATAGAGGAGAGGGTAAAAGGGTCAATATAACGGTTGAGACTGTCAGAGATAGATCAAGGTGAACAGCAGTATGACATGAAGGTGTCTCAACACTGGTGAAGGAGTTTATACGTGTGACACGTTTACATGAGTGTGTCTGAGCTAAAAAGACATATATATATTTCTCACCATTTATATCATGCAGCATCATTTCAACAAATCAGTCAAGTATGATTCAAAATGTAAAAATAAAGAAATAGGGATGTGCAAAATTGCATAATAATAATAAAATAATTATCATGCATTTAATTATTTGCAATTTTATTTTTCTATTTAATAATTTTGCATTTCAATTTTTTCATTATTTTATTTAATCCAGTTTTGCACACTCATAATTGTTAAATATTTTCATATAAAATAAAATATATAACATAATATAAATACATAAAAATGTAAATAAATATTATTATTAACAACATTTTCACATTAATTAACATTTTCAATCATATCAAATAATATAGAATTCAAACATTTATGTAATATTTACACGAATATATAATTAATAGGCTATGTAATAAACTAAATATTAATAAAAATAGCATAAATACATATTCATTCACCCTTCTCTTTCACACCCGCTTCTTTCACTGACAAAACTCTAAACTTATCATCTCAATTCAATTAAAACACATACTTCATTCAGTAGTTTGAGAACGAGGTACGCTAGAGCGAATCTGAAGGAATCTTCTGCCTCGGCTCTCATCCAAGGACTCGTGTTTTATGTGGACGACTGTTGAAATGAGTTATTGAGTTATTGTGAGCACTGGAGCGAATCTCATGGAGAACAGAGCGATACTGAAAAGCTCTGAATGGTCACGTTTACATTAATACTTCTATTGAAATGTGGAGCATGTTGAGTAAGGCTTTCGAAAATAGGATCAAATGCTAAATAAAAAATGACTTCTGAATTAACCTGAGGGGGTTTAAAGAGACAAATACTCTGGTAAAATACTGTCATGAACTTCAACATTTACATTACGGTTTCATTAGTTAACATGAACTAAGATTAATAAATGCTTTGTTCATTTCAACATTTACTATTAGATTATTACAATTAAAAGTTCAATTATAAGACTAAA
Organism: Gymnocypris eckloni scoliostomus; assembly: GCA_027564155.1. Lineage (NCBI taxonomy): Eukaryota > Metazoa > Chordata > Actinopteri > Cypriniformes > Cyprinidae > Gymnocypris > Gymnocypris eckloni. The sequence continues at coordinate 15,512,777 of CM050425.1, read as the reverse complement.
GGTCATTGCACACAGAGTCCGTGCATTTTTCAGTTTTTTTTGCATTGCTCATCAAAATTCATGCTACGGATGCGGAAACGCAGAAAAATGTTTTTTTTGACGGGTGAAAGTTTCTGAGACAGTGTGTAAACGTGATTGGCAACATGAGGTCATATTTATTTTTTTACGTGGAAAAATTTCGGACTCCGTGTGCAGAGACCATAACTTGCGTACGGACAGGCTCAACTAAAATCAGATGCAGACTAAAATTATTACTTTTTTGGACTTGTATTTTAATCTGTAGACAAATTATGTAGACAAATAAATAAGTTATAGAATGGAGATAATTTGTAAATTTATGTTTTTTTTATAATTATAAAAAAAAAAAATTTTACACCATTCTGATATATATCACATACAGTAAAATATGCATACATTTAATTTAAATAAACAAATAATACATTCATATTTTTCATAATAATAGCAATTTTTAAACATTTGAAATCATTAAAATATTTAAATACATATTTGGCTCAAATGTAACAGACTAAAATCAACAAGTCAAATTATCTTTTTTGGAGTCAAGGCTTATGTTGACAGACAAATCTTAATTATAGAATATTTTATTATTTACCTTATTTTTACTATTATTTTGTGCAATTTTCATATATATATATCATAATACATAATATAATAAATATATAATAATAAACATACAATAAACAACATTAAATTATTATTATTAGTAGTAGTATTAGTAGTAACATTTTCAAACATAAAACCCATATAGAATTAAAATATATTTATTTTTTAAATAAACACATTTATATATGGATATGCTCATATCTAATTGACTAAAATCCAAACATATATATTTTTTTGGAGTCAAGGCTTAGGATAATTTTGAAGGTAATATGTTATAGCATCATGTGTGACTCTTGATTTAAATGTCTTTATTGCAATGATTTCGTGTTGGCAATAAAGAGTGAAGCTCAGAACCTCATGAAGACGGTTTTAATTTACACTCTGCAACAGATTCAAATCCCAGAAGAATAGGAGCTTGATCTGCAGAAATTAGTTCTAATGAAACAGTCACAATGGTACAATCTCCCATGAGCACCCTTTTCTCCCATCAACATGATTACAAACGCACTGCTGCTCTAGGGTACCATACATGTGCCTGCAATTACTGCAAATATAAACTCAAGCAGACACATCTTCAGTTCAATAAATATTCCAAACGGTGATTGGAGTTAAGATTCAACATGTCTCTAATTGGTTATGGAACTCAACAGACAGTGTGTGGTTGAAATGCAGACAGGTCTTATTAGACTAGAGATAAAAAAGCAGATTTTCTTTCCATATCCGTAGAGGAATTCAATTTAAATGACACACAGGGTGAGAAAACATACAGTGTTCACAGATAAAAGAGAGAGGAGTCATTTATATTCAGGTGCCATGAAATGAAAGAAGGTATGGTTTGTTCATAATATAAGCATCCAGGTTTGTCTCATATCTGCCTTTAGCGGTTTCTAAATCTACTTGATTGACGAAGAGGGAGTCGGGTTGATACCTAGTGTAACTATGTTACTTCGACTCCGTCATGGAGTCAACGTAATCCCATTTCCAACAAGAAGCAAATAACCCTGTTTAGTTGACATTTTGTTGCATTATAAAAGAGCCTCTCTGAAAATAAACAGTAAAAAAAAATCTAAAAATTCAATGATAACATGAAAGCAGAAAACAGACAAATACAATTTAATAAAAAAAAGAAATAATTCAAAAAGAGAATGTTAAAAGATAAAAGGTTTGAAATGACACAAGGCTATTTTTCTATGGAACAGGGAAAAGGAACGATTTTCAAGCATGTTTGGGGGATTCTTTATATATATTTATAATTTTTTCTCTGCAACACTTTCATAGAAAAATGGTGAATTCAGTATTTCGACAATAATAAAATAGCTAATAGGCTATTTTTATAAAACCTAATTATTTTTCTCTGTGACACTTTTTCCTATGTAAACATTAAACGAATTATATCCTGACATGATGAATAATTTATTAATCTGAGACACTTTTTTTCCCATAAAATGCTAAACGAATTTTGTGTCTTAAGTACACAAACGATTTTTTTGTAGACTACCCTTTTATTTGCTAGCCTCTCTCTTTCTTTCAGTAGAGGAAATTTAAATGTGAGATTCTGGAAACGAGATCTAAATTTAGCGGGAACGGTCGAGAAGAAAATTATTCAAAGCGGACAGCGCGTGAACAAAGAGTGAATATATAGCGGGAGCGGGATTTAAAAAACTGTCCCGCACAGACCTCTAATTTGGGCTGACTAAAGAAAATAGCTCACAAAGACATGAACAAAAACAATCAGTAATCTAATACTTTATCATTTAGTCTAGTAGTTCTGTAGTGGGATAATAATATAAAATCATGGATATCTTCACTTTATAGATTGTCAAATTAAACATGGACCAATGGTTGTGTTTGTTATTTGTATTGGTTTCATGTTTTTATTGGTTTTTAGTTATTTTAGTAGTTCAAGAACCTAAATGAAGATGGGGAATTTTTCTCAGTTGATGTTACTGTATTTTCAGTACTAATTTCTTTATGGATTTTAGTTTTAGTTAACTATAATAACCCTGTTACTTACTAAAAAAATAATCCATCAAAATTCAAGAGACGTGTATGGTGAGTGTTAAGTTTTAATAGTAAATTTTAAACAAGCAATAAATCTGTAAAATGCCAAGGATCTGTTACTGAGCTAAAGGCCCTAAATATTATGTTTCATAAGTGCCAAGCAGTGAACCCTGTGAAACCCCTATATTTATTTTTTCATCAAGTTGAAACTCCCCTGATACACAATCAGAAATACTGTGAAGTTCGCACCTGCTTCAGACAGATGTTCAAAGTTAATCAAGTTTAACCTCTGAAACATCTTGGCGTCTCCAGTGGAAGACAAGAAACCACAGCAGCTGCGGTTCAATCCGGTCACCGCTCCTCTTCAGAGTTTCATCTCAGTCTGTTCACAGATTTCAGTTACTCACATTCACACACTAAAGATTCAGACAGAGACAACTGCGTTTACATGAACTGAACATCCAGTTATTAATGCAAAGACGTCACGCTCTTTAGGACACTGACAGCTGAACCAATGCACATCTGCTGCTATTCATACGTATAGAAGAAGTCGTTCACCCAAAAACAAAGACTTGCTGAAACTGACACCCCCCCGAGGCCATCCAAGATGTAGGAGTTTGTTCCTTCATCACAATTGCTAATGTTGACACATACGAGGAATTTGTTTTCATGACAGAAGCTACCGCAGAGCAACAGAGTGACAGTGACAGAACAAAAAAACACATTATAAAAAGAACAAGGAATAACAATATACAAATTGACAATACAGGTATATAACAACGGACAGTTTTGTATATACAGGTATACTATGTGCTATTGAAGTGTAGACTAAGTATGTGTGTTAGATAAATAGTGTGTGTACCATAATTATTGTCAAGTGTTCATGAGCTGGATTGCCTGAGGGAAGAAACTGTGTCTGTGTCTGGTCGTTCTGGTGCTCAGAGCTCTGTAGCGTCGACCAGACGGTAACCGTTCAAAGAGGGGGTGTTGTGCTGGATGTGAGGGGTACAGAGTGATTTTGACAGCCCCTTTGCTCACTCTGGATAAGTACTGAGCTTAGAGAGTGGGGGGGGTTGTACCAATGAGAACAGATTTGGAGAAATGTAGCATTGCATCACTTGCAAGTGATGGAGAAACAAACTCATCCACATCTCGAATGACTTGAGGGTGAGTACATTAACAAACTGTTATTTTCGGTTGAACTATTCCTTTGACTAATATAACCTGCAGTGCTCATAATACCTCAAGCTATTTTATATTGTACAACTTTATCTCTAACATAATATTAAATAGCAGAAACTGTAATCCATCTATTACATTGCTTGTATAGATTTTACAAAGCCCATCTTCTGTCAACAGCTCAATGATGTATTCCAGTAAAGCATGCGCTGCTGCTGTTTAAAGGCTAAGGAACAAATTGCCTTGTTAAAGTAATCATAAATCATCAACACCATCAAATACACTGGCAGTGCCCTTGGCCAACGCTCATTCATCTCTAAAGAGCAGAGAGCGCTGCCAAGAGCGCCGCGTGCTTGTTACACCGTGAAGGATTCATCACATTATAGTGCCACTTTAACGCAAATGACTGCAAACGTGAAGATGCATAGTTAAAAAATACAGCCCTTTAAAAACAAATTATGCATAGAATCAGCTCGTCTATTGCTTGATGTAAAATCAGCAGGAAACGCTGTCATTGCACAGGTCACTGTAAGATATGACATGCCCTAGATTCACAGCGCCGACAGAAATATGCAAAACATTTTCCAGTATAGCACCGCATGAGAGAAAATTCCCAGGTCAATCTATCACCAATTCTAGTCTGAAGTGATTTATTCAGAAGGATGCGATCTGATTGGACGGCTAGTTTGCAGCTCTGTGGTCACCAGCGGCCTCACGCTCAGGGAATTGAGAAAACAGGTTTATTCTTAGTGACAATAAACTGCTCATATGACGATTAAATCTATGAATCCAACAGTTGCACGAGATCATTTTATTAAGCTAAAGTAAAAAAAAAATGCATACAATTTATTAAACCATAAATATACCTAAATCATAAAAAAAAAAAAAAAGCAGAACTTCACATTTAATGCATAAATACCAATATACACTATATTGCCCTTCTAATGAAAGGTTTGACGACTTTAGTAATTTCCATGAGTACAAATCTTAATGTTTAAGCATATAATGATATTCTAGTGAATTGTAATTTTATAGCAACAGTTTGGACAGAACCCTTTTCTATTCTAACATGACAGTGTCTCTGTGTATAAGACAAGAATCAAAGAGAAATGATGATTCAGTCAGTGTGGAAGAACTTGACTGGTCTGCAGAAAGCAGCTGAACACCTCTGGTGTGACTTTAAATGAGGCACAAACTCATCACCAAACACTAATGACTTTACATTCATTATATGGACAAAAGTACTGGCACCCCTTCTTTAGAAGAGAAAAAGCACTTCCAAACTGACAACAAAGATGGAAACATAATTCATGTGCTTAAACATTGTATTTCCATCTCTGTTACACCAGTTTTGAAGTGTTTGAAATGACTGAACCCATGTGTACAAGTCATTGGTGTTCGGTGATGAATTTTTGTCTATAAAACTCTTAATGCTTAAACATTAAGATTTGTACTCATGGAAATTACTAAAGTAGTCAAACCTTTCATTAGAAGGGGGTGCCAATACTTTTGATAATATAGTGCATATAATATTCAAATATATATAATTTGTCCAAATTAGAAGAATTATCAATGTATTCCATTTAATCTATATCTTAAACATTTAGTTTTACTTTCGATGATAGTCTTTATCTTAATATTTGTGAATTTCACACAAAAGGGAAAAAAGTATAACATTTATCCCATCATAAATATACCACAACCTGTGCATGCTTAACAGAATCTTGTATTTTTTTCCTGAACAAAAAATAAATAAAATGCACTCAATTTTCAAACAATGACAAGCCGCAGTCTGACACAATGTGCATTCTGGTGCAGGAAGACACAGCGTGCATGACAATGAGGCCGCTAATGAAAATCAACCATCAACCTGCGATACAACACATCACACCAGAGCCTAGATGTTATTCAGCACGGCTGTTTCTGTTCATCGATTCCACATCCTCTACATGGAATATGGATGTCAGAGCAATTACAACTAATATTTGTATGATTACAAACCTGAAACCGTCACGTAAACATCATGTTCCTGAACATCGGTTTAGATGGAAATCACCATTCATTTCCCAGCAAAACCAATGAATTCAAATGCACAGCATGCTTAATCTCTCCTTCACCCGCAGCACACAAACGTGCTCGGTGTTTGAACAGTGCATGCTGCGTAATTACTTCACTCCATAAAAGAGCCTTTAAATCGTTAATTGTAATCCATTCAAAATCTTGTTTAATGATTGGGATAGTTTAGTCCATTAATTATGCTAATTGTTAAACAAGACAGGGTAAACAAGAGCTGCAAACAATTCCCTTTTTCCTTTTTAAATTCAACAGCACATGGTTTACCGTGCTGTCTTTCATGCAAATACAAAAGGCATAATTGTGCGGGTAATTGTGAGTTAAATATTAACACTGCTTTAATGACAGTAACCTTGTGCATAATGTAATTCGGTCGCATGTAATGCATAAAGAGCAATAAACGTTGTTTTATTATAATTATGGGAAAAGGAGAAAAATAGCTTTAATGTATAGCTTTAAGGAAATGGACAATATAGCATTATTATTATTTTATCTATTCTATAAATGAAATAGATTTTTTGTTTTATTTTTGAATCTGCACCAAAATGGCTCAATATTTACCCCCCCAAATTAGACGAAATATAATTTATATAAATCAAAATGATTAATTATTACCATTTCTTGAGTTCATTATGTAATAAAAAATGGAAATCATGTCTTGATTATAGAGGTTTAAGTGTTTTACTTCTTTAGTTTCCTCTGAAGGTGAAAAAAAGGGAAAAATGCAATATTCATTTCAAGCAGAGCACCAAAATGTCACAACATGTGAAAAAAAATGTAACTATATATTTTTTTACAGAAACATTTGAATATACAGAAAAAGTGAGACTTCTGTGAACACTGAGTGATGACAAACAAATCATTGAATCCGAGTTTGAATCTAATATTCACTGAAACTGACAGATTTGTGTAAATGAATCAAACTTTCCAAATCTAAAACTGTCTTTTGCTACAGCATTTTTTAAATAACTCTATATTTCAATACTGACAAAATGTAATAAATTCAAATAAACCTTTCTGTACTTAAACACCGAGACACGACCAGCGTTCACCATCCCAGCCTGTCCTAAAACGGCATAATCTGATCCTCTTCCACATCCCTGGTAAACAAAGAGACTGCTAATTGATCAAGTAGTGGCGCTGGATTCCCCCGAGCGAGGAAGGTCATCCATACTCGCTCGTCAACGGGGGGGAGAAAGAGCGCCGCTTCTCCCTCGCTGCCATTTCTCTTCACTGACAAAGACTCCATCTGCCACCGAGCCATTTGCAGCCTGCGAGGCAGAATATCAATGATTTCCAAGCATTCTTCAAGTCTGCCGTCACCTTGGCTTCACCTCTGCGAGCGGCGAGCGGCGAGAAGAGCTGACGGCACAGATATTCTCTCTCAGCACCGCGGCGTCGCTCTCATCCTGCTAAGTGCCGTTTATGCAGCTCGAAGAGGAGAGCGATATTACTGGAGTTATTTCAGACACACATCCCTAAAGCGGCAGAATTTTCCAGCGGCTACTTGAGTCAATTTTACAGAGGAAAGAAAACGAGGTTGAAACATCAACTCAATGCTACTTGAATCCGTTCCTGGAGCAGCTTGAATATCATTTTCCATGATATAGTTTTCACTGTGAAACAGTTTTTCAACTAAAAAGTATTTGTGGTCTTATTAATTTGCTCTAATTCTTTCTCAAATTAGAAGAACTCATTTTTATAAATTAAAATTACGAATCATCACTTTTTTCTGTTCATTAAATGTAAACAGTGTGGCAATGTTATTAAGAATATTTCACTTCTTACCTTAAACATTTCATAGGAAAAAACACCTTCAATGCAATTTCAAGTTCAATTTTATTCTCAATATATGCCATATGTAATATAGTAATACAATAGTATGCAACTAAAGTTACTACATTTTAATAATTTATTTATTTTACATAATTTATGAATTAATTAAAATGTGTTAATATATTTTACTTCCTACATTTAACATCTCATCGAAACTAGGGCTCCTTTCATAGGATAAATAATTAAATATCAAGTAACAATTTTCAGTTATATAAACCATAATATGTAATATAATATAATAGGATGACTAACTACTTATTTTTTATTAATTAATCTATAACTACTTAATTATTTTATGTAAATTAATCATTTATTAATATATTTTAATTCACATATTTAACATTTAATTGAAATTAAAACTCTTTTGGAAAAAAATAAAAAACAGCTTTAATTCAATATCAAGTTCAATAATCATTTTCAATTAAATGCTCAATAATATGTCAAATAATAATGCAATATTATGTAACTATACTACTGCATTTTAATATAAAAAAAAAGAAAATCTGAGACTTCTGTGAACACGGAGTGGTAATAAACGAATCATTGAATCCGAGCTGGAATTAATTCACTGACTGTCTGAACAGATTTGAGACACTAACCAGAAATTGAGATTTAGACATCATCTGAAAGCTGAATAAATAATCTTTCCATTGATGTATGGTTAGGATATGCCAAGATTTGGCCGAGATACAATTATTTGAAAATCTGGAATCTGAGGATGCAAAAAATTTATAAAAACAAATACTGAGAAAATCGCCTTTAAAGTTGTCCAAAGGAAGTTCTTAGCAATGCATATTACCAATCAACAAATAAGTTAATATATTTATGGTAGGCAATGTAGAAAATATCTTCATGGAACATGATCTTTACTTTATATCCTAATGATTTTTGGCATAAAAGAAAAATCTATAATTTTGACCCATACAATTGTATTTTTGGCTATTGTTACAAATATACCCCAGCGACTTAAGACTGCTTTTGTGCTCCAGGGTCACATTTGTGCTAATTAATCAAACATTTCACCTCTAACGCCGTTTTGAGACACTAATAAAGCTCTATCTGAACACTTTGAAATGTCCCATGATCTATTCAGATAAGAATTCACTGCATCTTTAAAAACTCAAAACTTGTTTCCCATTGAAAAACAAAAGCAAGACGAAGGAAGGTGAATGAACCAGAGGAGACTGTAACCCTGCGCGTCAACCCTTCCCTCCATGGAGCCTCAGATGAACAGGTTTGATCAACAGATCAACCCTATCTGTGTGTTTGTGATGGTCCTTAAGGAGGCCGACCTCACCTGACCCGCTGTAGGTTTATCCCAGCTGAGCCCTACAGTTACCACACGCTCTCCTCTAATGAATCGCCACTTCAGCGCCGTGATTTCAGCTCCACCAAACACACTGATTAGAGGAGGGATTGATTTTTCCAGAGATGGATCTCATAACGGTCTGCCGTGACCTCAGGCCACAATCATCTCAGCAGTGCTTGAGAAGAATATTACAAAACCCCTCTGTCTGTTTTCATCCTCCACCCTGAACACATCCAGTGACACAATCATACCCCAAACCCAGCAGCCCCTCTGCGTTTGCATTTCATTGTTGTTGGTAAATAAAACTATTAAAAATGGTTTTCAATAATTGAAATAAAAACTACCTCTAGAAGAGATTAAGTACTAAAATTATAATCAAATTGAACTCAAATCTAAATAGAAATATAAAAAAGACAAATAGCATTTAAAATTGTTAAAGCAAACTACATTTAAAAAGATGAATACATACTGTAATGGTATTACAAGATCAATTGTTGCTTGAAATAATGTAAACATTAAATAAAAAAAAAAAAATAAATATATATATATATAGACAATGGTAGCTTTAACATCATTGGTACAGAGTGGAAGCTCTTTCAGAAGGGCAATTTGTAAAACAAACGCGTGATACTTTGTCTGGAGCTGACGTTCGCGCACAAAGCGTTGGTATTGATTCCTGCACGAATTGGGGACTTTTTTTCTGGGACATTTCCTTAGACAATGAAACTTAACCACAATGTCCTCGGCTCAGATGAAGGGAGTCTATGGAGACTCCTATGTTCATTAGTGCATCCCAAAACACAACACTTGAAAAGCCTCTTTAGTGCTGACATTGTATATCTCTAGCAGCTACAGCAAGTAATCAGTACTGGAGGCGGACCGCAGCTTCTCACTCAGGGCTGTGTGATGCTTATAGGGCAGCATCACAAACAGGCGGGACTTTTTCCCTTCAGTGACGTGAACACCGGGAGAATCTGAAAAAGCTCGTTCGGAGAGTGTTTATGATTTTTTAGATTGTAAAAAAATGAGTGGGTGAATTTTTAACATTATAGGCTGGTTGTTTTCACACACAACTGTGCTCAAACATCTTATAAAAGTAATTTTTGCATAATAGGTCCCCTTTAAGACTGGTTTTGTGGTCCAGGGTAGAGGTCTTCACGGGTCCACTTGGATCCGAAGACCCGAGATCCAACCCGAGACCCGAGCGGGTTTGGGTCCAAAACTTCTACGAGTGCCTCGGACACGGGTCGGGTTTGGTATTAGCAGCCTCGGGTAATTCAAATAAATGTGTTTTTCCCAAATCGACCCGATTAGACCCGAATTCTTTTCAACTTTCCCAGATGCGTAGCCAACTTGTGCGTTCATGTTAAGTTCATTTTTGAGAAACGCATGTAAAAAACAGAACATACGTTTGTATGAAAATCAGAAACCCATCGTATAGATATGAGATCCATCAGGAAATCCACTCACATCATTACGCTGCGTGTCAATGCAAGGCTTTTCTTTTTTTGTGTGCAGAAGCACTTCACCGCAGATGAGGTATCTAATGTTGCAGACAAAACTAGCAAATCAATGATTTATTAACCTATCGATTTAATTTTTAAAAAACTATCACGTCTAGATTTCAAATCCACTGGTTACAATTGAAAGCCAAACTCAGAAAGGACATATATCCATCAGGCAGGCAAAAATGTAAAGTAATAGGCTAATATGTAAATAAACCGAATGAAATTAATGAAGCAGCGGCCAAATCAGTCAGCAATACCCCGGGATTTTTCCGGACCTATACGGAGCTGCAGGCAGTGAACACGTCCATTTATGTTCGGGTCCGAAAATAAATGCGGTCGGGTGGGACTCGGGTATAATTTCATCGGTTTGTCTCGGGTCGGGTTTATCACTTAAAAAAATTATTTATGCACATCGGGTTCGGGTAAGAAGTGATTCGGGTCGGTTATGGATTTGAGGACCCGAGAAGACCTCTAGTCCAGGGTCACATATGTTTGGGAGTCCCTATCTGCATGATTAGACGTGACATTACGATGCCTTGGAAGACGATCTGAAAGCAGTTTCCTCAGCTTTCTGTAAAGTCACTGGACACAGCCATGAGCGGCATTGACCGACTAAGCTAAAGCATTGCGCTCGACTGTGAGTTTGTGTGCAGCCTCCTGCTGGCTTTGACCTTAGAGATGTGATCTGGTCTCTCTGATGAGCGTGTCATTACAGCTTAACACATTCTTGACCTAATGAGCCGTCTCCTCTGATCGCATCACAGCAATCACTCGCAAAGACGCCGCTGAAGGACAGACGCAGCAGAAATCCACATGTATACGCATCAACACGACATCCCTTCAGCTTCACAACACGATTTATTTTTCCATAATGATCGGCTGATTGGATTATGGGGTTCAAAATGGGTTGTGCAGGACCACATATACACAACTGTGTGTGGACTTCAGTAATGTGTGAGATTTCGCTTACCGTCAATAACGGCCTCTGTTTCAGCTCTGTGACATCATCGCTCTGGAGCCTGGAATAAAACACATGAGGAACAATTACTATAACTGAAGAAAAAAAATAAACTTTATGATAACCCTGCTGAAAAATTCAGCTTATGCTAGTTAGGTATGTTTTGAAGCGTGGCTGCTGGTTTGAGCTGGTTTAAGCTGGTCCTGAGCAGGAGCTAGTTGCTTAAGACCAGCTCATGACCAGCTTAAACCAGCTCAAACCAGCAGCCACGCTTCAAAACATACCTAACCAGCATAAGCTGGATTTTTCAACAGGGGAAATACATAAGGGATCTGTTGGTAGGTTAAAGCGTAAATACAGCCATATTATTGCTCTGCCTTTTTGAGCATCAACATGATCTAAATGTATCTTTTTTTATTTACGATATTTTGTCATTTTTATTGCCTGACAAGACACATAATATTTTTTTGCTGTGCATTCGTCTCTCTCATACACTACAAATCAGACCATTTATCAACTTCCTATTCGCCCTCTGGTCAGTCTGCCAGTTTCTCGTCTTATTAAATATTACCCTATGGGTGCGTTTTGTGGAAGTGTTAAAGGAAATGAAGCCACGTGTATTTTAACATCTGCAATTAATCTTTAACACACCATTTATTTACGTCTCAAAACTTCAGAGAGTAAATCACAAAGTACTGAAATCAAGCGTCTTCAGATAAACAATGCTCCTTAAAAAGGAATAGTTGAAACCTGAAATCCCACTCCAGACAACTACAAAAAAACATAACCATCAGGCGACAAAAATCATGTTAATAACAGTCAATAGAGTTTCAATATGTGCTGAGAGGAGGTGCAAATGAACTGCAAAAGACTTGATGAATTAACCACAAAGACACTTGAGTTAGTGTCAACATCTTCATGAACTGAAACCTACTGAGATTCTCCAGAAGTTCAAAGTGTCAGGATCTTATAGAGATCTTTAAGAATTAAAGGTTCTTTGTCACAATGTCACAAGATGAAAAGTGAAGATGGGCCAAGAAATACCTGAAGATTTTTTAAAGATTAACTGAGCAAGCTGAACCTTCTCAGCAAATAAACTTAAATCTGCTAGTTTCTGGAAGACACGTCCTTCAAACAGTTGTAGACGTCAACAGAACTCAAGATGATCATGAGCTTTATGTAGCATAAGAAACCGCCTGTTTAAAAGTCAGAAAAATCATCAAAGAAACACCTACTTGAAACTCTTCCCAGAAATGGGGAAAAGGGCTATAAAAGTACATTTAAATAAAATAATAAATAAAACAAATAAATGAATGCTATAAAAATATATAATATATTAAAGTTATTTGCTCACAGTTGCATGGTACTTTAGATTTTTTAAATATATATTTTATAAATGTAATTTAGCTGCAGGCATGGGAAACCCTCTCAAATTACAGACAACATAAAACAATCAGAGAGCGACAGACAGAGCGACAGACAGACAGACCGACAGACAGACAGAGCGAGCGACAGACAGACAGAGCGACAGACAGACAGAGCGACAGACAGACAGAGCGACAGACAGACAGAGCGACAGACAGACAGAGCGACAGACAGACAGAGCGACAGAGAGAGACAGACAGACAGACAGAGCGACAGACAGACAGAGCGACAGACAGACAGACAGACAGAGCGACAGAGAGAGACAGACAGACAGACAGAGCGACAGACAGACAGAGCGACAGACAGAGCGACAGACAGACAGAGCGACAGACAGACAGAGCGACAGACAGAGAGAGACAGACAGAGAGAGACAGACAGACAGACAGACAGACAGACAGACAATGAAATTGGAGAGACTGACAGAGTTGAGCTTTACACGGAAATCACATCATTCCGTATGGTCTCGATCAACACTGACATTTATGGAAATTACCACCAGATGAACGAAACAGCTGAAGGGAAAAAAACTATTGCTCCTGCCTGGGAAACTCACGTCGAGCAATATTAATCAATGTGAAGGCTAAAATTCCTCAGATCTCTAGAACAGGCATCCGATTAGCACATGCTCATGTCTTGAGTGAGAAAGATCTGAGATGCTGATGGTTAAATGCTCTAAAAATAAAAACTATTCAAATATTGCTAAGAAAAAGGTTATAAAAGTTCAAATGAAAATGACTAAACTTATATAATAAATAAATATTTATATAAATATATTCTTATTTATGTTCATTTAGTATAGAAATCATGTCTATAAAGCTTAGATTAACTTTGGGAAAAAATATTTAAAAATTAAATCCATCCTACAGAGCATTTCATTGATAACTCATGCGGCTGTGTGCATGACGAGCTATAAATATATTTGCCCACAAGATAAAGCATGCAAGTTTCAAATTGAAAAACAGCTGCTGTTCATAAAGAGCTTGTCTCCCGTTAAGAAGCTCCGCATTACGACAGGTCTTTACTATATGACGGAAGGACTCGCTTTCTTTTATGAAGGCCATGTTTTATCTGCAATGAAAAGCTCTTTCCACAAACTCTTTGAAGTGCAAAGTTAAAGACATGGCTTGAGTTACAGATCGAATCGCTGCCATTATTAAAACAGAAAGAGAAAGACACATTGTCTTCTCATGAGACAGGACTCATAATGATAGTAAGGCACGGCTGTTGAGAAAAGAAAGACGTTCCTGTTCATCCCCAACCCTCCCACCTTTAACTCCAACAGACGTGATGGATTATGAGGTTATATGATTTCCTGGTGACAAGAACAATATCACACTCGGACCGTTCATTTCAAGACCTCCTGCTTCACATCTGAACTGACCTGAAACTTCAGTGGCACTTTCACAGAGAAAAACAAAGCTGACGGAGAAGATCAAATATATTATGTTATGCACTCATTGTTATACAGTGACAGTACAGTACCAGATTAAGTGTCTCATTTGTTCTTCTGATCACTCTGAGCTTCTAAAGCTTGATGTAAATGTGACGGGTGCCAGTGAAATACAGGCTAATTAATATAAGAGAAGGTATGACTGGCTGATTAACCTTTCAAAGCCTCTATCAGAGCGTTATTTTAGTATACACTATTAAACTTTAAGATTCTAAAATATTTAAATAACATTAATTTATGGGCGAGTTTGTCACTTTAGCTATTTTTTTATTACATCTATATAGTCTTTTCTCTATTTTATTAATTAGTACTAATTTTATTACATTTTTCCAATCTTTATTATTAAAGTTAAACTAAATGAAAGTTTCATTTTTAAATTACATTTTATTTCAGTCAACATTTATTTTATTTCGATTGACATTTTTTTATGATTAATATTTTTTTAATGATTTTAGGTTTACTTCACTATAATAACCATTTTCTATCATGTTCATAACTGGTCTGCAACCTTCAGCAAATCAGCTTGCTTTGTTGTCTGCATCAAATTACATTTACAAAAGCATATTAAATTAAAGTAAAATGTCTAAATAAAATGTCAAATAACTCAAGATATGGGTGAAATACTGTAATGTTCTACCCGTGTAAGAGACATATTTATATAAAAATGAAACATTGTTACCTGTAAACTAAATTGTATTATATTTTAAAAGATCAAAAACTTCTTGCTGACAAGTGGGTAAAAACAAGTGGTTTGAAAGGCAGTGGCAAAGACTTAAAATCATAATTAATATGTATTGTGTTGCTGCATTGATCCTTAAACAGTCTTTTAATGCCATCTTATGATTCTTGTTCTAAATATGCCTGACAAGTTTTATTGCTATTTAAACTATTGTTACACCGAATAACATTTATTTTCTATAAATCGTGGTAAAAATAAATTTTTGCTCATTAAAATTAAACAGGACACATTCTAATGTATAAGAAATGTCAAGTCCTAAATTTAAAGCTGTATTAAACGTTAAATGTGTTGATGCTTGTAAACCCCTTCTCATCTTTAACACATAAATGACTATAAAGTAAATAACTCATGCTAATTTTTCTCCACTTTCAGTTACATCTACATCGAAACGAACCCAGAAAGGGGGCTTTGGCCCCTCATTGTCCACCACACGTCACTGGCAGATCATTTTCAGCGGATATCCGACTTACACATTTCCCAAACGCAGAAATCTGGCAACCGATCTGACACTTCTGGCAGATGAACTGAAGAGCGGTGCGTCATCCTGTACTTCCATCTGGATTAACACTAATAATCACTTCATTGATTTTTGAGAGAAAACAGGCTACAGATGGGCAAAAATTTTAATTTTGCTATTTTGGATTATTCTGATCTGCTTCTTCCATTTTATTACGACTTTTTTCTAGCCTGTCAACACATCAGATAGGAAAATAATACATCCTGTCATTTGAAATATACAATATATTATTATTAATAAAGAAAACTAATACACTTATCTTCAGCTCCATCTATATAACTGACACCAGTGTTAGACAGAAAATATGATTGTGTTGAAAAACATGATATTTTGCATATTACACGTATAAAACTGCAAACATTCGTTCGATGAGGCCTCCACTGCTCTTTATAACATTAGGGTTCAGATGCATTAGTGGTGTTTATTTTATGATTTCTATCTTTTTCTCTCACAATGTACTGCATTAATATGAATTTTATGTCCAGTCATTAATACTAGACAAACACAAATACATTCAGGAGATACCTTCTTAAATACATCAGTGTTTTTTAAAGCAGCGTAATATTTATTTCCTTTTGCATTTCACTGTATTTTATTATGTTAATTATTTTATTTTAATTTTTGTAAACTGCACATCACTTTATACTCTATGGTTTTTAAAGTCAAAAATAAATGGATATGAATTGCTACTAAAAACAACATTTTAGTGATCATTTCTGATTAATTTCGAACTGGATATATTTCCACTGATTAACTAATAGCAGGTAAAATGACTGGACATGTGTTTCCTCATCTCAAGATTCAGTGAGTTATAAATCAGATGACATGCTGCTGTAATCTACGGATAAACACCTGTGTTTGTGTGTGGACGAGGTAAACCGCTCACGGAGATCTGCGGTGTAAAGTCAGTAATTACTGAGTAGAATAGATCCGCAGTGAGCAAGGGGTTATTAACAGGGCTGCATGCTTTCAGAGGAAAAACAAGAGCAGCACATTTCACATACAGGTCACCTTCACATAAATCTCCATAATGGGATGTTCACACATGCAGCGATCTTATCTCTGCAGGTCTCTTCTGTTGGCCGTTCCTTCCTAACATTAATGGTCATAAGATGACAATCTGATCTAATAATCTATTCATTTATATTCTGGAAGAGTGTGAATTTTACAGCCATTCAAAATACTGAATCAAACTCACTTATGATGCGTAGAATCAATTTCTGATCTTTTTTCATGCATTTTTGACATTGTGCATGTGCACAGAGACAAGCGTAAATGCAGAAATCTCTCATGTTTAACACTTGATTACAATATCAGACATGATTTAACGTGTGCTCTGTAGTGCAGAGGAATTTCAAGAATTCATAACAGATTTGCAATGATTTTTCAGTTATTGAACACAATATTTCATTAAGCTTCCTAAACACTGTCAATAGACTCCAAATGCTGAGATGTTTCAATAGCATCTCAAGTTTAATAATCAAAACTAAAAACAGCTTATTTGAACTAATAGTGTGTTTATTACTGTTATTGCCCTTTTAAACCAGTTACAATCTTATACAACTGCAACTGATATCCTATGACAAACAGTGCGAAGCAGTGATACATTTCAACATGAGCTCTTAACACCACAGGAAGCCTCAGTCCCTCCCTGAGCAAAGGACATGTGACATCCATTTACAGCAGATACTCAAGTGACAGACAGACAGAGAAAAAGAGACGGGAAAAATGAGTGAGAGAGAGAGACGGTCATTGACCATGTTTTTAATGTCTCATGCAGAGAAGGGTTACACTTAACCTAGTATCACATAGACCTGTTACTAACAGCATAACATCTGGGAGGGCTGCACAATTAATCAAAATAATGTTATGGCTTTCTGAGATTATCAAATCACATGGGATCATGGTCCACCAGTGTTTTCAGCGTCTCAGAGCGACTCGTTTCTCAGTAAATGCTGCTTCGCACAAACTCCAGCTCTGCATCTGCACAGAGTTTGAGACGCTTTAACATGCATTTGGTAATGTAACACGCACCAGCCATCTTCCTATACTTCTAATGAGAAGCGCTTTAAGGACACTATACGATTTATCATCAAAATAAAAGTTTGATGGTATGACATTTGAAAATGAAGAAATTAAGACTGCTATAAATACTAGTATCGTAACTAATTTTACAGTTGTAATGCTAAATAAAATTGCGTTTTAGTCATTTTTCTATTTATATTTAGTTAAATTTTAATAATAATCATCATTAATATTACTAACATTATTATTTTAACCTTTGCAGATATTATTATTAGTAGGCTAACTATATAGCCATCTTTATATAATCACAATTTTTCCAAATCGTGTAGTCCTATAAAGAAACACAGCAAACCTGGATTTAAAAACAAACATACATTAATGACAATTTAGATCAATAAAATTAATTATATTATTTATTAATTTATTTTTTAATACCATGTAGGGCTATCATCGTGGAAAAAAACTGAATAAAAAAACATTAGTCATACAATTAACAAGAAGCTATTCAATACATTTAATATTAATACTAGACAAAACAAATACATTCAGGAGATACCTTCTTAAATACATCAGTTAAACATCTCTCTGGATTATTCATTGTCTATTTATGTTAAAAACAGTACAGATCATTTAAACAGTTATTGTAGTTTGACAAAGGAAGGCATAATGGTGGAGGTGTTTGAATAAATAACTGTGTTTGAGGTTTCTATGCGCTAAATGGCAATAACATAATAAAAAAAAAATGTTTTTACCTAAATTGTGCAGCTTTTCAGTTGGGTGCATCACGCATCAGTGAACGGATCATGGGTGTGCCGTCTGAGACAGAGACTATACTTAACTCACAAAAAGACTCATGTCATGTCTGCAGCCTTCCAAAACATCAACCAGAGACAAAGAGGAGATATTGAGTTATGTATTCAAAGCCGTGTCACATAGATTCTGCTCCACTGGGGGCCTAACTGCTGTCTTCAGACCCCCAAACGACTCGGCAGAAGACAGACCTCCCGATTCCCCCTGCAGGAGCCCAGCGTCCTGATTAATGAGCGTAAGATTGTGGAAGAGCGAGCGAGAAGTGAAAGATGGATGGTGCAGTGCAGACGCAAACTCTCATCAGGAAAACTGCCCTAATTACTGACGACCCTGTGGTTCATTTGCTTTAAATGCACACAGTATCCCCCCTTTTTTCTAGCCAGGAAGAAGATTCTCCCCTACAGCCTCATCCAATGACCTCATTCTCAACAGCACAACGATCAGTCATTCCCAGTAAAACATCCCTCCAAGAAGACCTGTACACGTGACAAAACCAATGCATATGTGTAAGTTAAATAAACGGTCTGTTTCAAGATCAACCAAAGACCTAGTCTCACATAAAGATTTTGAAGACCTGTAAAAAGTCTTGTCTAGTTTGAAACTTACTCTGACCACAAAAAAAGGCTACCAAGGCTGGAGAAGACCATGACCAACATGAACTCAGCCAATCACAGTCTGTATGATATATGCCGTTTATGACCAGGTTTATTTGAAACAGACTGTAAGGGCTGCATGATTTGGGGAAAATTTTATTGTAATTTTCTGATAAAAATTGTATAACCTAAAATAAAAATAATATTTAAAATGCTATAAAAAGTTTTTCTGTGCACTTGTTTTTAAGGCTGCATAATTTAGACAAAATTATTTTATTATATATATATATATATATATATATGGCCATAAAAAACAACAGCAGCAACAACATGTTTTACACATTAATCAAAAACAACAATAATAATACTAATCATATTTATAATTATTGATTATTATTACCACTACAACAACAGAAATAACTAAAACTAAAATATTAGGGCTGGGCTACTATTGTAATATTTCCCAAAACTATACATTACAACTGTGAAAGTACAATACTAGTATTTACAGCTGGTATCATTTTAAAGCTTTTATTTTGACCGTTTTTTTTTTTATTTAAATCACAGCCTTTGTGATTTAATAATCACACTAAGCCATGTTGCGATTTCAGTTTTATTTTATTCAGCTCTGTGCCACAATATACTGGGATGAAAAATGAATTCAAATAACACAAAACTCAACAACACTGAAACATTTTTTTTGTAAAATGTGAATAGATTTTATAAGAATTTCTGTCAGTCCAAAATCAAATCCAATTATTACTCTTAGTCTTATGTAATGTATTCATTGAAAATCGGTGTCTTATTATACAAGGAAAAGCTGTAAACCATGTGCTGGTCTCAAACTCTTGCTCAAAATAAATATAATAGCTATTACATAAGCCTCTCGTGGCTTTATTATCACTATATTAAACTAAAGCGGATACAAACAAATGATAGAGAGGCTAATAGTCTCTGTCCACTGCAGCCACACGCTGCACAGGGTTCGTTCTGCACTGAATGCATGCATGTGTGCAGTATGAGTAATATTTTGAATAATCAGAATCGGAGCAGTGATTCAGCTAGCATTTAAAAGTGCTGTTTCAAGCAGTATTACTGTAACCTTGAGCTAATGTTGTTGCCTGCCAGGAGAGCGGAGCCTGATAACATGCAGCACATTCAAATGGCACCGTGTTATTTTTCATCCCCTTAAATACCAGACTATGAAGCAGAGCGGTTTGTATTCATGGGTGGTTGTTGCACTTTCAAGGATGACAGTTTTGAATAAATCTGTGTTGACCTTCTGACTGTAACTCTGCTTT
Organism: Gymnocypris eckloni scoliostomus; assembly: GCA_027564155.1. Lineage (NCBI taxonomy): Eukaryota > Metazoa > Chordata > Actinopteri > Cypriniformes > Cyprinidae > Gymnocypris > Gymnocypris eckloni. The sequence goes on along the minus strand of CM050425.1, from coordinate 15,492,429 downwards.
ATTATTTGAATCTCTGACCAGATGAATTCACAAAACTGTCAGTATAATCCAACCCCCCCCATCGCTGTAGGTCTTCCAGCTGTTTAAGTGATGCATTTCAAAAGCAGGATCCATCTGTGTGTGTGTCTACATGCTTTACATATTTAATTAGATTCACACAAGTCAATTAGTTATGTGGGTGAATCTCAAAACCCATAAAACATGTCCAGGTCCCAAATGCAGAAAATAAAAAAATTATGTGTCTTTTTGATGTCATTTTTATGACAATTAGGCACATTGGCCTATAAATGATAATGTAATGTAAATAATTTATTAAACAAATATTAATTGATATATTAATATAATATCAAAATGTGATTGTCATCAAATAATTGTTTCACAATGATGAAATGATCTTGAATGACAATTAATGATCTAATTTAAAAAAAACAAGCCACATTTCGATGCCATTTTTATGACTGTGTTCATTTAATTAATGTAATGCAAATAATCTATTATTTCAATAAATATTATTTTATATTAACATTTAAAACTTGGAAATACATAGGTCTTTAAATGTTATAAATGTTACAATGCAATAAATAAATTAAATATTTTTGTGTGTAAAATGCATTTTTTTCTTATTCAAAAAAACTTGAGCCACATTTTGATGTCATATTTATGTGCAAATTCTCAGTACTGTAATGCAAATAATGTATCAGTATATTAAGCAAATATTATTTAATATTAATATAATGTAAAAATTGTTTAAACGTATTTGTTGTACTGCCTTCACAGTGATTTAAATTTAAAAAAGTGATTTAATCAAGAATTACTAAATAAATAAACAAAGTTCAGGTACATTGCAGTAATAAGCATTTGGAGCAAAATCTGCCAAAATATAATTATATGTCTCTCTATCTCTCTCACACACAGGTAAACATTTTTTTCTGATTTTGGTCAAAAAATTGACCTAAAATACCGAATGATCTTGTGAAGAGTCCATTTCTAATCTTTCATAAAGATCAGCACACAGACACATACAGCAAAGACTTTGACAATATTTACTCTTTATAACTTCTTCTGCTATTGCATAACAGCATCTGTACTTCCTCTTTACCTCACTGTGAATAAACCGTTTCTAAACACCTAACGTGTGCACGTATTCAAAGACCAAAACAAAATTCCCATGAAACATGAAAAGAGAGTTGCTGAAATCAACAGTATGAACCTTGCTTGTTCTGTAATTAGGTCATGTTGATTTTATTATTTACAAAATGACGATACAATACAAGAGTTTTTCTGAGAAATGCCTCAGAAACCGGTTTCAGCAGTGAGAATACGAATCGTTATCACTGAAGGCTTTGTTTGTGAACCCGTGTTTTCCTTTCAAGTTGTTAAAATAAAGGTACAACCACAAAACAAGTCCTGACAGCTTGTAGATTCTTCCAGCAGCCGAGATACAACAAGTACATCACAGGCTGCTTTTGTGTTCAACTGCAGCTCTACAAAAACCAACAATAGACATGTGTTTGCACTACGAAACGTGAGTTTGAGAGAATGCATTAGTATAATCCATGTCTCCGAGTGTGTGTGTGTGTGTGTGTGTGTGAAGCAAGGGAAGAAAAAAAGAGGGTCTTTCGGTTCCTTTCAATTCATTTCCACTAATGGCTTCCAAGCATCTTCAGACAATCAGGCAGCTGCTGCGTGGTCGATGCATCAGCGCGGACGAGAAGAGATGCGCATTCCCAGTAGAGAAGCAAAGAACAGCAGACACTCAGCAATACAGCTGCTCCCGTGTATTAGCTCAAAAACACAAACGCAGAACTGTGCTTTAAAGCACTTACCATCAATAACAACTATCCTGAACGCTGCTCAGACTAACTAAAGTAGCATAAACACATTTCAGTGTGTGACAGAAGCTCAGCTGGTTTCTTTTTCAGTTTTTCCAACATGCATTCTAGTCAATCGTTTGCTCAGACAGAATCAATAAAAGAAAGATTCAGATTATTTTAGATCTTCAGTGTTGAAACAGGTCTTATGCAGCAGTGCCGAGACATTAACGCAGCGTGTATTGAGAGCTCATATGCGGCGAGATTTAAGCTCATTTCACGGATCTCTTGTGGCTTACAGCACAATGTCATGCTGTTAGGAAGACGCTCGGATCTCTAGCGTCGTCCGTTCAGCCGATGTCAGTAAAGAACGCAGCAACTGCAAAAAAAAAACAAAGGCAAAGACAAACGAAGAGGGAGGGAAACAGAGCGAATCTCACAAACTGGTCCTGAGTCCCAAAATCAAAAAAGCTGCATTTGGACATTTTCATGACAATTCAGCTCCAAATATTTATTACTGTAAGATTTTGTCATTCCTATTATTCTCAAAATCAACTCTCCTTACTCTAACTCCTGCTCATTATAATAATAAAACATCCACTTTTATCTTTATGGCCAATGACCACAGTCTCTGTCACTGGACTGAATCTGAATCATGTCTTTGGCTTGCGAGATCTCAAGGTCTGATCACATGTGTCATTTCTCACTGTCGACAAATCTCTACACAAGCAAACACAAAAAGTTCAAGAGGTCAAATGAACACAATAACTCATCCCATTTAAATGGTGATTACGGAGGCATGTAATACTTCAAAAGTCAAACAGATCAAGGTGCAAACTCGTTTCAACAACCCATTGCTTAAAAGCAAGCAAGCGGGAAAAAATGCATCAAAATAAAACTGTTCAGGTTACATTAACAGGGGACTTTCTCTGATGCAAGAATCAAATCACAAAAGACTAACATTTGTTTTAATTATTCCCAATCTTGCTGTATTTCCCCAAAAAATTATGCATTTTAAGACTCTGTTCAGTGCGCATTATAAAATATTAGGCTTATCAATATCAAGACTTTAGGCACCACCACCTTCCTCAGCTATGTTGAATTAATCTAATAATAAACAAAAACACAACATCTGAGGAAGACAGTCATATATTGTAGATCCACATAAGCTGAAACATCAAACCTCTCCCAGCCAGCTGTTTCCTTTGACTTGAATTATTTGGCTAATGTCTTCATAGAAAACACATACAGCAGCAGACCAACAGATAAAGACAACTTTCTGTCTGTTTCTCTCCTCTATCACTAACTGCAGTCCACATCAAATATGAGACTTAAAAGGAAAAGAAAAGCATCTTGATGATCTTTGCAGTTATTTCTTGTCTAATTATTGTTTTATCATAAGCTCACTTTAATTAGCGAACGAACAGTAAAGATACACACTTACTAATTTCCCTTATAAAATATATATTATTTTTGGTTTTGAATATGAAAAGCATCATTGACTCGTCAACTACCCATTAACCAGGTGATGCTAGTTAACGTTACACAAAGAGACTCGAGCACTTGACGTCCCTGTCATGCCAGAAAACTACTTTACGAACGATTTAAAGCCGTGTTTAATTTGAAATACTTTGACAAGTTTCATATACACTCTATACCCGATGACTTTAACAACAGATTGAGATCAATAAAGGATCTTTTGGTGAGTTTGTGACCGTTATCAACCTGATTCAGTCCACAAACAACAAACAAACCAGGACGCGCGGTCTCCGTCAGATTCATGAAATCATTCACTCACCTTCTGCTTTGACTTTGAGATAAATCCTCCAGCGACCTTGTTAAAGGAAACGGATAATTTCCGACCGGTTTCCGAGGAGTGTCGGTAGCAGGGCAGTGCGCGAGAATCTTTAACGACACACTGAGCGTCACGTTCGACTGCACTTGAAGGAAGCGGCGTGACGTCACCAGAGCGCTTCATCTGTGCATCTCCACTCAGACTCAATGCAGAGCCAAACCGAAACCGCGTTCACTGTTTTATCTGAGTTAGCAGAATTTAATTGCTTCTCTCTATTGTTGGATTTACTATTTTATTTATTTTTTTATTATTAGAGCCTATACGTTTCAGAAACAGACGAAAACAACAATGACAAAAAAAATATCATTTTGAATCTTGATTCGTTTATCACGTTTTAAGCCAATTAGAAATACTTTTTGCATGTCTATCGTCAAACGTGTTTTTCATTTTCTTTCTTTTTTTAATTAATAAATTTATTTATTCAAATTTTACAGCTTGGTAAACGTGAGATTTCAGTTATATCAACAACAAAAATGGCCACATGCTTAAGTTCACATTTTTGAGAGGGCATGGAGAAAAGAAATCAGTCAATACAACAGCACTGGATGTGACATATCATGAAGTTATGAAATACAGTAAAAACACCTGACTTAAACCATCCTGACCAGTTGATATGTGCCCAAAACCCCTCTAAAACCAGTTTAGCCAAGCTAAGCATTTTAGACTGATTTAAAGCTGACTTTCTATAAACAGTTGGATTCATGAATAAATAAATGAACATATTATTAAAAAGCACCATTGCTTGGAGAGAGAGAAATTATGAATTTAGACTGCTTTACCAGCACAAAATGATGTGGTCGATATATTTTTATGAGAAGGTGAAAATGTTAACTGTTTAAATATTGATATGCTGTTTTTATCCACAGGGCCTGTGATTTCACACCTCACTCCTGTTAACAGTAAGAGAACAATTTACTGACAAAGTCACTCCTGAATTAAAGATGTGAAGCTCAGCTCACAGAATTTAAAGCAGGTTTCTGTGGCTGTTCATTGATTTGACTCTCGTACTCTTTTCACTGAGGTTTGTGCATTGCTTTTGGAGTGGCGTCGGGGACCAGCTCGCCTGTTTCTTCAGATGCATTTGTCACAGCGGCGAGATGCTGTGATTTTAATTGTATTGGGGAATCTTGATTGGGAAGAGCAGAGGGGGAAGCGAAAGCTCAAAGCAAATTCATTACCGCAGAGGCCGTGCATACCGAGCGTTTCTGCATGTAGTGGAAATGTCAGCCTCACCTCGGTCATTTGTAAAGTAATAAGCAGAAGCACAATGACGGCGACGGGGGGAAGGGCAAATCTGCCTTAAAAAGGATTTTTAAAAGAGTCTTGATTAGAAAGTATAATGAGACTGAGAGCAACGCTGCACACTATCTCTCCAGAGGCTGATGGAAAACAAATTAATATAGCTATTTTGTTTTATTTCCTTTTTCCACATTAATCTGCGGCGCGTCTTGAGGAGTTGTCATCATTGTCCACCAGAGCCCATGCAGCCAGAGTTATTGATTTTCTGTAGACATATCAAGGGAATGCAGAGAGTAATCTCATTTTTCCTGAAAAAACAAGAGCCATCCAGTATAATAAAAGAAGAAGACAAAAAAACTTTTATTCCACAGATGTATCATTCTTGTTCCAAACCTTTTGAACGTAGTGTAATTTCATCAAAGTGGCATAAACCAACTAACACCACAAATATCACAACATTTATAAAAAATATTATCCTTTAATGTTGTCATTTCCTGGAGGATTATGATATTGGTTAACACAAGATGTTACTTAAATGAATAGTTCACCCAAACATTTGCTGAAAAAATCACCCTCAGACCAGATATGGAGATAAGTTTGTTTCTTTATGGGAACAGATTTGGAGAAATGACATCACGTGTTCACCAATGATCCTCTGCAGTGAATGGGTGCCGTCAGAATGAGAGTCCAAACAGCTGATAAAAACATCACATGTAATCCACACCACTCTCCAGTCCATCAGTTAACATCTTGTGAAGCAAAAGCTGTGTGTTTGTAAAAACAAATCCATCATTAAATCGTTTTTTTTTCTTTAAAACATCGCTTTTGGACATAATCCATAACAACACTTCATCCAGTGAAAAAGTCATCTTCTATTGTCTCTGACATCAAAATCTGTTTTGGACTGTATTTGCTTGGAAACGTTGTTTGATCTGTGCATAATTCTCACCTGATTTAGAAAAAAATATGATGGTTTATGGACTCGTATTTTAGCCAGAAGCGATGACTTAAAGCTAAAAACATGCAGAGTTTTTGGCTTCACAAAACATTAACTGATGGACTGGAGTGGTGTGGATTATTGTGATGTTTTATCAGCTGTTTGGACTCTCATTCTGACGGCACCCATTCACTGAAGAGGACTCATTGGTGAGCAAGTGATGGAATAGCCTAGATATTTGTTCATTTTTTGTGAACAGCTCCTTTAAGATGTCACAAAAAAATTCTCAAGAAAACTAGTTTCCTTTAAATAATTTGGATTGGAGATTTCCTTTGTTAAAATGTTGACCTAAAAAAGGCTAAATTAAGGAACACAATCACCGTTTGTTTGCTATTGTGCTGTTAACCTGCATTAAATTAAAGACAGAGTAATTGTGGTTTGTCTCTGTGGTAAATGTTCTCTTACATAGAGTAATTGCTCTTTTATTGCAGACGAATCTGACAGTGGCAGGAATTAATTACTGTCAGATTGTAGAGTATCATTTAGATGGGTGACTATTCAGCTGCTTGCTGACATGGAAAATGTATTCAAATATTCAAACGATTCATCTCTCAGTGGTGGTTTTGCATTTGTATTTATAAATAAAAAATACCCTTTTATTTCACTGCACAATTTACATATGCATATTAATAATTCATGCATTTGAAAACAAACATAAACAGTATATTTTTATTGGGAATCAAAGAGGGATGAGTGTGAAAAAAGAGCATTTAAGTTTTTTTTATGGATAAAATCATAACTCGTGTGAAAGAGAAACTATATTCTGTCCTAACAAATCTGACAGAAAAGAGATGTCAGGTTCAGTGACCTCTCAGAACAGCATAACGAGGTCTAATTGTACTGATTTATAAGAGAATGAACAGTCAGCCGCTCGTATTAGAAACTAAAAGGTTGATCAGAACCACAATGCACTAAACAAATACGGAAATAAATCAAGTTGAAATGACCTCACACTGAAAAAAGATTAATATTAGGTTGAAAATATTATTCAACATCACTGAATCAACCTAATAATGTTAACTTAAGCTGTATAGGTTATATCAGGTATAAATAGGTAACAATTGTGGGTTGTATTACGTGAGAAGAAAAAGCATGAGATGTGAATCTAGAAATAAAAACATTGTCTGCTTTCAAAAAAAAAAAGTTTTCTAATAATGACTAATAACCTTTGACATCGGCACAGAGTGACCACTGGGGGTGATGAATGTAGTGATGTTGATAGATACATCATCCAGGACAGAAGCCATTTTGGAAACCTGTTTGGTTTAATTTGGCCTTGATTAACCAAACCAGCAAACAAAACAAATATTCTAAGAACATGTTTTAACATTCCCATTAAGTTATGAAAACATTATTTCTGAATTTTATTAGAATGTTCACAACGTCCCCCTTTTTTCTTGGTTCTTTTTTAATGGAACATTCCATTTTGCAATCATTCTGGGTTACTTTTGAATGTTCTCTGAACATCCTGAAATGAGCAGTAAGAAGAAAAAAACTTAGATGAACGTCCAACTAAAACATTTCAGAAAAAAAACATCCTATAACGAATAATGTGTTTAGAGTAACGTTTATAGAACATTAAGACCAGATATCTTTGAATAAACATTCTATTAATGTTACTGGAAGTTCATAACTTTAAGAGAACGTTCCCAGAACATTAGCCAAAGTTCAGAGAACATTCACTGTTACCTGGGAACACACACACACACACGCACGCACACACACACACACACACACACACACACACACACACACACACACACACACACACACACACACACACACACACACACACACACACACACAAAACTGAACATCATTGAGACCAAATGACTCATTTAATCTTCCAAATCAAGAGAACAGTCAAGCCACTGCGAGAACCAAGTGTTATCATCATGACCCTGGAAAATCCCCAGCTTCTGTCAGGCAACATTAAGACCTGAGGAGGAATGGTCCATTAAAGGGATAGTTCACCCAAAAATGAAAAATCTGTCATTATTTACTCACCCTCAAGTAGTTCCAACCCTGTATGAATGTGTTTGTTCTGCTGAACACAAAGGAAGATATTCTGAAGAAAGTTTGTAAGCAGGCTGTTTTGGGGCACCATTGACTTCCACAGTAAGAAAAAAAATACTATGGAAGTCAATGGTGCCCCAGAACTGCTCTGTTTCCTCATTCTTCAGAATATCTTCCTTTGTGTTCAGAACAAACACATTCATACAGGTTAGGAACTGCGAGTGTAATAATGACAGAATTGTCATTTTTGGGTGAACTATCCCTTTAAGGAAACACATATCCTCCAGCAAACAGCAGAACGGTGTTGATTTGACGAGATGAATGAGTGCGGGATCACAGGACTTGTATTTTGGTTTCTTCCGTGGCTCCTCCAGTGGGTGGCCCACTCTTAATGGTGCTGCTTGTTTTGGCTCTGTTAATTGGAGCATGTTCACAGATGAAGGCCATGCCGGAGATGGTAGAGCACAAGACCAGAACAAAAGGAAAGAACAGCACTATTGTTAAGAAATGATCATCAGTGTAGCTCGACCAAACAAAACAAAAGAGCAGATGTGAAGGGAAAACTCACTTTGAATGATGTTTTAGACTTGTTCTGATTAGCTGTTTGTCCTTAAAGCAGCTGTGCTTTTGTCCCTCTAAAGCCTCAAATGTGCCTACAAAACTTACACAGTTTGTAAAGCATATGGTTTTGGATTAGATCTATATTGATCTAAATCAAATGATTCTTGAACCTGCTCCGATCTAAATCAATGAATTTGCAAATACGCGCTCCAAAGTCTCAATGTAAATCAAATGATTCACGATCAAGTCCCCACCTGAGTAATGATTCGTGAACCATCATTTTAGATCGTGACTTTGGAGTGTGTATCACGAATCTTTCAATTTGCAAAATGATTTGCAGACCCACTCGATCCCGAAGTTCTGATATGACTCAAAAGGTTAGCGAATACGCTCCGAAGTTTTCGAATCTAGAAATAAAAAGATGTAAAAGCATTGGCTGCTTTAAAAAAACAACAAAAAAAAAAGAATACGCTCAGAGTTTTCTCGCATCACTACATGCTTATTAAAATCGTTACAAGCACTATCATTTTGAATTTCGGAAATGAATAGCTCTGGTTTTGCTAGTGAATCGAGTTTGAATCAATCCGAGCGAATATGACTCACTCAACTGAATCGATTTGTTTGTTCCTCCGCTTTTTGCACCTTCAGCCATGTTTATACGACACTGTCAGTACTACTCTTAGCTTGCTAGTTTTATGGCATTAACTTAAAAAAAGTATGATGTTTACAAAGACAATATCCATTGATATTTCCATTATGGACTTTGCAACATACTCATAATTAATAAAGATCAACAATGAGATAACATACATTTTCTCATAATCAAAGGCACATTTGCATATTCACCAGACAATAATTACAACATTTTATGTTAAACCAATATTACATCAGCATCAGAGTGTTGACTGTATATACAATGTAGTCTGCATATCATTTTATTTTAATATTTAAAATGAATTGGACCAATGACTATTCTGATAGACCCTACTGTTACTATTGTGTGATCAAATGTATTGTTAGGGACAGTTTAGTAGTCCCTGGATATTGGTATGGACATGTCCCTAGCATCTCTATTAAATTCTACGCCCTTGATGGTGTTGCAGTGATGCAGAAGTTCCTCAACAAAAACCCAGAAGTACTTCTTCATTGGCTTTAGGAGTATAGCTGAAAATAAGTTTACCTCTTTGACTTGATGTCTCTGGTGCTCCTTGTATGGGGGTAAAAAATGACAGATTATTTTTTAATTCAAAGAAACAAATAAACTAGTTTGATATTTTTTTTATTTAATATTTTATGGTACTAAGTTATATTTATGCAGTAGCTATAATCTCCTTGTTTCTTTTTTTACTACTAACTACTTTTTGAGCATATACCTGAAAATAAAATGTACAACTTAAAATTGATGAATGCTTTGGAGCAAAGACTAAAGTTTGGTCTCTTTTTAAAGTTTATTGTTATGAAATGGTCCACAAAAAATTATATTTTCAAATTTTACATGAAACATATTTTCTAATTGGGTTGGATGCTGAAAATTTCCCGTAAATTTCCGGAAACATTCCAGGATTTTTGGAAACTTTGGCAATGGAAAATATACAACATTTTTGGATAGTTTCCTGTACATTTAGCAACCTTTACCATGTTTTGTACCATTCCGATGAAGATTTTTTTTCTCCAAAAAACGAAAGCCAAAAATGACCAAAGAGCACCAGAGGTTTAATGTCCCCGACAACCCCTGTAGTCCCATTTAGACACTTACTAGCAACTGCCTTTTTCAAGACAAGTAAAATCTGTCAATGGCGTTCTGTGTGCAAACACCATATTGTCTTAACAAAGGACGTGAGAAAGCGGCACATGGTCTGATGGTGCACACAGCGTCTGGCATGCACATTTCCATGCCAGCTGTCGGTTTGTGTCTGGTCATATTAACACTGAACGCTGTCCCTTTTAATTAGCAGTGTCAGGTCAGTGCTAGCCTTTTCCTCCTTCATGCATCAGCTTGAGAAAGCAAGAGATGTGCAAACGAGATTCCCTCGCTGTTATTTGAACAGGTCATTTCATTATAGCCATAATCATAATAGTGGCAGCCTCGCCATAATATATGCTCCTCTGTAACCATCCAAAGTAAAGAGAGAGACAGAAGACAAAAGCAAAGGTCTGTCGTGTGACACGGTGTAATTAAAGTGGAAGCTGGTGGCATCATTATAAAGGACTCTGACTTATTCTGCAGTTCAATTAATCATGTAAATCATACACTTTGAGAAATGCAATGAAAGAGACACATCATACATTCATTTCTAATGTGTTTAAGCAGTAGGAGGGATTCATTTTCTGATAGTATGAAATGAATCAAACAAACAGTGGAAGAGTCACCAGATGAGGAGAAAATCATCTCAAATAAAGCAATTTATTTAAACTGACTGTTTCCATCCTAATAAATAAATTAATAAATTAATTAATGAAGTCTATTTTAGGCCAGTCATTTTTTTGTTGCATTATTTATGACATTAAAATCTTTTTTTTAATGATATAATCAGTAATTGTATGTTTAAAAAAATATATGTTAATCATTATAAATATAATGTAGTACATCAAACACTGTCATTATGTACACATTGTTATTAATTATGTAATTATGAATATTATATTGTATTTTTCACATTACAGTAATGATAATTAGATTGTTTTACATTATGGTAATGGACATTTGTGGGGTTCAAATATGCTTTATTATTACGCAATTAATTAATTACTGGCTGACTGGTATGGTTTTTAATATCTTAATGCAAATACAGAGAGCGCAGGATTGCCCTGATGTAAAAACAATATAATGATGACAAATGGACATACAATTTTTTTTTGAAAAATGCACTTAAGTTTTACATATAATAAGCACCGAATATTGCATATTTACATGAATATTTAAATAATAAAGACAAAAATCTTAAAAAAGGATTTATATTTTTAAAGTACAAATATATTTTAGAATTAAAAAATGTAATTTCTTAATTTTTCCTTTGATCACGTGGTAAAATATGATTCACGTTTGTGAGATTCACTCTTGTATTGCTGCCCAGTTGAAATCACTCAAGGGAAACGCGTCAGTTTGTCTATTGTTTCATTATTATTATTAGACGGTCTCTTTCTGCAGGAGGCTCGCCCGTTTCTCTGAGAACAGCTATTGTGTCCCTCTCTAATAAATTAGGCTTTGTTGACCTGGCTTTTGTCATGTCCTTAGAGCCCCAGACAGCAGGCTGAACCCTGGGAAAAACAGAAACCAGTACAAATCACAAAACAATCCTCAGCTGCCTGCATCTGACAGCATTTCTGCTCTTCACACCCACAAAATAACCCTAGTAACAGCATAGTAACATACCGACACTACTCGGAACACCCTGGCAACCACATGACAATTCCCTGGATACCAAACAGAACACTCTAGCAACCACATAGAAACACACTAACAAACATACAGAACACTTAGCAACCACATGGCAATTCCCTGGAAACCAAACAGAACACATAGCAACCACATAGAAACACACTAACAACCACTCAGAACACTTAGCAACCACATGACAATACCATGGATACCAAACAGAACACTCTAGCAACCACATAGAAAAACACTAACAAACATACAGAACACTTAGTAACAGCATAGTAACATACCGACGACTACTCGGAACACCCTGGCAACCACATGACAATTCCCTGGAAACCATACAGTACACTTAGCAACCACATGACAACAGCCTAGCAACTAGTGATCGACCGATATTGATTTTTAATAACCGATACAGATTAATTGTATGTTTATGTATCCGATAACCGATATTCAGAACCGATATTTATTTACTGTTATAAAGTGAAGTAAGTCCATTCTCCGCTTTGGTTTTTCCTCCTTTCAGGCATCTTAACAACAACAAAAAACTGTTGAAAATTAAAAAAAATGTCATGTCAAATAGTTTTACACCCTAGCAACACACCAACAACAACCATAAAGAACACATTAGAAACCACATAGCAACACTCTGGCAACCACATAGCAACACAAGCAGCCACAAAGAACACTTTAGAAACCCCACAGCAACACCCTAGCAACCACCTGTAACACACTAGTAAGCACATAACAACACACTAACAACCACTCAGAACACCTTAGCAACACACCAACAAGAACACCTTAGAAACAACTTTGTAACACCCTGGCAACCACCAAGGACTCCCTCATAAGCACATAGCAACATAGTTACACCAACTCAAACATGGCAAATTCTTCAGCATTGTAAAGCCCCGTTCACACCAAGCACGATAATTATAAAGCTAACGATATCTCTGTTCTTTATCGTTATAGACATAAGTTGTGGTGTGGACTCTGCTATTCTTTAATATTGAGAACAAGTTTTGAAACTATATCTTTATAGGTGTGAACGGGCCTTAACCGTGAGTTTTGCACATGCATGCAAACACCAAGTCTAGTGTTTTCTAAGGTTTCATAAGACTGGATACAAATGCTGGAAGCACAAACTAAAGTGTGTGTGTGTGTGTGTGTGTGTGTGTGTGTGTGTGTGTGTGTCTTCAGGTGGACTTTGCTCTGACAGTTACTTGCAAAATGATCCACTAAACCACACAAGAGATAAGAACAGTGTTTCCCATCAGCACAAAGGCACAGTGAGATATTCAGGGTTTCTCATCAGTTCACAATAGAACAGCAGGACATGCCTTCTCTATGAGGAACAATACCGTGTTTGGTGTAGCTGACTTCATTTAGTTTAATTGTTTGTAGTCTGAACAACAAAATATCACATGAAATATGATGAATCGGATTACATTACATTACTAATATTTATGCATTTAGCAGACGCTTTTATCCAAAGCAATTTACAATTGTATTCTGGCTATACATTTTTTTTGTGAGTACATGTGTTCCCTGGGAATCGAACCCACAACCTTTGCGCTGCTAACGCAATGATCTACCACTGAGCCACAGGAAAACTTACAAACTGAATCAGTCCTAAAGCCTAGATTTTAAAAAATAGATTTGTGTGCAGTGTCAAGCCTAATTACAGTCATTAATGTTTTGCTTATTTACCACGAGAGCAATAAAAATCAGACTTTGTGTCTTTCTAATCGTGACAGTTCCTCGTTACATCTCGCAGCTGAGTTTGGCATTGTTGACGTGACTATAAGTCATTACTAACTCACTCAGCATAAACATAAACCCTAGAAATAAGTGCAAGGTGAGCGCTTTCGGTTCCTGACAACAGCAGTGTTTTATCTGTGGGAATCTGTGTCAAAGAGGCGTATCATTGGGTTCTTCTGATCGCTTTTACCCTGCACTGAGAACTAGAAAGTGCTGTAAGGAATCTGTTCAGCTGCAGTTAACAATAACTCATATAACTTATATGAATAAAAATGATTATTTACAGCATACCAGGCTGGCGTTGTTCATTGGTCAGGCCTCGACCAATAACACGATTCACCCCCCCCCCCCAGTGTTGCCAGATTGGGCGGGTTGCTGCCCAATTGGGCTTCTTTTGATCGGCTTGAACCGGAGAATAACGCGTTGGGCGGGTAGACCAAATTTGGGCTGCTTTTAAAAAACTAAAAGCCGCCCAATCAGCTGCCTTTTTCTTCACTTTTATCTTAGTCATGTTATCTTAATATGCTCGAGCTCAAAGTATCACAGCAAAATAATGTGTAGTGCAGTCATCAACTCATTTTTCCTTAACGCAACCCTTTTGGTTCATTTTAACAGAGACTTGACAATCATGTACCATATTTTCTGTTGGTGATGACTCGTGAGTGATTGGGTTTGGCGCTGTAAAGGGCAAGATTTAAATGTGCAGCTATATATTCACTCATTTTATTTAAGTTAAGTGATGGCAAAGTGGCTTAAATATAAGTTACACGATAAATAATCTAATAGTTACTAACTCAAATCTCACAACGTGGATTAAATGAATAGAAGACTTCATCCTTCTGTGGGTGTGCATTTACATAGCTTTCTGATCACTTTGTGCACTTTTTTTGCACAAAAATGTGCTTTTTCTTGCTGTGGACATTGAAAATGATGCATGTGTTTTTCCGAGGGTTATCAGTTAATTTCTTGATTGCCATTTTGAAAAGGTTCCTGGACATTTTAAGCATATTTTCTGCCCTGTTTTGATCCATGTTCCTGTGAAATGTATTTATTTTTTCATCAGAGATCAAAATGGTCCTTATCAATCTTGATGGACATGGCAATAAAATCATATCACATTATTTTGGCAGTTAAAATTTTGGGCTGTTTTTGTTGAAGTGGGCGGCTTTTGGTGAGCTTTTGGGCTGAAAATCACCAATCCGATCTGGCAACACTGTTTACAAGTGCACAAGTCAGTTTTGCAACAGAAATATCGCAAAAGTAGTAGCAAAAGTCAAAGCGCTAGGAGTTGAACTTGTAGTGCCAGATCTGAGAGGTTGTAAGCGGTTGTACAGCGAAACTGAAGTAAAGTGCAAAAGTAAATCTGTGTCTGTCATTTTGTTTATGTGAATGCAGTTTTACACATTTGTAACTATTAATCTGCAACTTCAACTTTGTTTTGATTATGTCTATGTGTGCAAATCGAAAGATTCAGCTTTTCGCATCAGGACTCTGCGTGTAAATTTCCATTTACAAATATTAATGTGACAAGTTCTCGAGTTTAGCTACTGATCTACCTTCATACATATAGACATGGACAGTTAAGTGTGAAGCCCACAACCTGAAAAATCCTGGCGATACCAGATAAGTTGAATTATGTAAACTCCAGGAGGTTTGAGAAGTGGCCTGAAATCTCCTCTGATTGGTGCACTGACCTGCAGTCTATCAACAGCGATGATATCACGAGTCACAGCGCCCTCTAGTGATCATCAGTGATAACCTGTGACATGCTGATCTGAAGAGGAAAGAAAAGCACCTCAGTGAAAGCACCTTCATGGCTGCAGATCCTCTGAATTACTGCCTATGTTGATGGCAATTGGTAAATTAAATTGATTACTGCTAACAATAGTGTGTAGGGTATACTTACTATTTAATAAATAAATGCATTTATCAAATACATAAATAATTTATACAAGTTATTAAACAAATGCATTTAAATAAAATTAATAAATTACTAAACAAATACATTTAAATGGATGAATGAATAGATAAATGTTTTAATTTAACAAGCCTAAAGAATCATATTTTGAGGATTTTTATTATTTTCACCAGTGCAACTACTTTGGAGATGTTGATGAAAAGCATTAAAATATATATATATATTTTTTTATAAAATATTAAAATTCTAATGAGACTAACAATATACACTCACTGGCCACTTTATTAGGTACACCTTGCTAGTACCGGGTTGGACCCACTTTTTCCTTCAGAACTTAATTCTTCGTGGCATAGATTTAATAAGGTGTTGGAAATATTCCTCAGAGATTTTGGTCCATATTGTCATGATTGCATCACACAGTTGCTGCAGATTTGTCGTCTGCACATCCATGATGTGAATCTCTCGTTCCACCACATCCCAAAGGTGCTCTTTTGATTGAGATCTGATGACTGTGGAGGACATTTGAGTAAAGTGAACTCATTGTCATGTTCAAGAAACCAGTCTGAGATGATTTGAGCTTTGTGACATGGTGCATTATCCTGCTGGAAGTACATCAGAAGATGGGACACTGTCGTGGTCAGCAACAATACTCAGGTAGGCTGTAGCGTTTACACGATGCTCAATTGGTACTAAAGGGCCCAAAGTGTGCCAAGAAAATATCCCCCACACCATTACACCACCAGCACCAGTCTGAACCATTGAGACAAGGCAGGATGATCCATGCTTTCATGTTCTTTACACCAAATTCTGACCCTAACATCTGAATGAAATCGAGACTGATCAGACCAGGCAACGTTATTACAATCTTCTATCGTCCAGTTTTGGTGAGTCTGTGTGAATTGTATCCTCCGTGTGCTGTTCTTATCTGAGCGGAGCGGCACCCGGTGTGGTCTTCTGCTGCTGGAGTCCATCTGCTTCAGGGTTCGATGTGTTGTGTGTTCAGAGATGGTATTCTGCATATGTTGGTTGTAACGAGTGGTTATTTGAGTTACTGTTGTCTTTCTATCATCTCTAACCAGTCTGTCCATTCTCCTCTGACCTCTGACATCAACAAGGCATTTTCATCCACACAGCTGCCGCTCACTGGATATTTTCTCTTTTTCAGATCATTCTCTGTAAACACTAGAGATGGTTGTGTGTGAAAATCCCAGTAGATCAGCAGTTTCTGAAATACTCAGACCAGCTCGTCTGGCACCAACAACCATTCCACGTTCAGTCTCTTAAATCCTCTTTCTTCCCCGTTCTGATGCTCGGTTTGAACTCCAGCAAGCCTTCTTCACCACATCTAGACGCCTAAATGCATTGAGCTGCTACCATGTGATTGGCTGATTAGCTATTGGTGTTACCAAGCAATTGAACAGGTGTACCTAATAAAGTGGCCCGTGAGTGTATATATGTTACTATACTATAATAATATAAAAAAAGAAGAGTAAAATAAATTTAAGAAAGCTTTAGGTTTTGAGAAGAGTTATTGTGTTCTAAAATAATTTTAGTTTATTAATTTGTATAATGTAATACTGATTGCTGAAGCTTATACTGTGTTTTTCCACCAAATTGATGATAGTGATAACTAGCAGGATGGAAAGTGACATTGAGGACACAGACAAACCTTTAAAGTCGATTATCAACCCCACATTGCGTGCCACGGTGGTTTAAAATACTGATTTGTATGTACAGGCAGTCATAACATGGCCAAACATGTATGTGAAGATGGAGATACAGAGGGAAACTGACACTTTCAGGGTAGACAGTAATCTATAAAAACCCCAGAGGGTAATTCATCTGCCCTCAATTAGCTGTCCCACTTCATCCTGATCGCTCTCTCATTACACGCATGTATCTGCAGCTCATCTGGACACAAACGGCTGCAGCAGAACAGCATCTTCTGTTGATTTGCACGTGAAGAAACATCTCTCTGTGTGTCTGTTTACTGACACGGCTCAGGAGAGATGAGCCTGAACTTGCTCACAGCAGCATTCAAATCTGAGCTATTAAAAAGATCATGCATGCATTAATTATCTTTGTGTGTGGTTGTGTTTTTGGTTTCACTAAAAACAGAAAACTGAAAGTTTGACAAGTCTTTATTCATTTTGAAAGACCAACATTGATTCGTTTCTCTATGGCTTGTTCACATATGGATAAATAAAGCCTTAATGTTTACACAATTGGATTCATTCATAACAATATAGATACAGACGACTGCTAGTGGCAAATCCAATCATAAAAACTATTTCAACATGTGATTGGCAATCATGAAGTATTTGTATCTACGAACTCGAGGTGCTTATACAGTGCTAGGAGTGACCAACACATATCTGTAACCTTTCCAGCTGAGAAAGAGAAAATAAATACTGGTCCAAATCTGACTAAACTTACCATTTAGTGAATCTCACAACAGATACAGACACATTTGGCACACACAACATTAACAAACAATTCAAAGCTTTGTGAGGAGGACAACATTCAACTGAATTATGACTGAAACTTCAGTCTGTTTCTCACGCAAATCAACTTATAGTGCACAAAAATATATGGCCTTTTCGGTGCTAGACGGTGGTCTCTATGAAAAATGATTTTATGGAAAAGAGCTGCAATTAATTATTTCTCAGGATAAGAATTATGATAAAAATAAAATATAAATGAGGGCAATATATATATATATAAATGTTGTTATCTTATAATAACAACAACAACAATAACTGTAATGATATTAATAACAATAATTAAAATAATCTATAATAAAATGTAGGTTTTAGATTGGATTTTCAGGCTTGGAACAGCCTGTGGACATGATTAGCTTTAAGGAATCAATGAAACTAAACAGCTGAGTCTTCAAGGAGAAGGAAATATCGATGTGCTAAACCGTCCTGTGTAATAAAAGCCCTGCGGTTTATTTGACAGATCATATTTCTTCACACAGTCCACCCAGAGAAAGAGATCGTTTGAGTCACGAATGCCTCGTTTTGTTCTGTGTGGAGTTCACAATCTCCATGAACGCCTGCTGCTGCTGATTCTCACCTGGGCACGGATGAAGAGCACTAAGATACCACCTCGAGTTCTTCAGCGTCTACCAAGCAGGCCTGATCGGAGGAAGGGGATCTGAAGGGCGGATGGTACTCGATCAGGTTCAGGATGGATGAGTCTGGGTTGTGTCTTTGATGAAAGACCCAAACCACTGCAGAAACCACCAGTATCAGCACCACACTGATGATGACCAGAGCCGACAGAAGAGGACTGCCCTCTAGAGATGAGGAACAGAACCAAATACAATCACCAACACAAAAACAAGACGGTTTACCATTAACATGACGGCTTCAAACTCATGTTAACACAAGTATGAACAATATGTCTCTTAGAAGACTTTCTGTACATATATAATAGCAAGAAAACATTGCAAAATGAATCCTTACTAGGTGGGCTTATCCAGACTGCCTCTGAAAAACAAATCACAAAGATCGAAGGTCAAATTATAATATTATGGGTAAAACATACCTAAATGTTATGTTCCATGACGTTAGAAACCATATGTTTATTTATGATATCACACACTACAGCTGAAAACTACGGAGGGCCAAAGTACTCAAAAAAAATTATACTTATTATATAATATTTGCACATGTAAGAACTATAAAGCCCAAAGAAATCGAAGAATCATTTGAAAGGTTCACTAATGTCGAGTGACATGCTGACAACCGTAACCCTGTTAATAAAATAGAAATGTGAAAAAGTGTGCAAGCAGCCAACTCAAAAAAAAATCCTGGGTTATTTTTTAACCCAAATGCTGGGTTGAGCCTCTTTTTGGGTCATATTTTCAGTGTTCGGGTAGTTTTTGTGTTACCCAGTCTCCGGGTCAAATGTAAAAACCCAATGTTTGGGTAGTTTTTGTGTTACCCAGTCTCCGGGTCAAATGTAAAAACCCAATGTTTGGGTAGTTTTTAGTGTTACTCAGCCTCCGGGTCAAATGTAAAAACCCAATGTTTGGGTAGATTTTGTGTTACCAGCCTCGGGTCAAATGTAAAACCCAATGTTTGGGTAGTTTTTGTGTTACCAGCCTCGGGTCAAATGTAAAAACCAATGTTTGGGTAGTTTTGTGTTACCCAGCCTCCGGGTCAAATGTAAAAACCCAATGTTTGGGTAGATTTTGTGTTACCCAGCCTCCGGGTCAAATGTAAAAACCCAATGTTTGGGTAGTTTTTGTGTTACCCAGCCTCCGGGTCAAATGTAAAAACCCAATGTTTGGGTAGTTTTTGTGTTACCCAGCCTCTGGGTCAAATGTAAAAACCCAATGTTTGTGTAGTTTTTAGTGTTACCCAGCCTCTGGGTCAAATGTAAAAACCCAATGTTTGGGTAGTTTTTAGTGTTACTCAGCCTCCGGGTCAAATGTAAAAACCCAATGTTTGGGTAGTTTTTGTGTTACTCAGATCCTGGGTCAAATGTAAAAACCCAATGTTTGGGTAGTTTTTAGTGTTACTCAGTCTCCGGGTCAAATGTAAAAACCCAAAGTTTGGGTAGTTTTTGTGTTACCCAGTCTCCGGGTCAAATGTAAAAACCCAATGTTTGGGTAGTTTTGTGTTACCCAGCCTCCGGTCAAATGTAAAACCCAATGTTTGGGTAGTTTTGTGTGTTACCCAGTCTCCGGGTCAAATGTAAAACCCAATGTTTGGGTAGTTTTGTGTTACCCAGTCTCCGGGTCAAATGTAAAACCCAATGTTTGGGTAGTTTTGTGTTACCCAGCCTCTGGGTCAAATGTAAAACCCAATGTTTGGGTAGTTTTTGTGTTACCCAGCCTCCGGGTCAAATGTAAAAACCCAATGTTTGGGTAGTTTTTGTGTTACCCAGCCTCCGGGTCAAATGTAAAAACCCAATGTTTGGGTAGTTTTTGTGTTACCCAGCCTCCGGGTCAAATGTAAAAACCCAATGTTTGGGTAGTTTTTAGTGTTACTCAGTCTCCGGGTCAAATGTAAAAACCCAATGTTTGGGTAGTTTTTGTGTTACCCAGTCTCCGGGTCAAATGTAAAAACCCAATGTTTGGGTAGTTTTTGTGTTACCCAGTCTCCGGGTCAAATGTAAAAACCCAATGTTTGGGTAGTTTTTGTGTTACCCAGTCTCCGGGTCAAATGTAAAAACCCAATGTTTGGGTAGTTTTTGTGTTACCCAGCCTCTGGGTCAAATGTAAAAACCCAATGTTTGGGTAGTTTTTGTGTTACCCAGCCTCTGGGTCAAATGTAAAAACCCAATGTTTGGGTAGTTTTTGTGTTACCCAGCCTCTGGGTCAAATGTAAAAACCCAATGTTTGGGTAGTTTTTGTGTTACCCAGCCTCCGGGTCAAATGTAAAAACCCAATGTTTGGGTAGTTTTTAGTGTTACTCAGTCTCCGGGTCAAATGTAAAAACCCAATGTTTGGGTAGTTTTTGTGTTACCCAGTCTCCGGGTCAAATGTAAAAACCCAATGTTTGGGTAGTTTTTGTGTTACCCAGTCTCCGGGTCAAATGTAAAAACCCAATGTTTGGGTAGTTTTTGTGTTACCCAGTCTCCGGGTCAAATGTAAAAACCCAATGTTTGGGTAGTTTTTGTGTTACCCAGCCTCTGGGTCAAATGTAAAAACCCAATGTTTGGGTAGTTTTTGTGTTACTCAGATCCTGGGTCGGAGTAACCCAGCGGTTGGGTTTTTAATCGCGGGGATTTTGCGTCGTCTTCTGGAGAGAGCAGTTCTAAGCGTCATCGGATTGAAGCATTTCTTCGGTAAATACAGGTTTGTGTGTATTTTATTGATAAAATCGCTTCTGTGCTGTATATCATTCAGTTTTATGCAGAGCAACATACAGGCGCGCGGTGTGAATCACTAAACGAACGTCGCTCGCGTCGGTCTTATTACGTGATAAAGAGTCTGATGCTTTGTATAAAATAAACGATTATATTTATAAAGATACAGAACACAAATACATTGGACGTTAAATATGTCCTCAGAGCTGTTTACGGTTTGTTTTGGGGCAGGTTATGAAAGTAATCGCAGTACATTTCGACTGAGTGAAGCGCAGGGCGGCGGTCTTATCGTGAACAGTACATACGCTTATTTTAACCAAGCAGCAAACCTTTTAAAATATTTTGATTTTATTTATTTTTTTAAATAAGTGACTTTAAACCGTTTAACTAATTGTATTAATCAGTCAAAATTCTTATCGGTCGGTTAAAATGAACATCCCTACTATTATTATTTATTACTGTATTCAATATTTTATTAATAATTTATTTACAAAATGTGAAGCTTATTTTATTTCAGCAAGCTGCCAAAGCTACATTTCTCATTTTCATTTAGTTTAACTTGATGTACTACAGTAAATAAACTAAAATGGAAATAATGTGAATGTAAAAAAATAATAACTAACTATACATACAAAAAAACCTCAAACTTTGTAGTAATTTGAATGAAAATGTAAAACAAATACAGCGCATAATAAAACACTAGGTATAGTTGTCGTAATCCAGAGATGGAGAACTTACTCGTCTTACACACCACTCCGTTCTCAGGATCATCCGTGCAGCTGACGTTTTCCCACTTCCCCGTGATGGAGTGAAGAACGACACACGTGTCCAAGAGAGGCAGATCAGTGTCATCAGAGCCGCCGTCCTCCCAGTTACTGTAGCGCAACACGCCGTTATCATCATGCCACTTAAAGACATCTTCTGCGAGACACAGAGAGAGAGACGCGCTCCATGAAAATAAACTCTGCACTCAACCATAAGGATCAGATCCGTACTTGCCTTGCTATCATTTCACTGTAAAACATATTTCACAAGTTCACCTGCACACGTTATAATGAAGGTAAACCCATAAGCTTGATGTCAAGACTCGACTTGATCACTAAAGCCAGCCTGGATCCTCAATAATGAAGTTAGCAATAAATAAAGATTAAAGGTGGATTCGGAGCAGTAGTGATGCAGGCAGCTGTTTATTTATACGTTATAATGCATTATGATTGACAGGATTATAACGAATTTACATGATTTATTAAAAAATAAAATTAATGTAACACTGCATTTTCTTTGCCTAAACAAAAACTATATATACAAAATAATTGATAGTTTTAATTTGTAATAATAGTTTGAAATTATAACTCACACACACACGTTTGCTGGAAAACAATGACGTAGAGTGACTTGTTTGTCATTTTCAACCCAATCATACTGATGCTTCCAATACAATCACAACACTTTCAACAAAACCTCACCCAGATGACATTACCTTAATGACACAAAGCCAAATACAACACATGTAAACACCTGATGAATGAAACATGGCCTGGATCTGCGTCACAGCAGGTCATTGAACACATGATCAAAGTTCACATTGTCCTCTGGTTCATTGTTCAATAACCACGTGAGGTCTTTCATCATGAAGCCTAAACAGACTGAGGCAAACATGTGGCGTCTGGAATATGTTTCTATATTTTTCACTTGAAAGCATCTGGGCTCTGGGTGTGGATGATGTATTCTTTGAATCAGCCCCTATAATAACAGGATTTCCTTGTGTTGTGAGACAACATGTGTGAAAATTGCACTAGAGGAACACAGCTCAGAAAGGTAATGTGTGTACTTACATGTACAGTATGTATGAAATACTGATTAAACCTGAAGATACAGATCATACAAGATCATTTACTCACCATTTAAACCGGTCAAACCTGCACAGCGCTTTTAAAAAGCACCATTTGAATTGAGAACGAGCTCAAAAGAACAGCTTTAGCTAAATTTCATTCCTACAAAAGATGATCTCAGAATAACACGAGGATGAGAAATGGGTGCCAAAAGGTTTCTTTTTCAATATCTGACCCCTTAAAACTTAAAGTGTGCATGATTCACTCAATTAGAAGTTATACAAACAGTCAGAAACTCCAGACATAATGCTCAAATATAACTAAACAGACTGGTCAGGATTTCCCAGAGCACTTCTCCTTTAACGGTCTCAGTTAAAAGCACTGACTAGCCAACACTCGGGTAAACAACTCTTTGCCAAGGCCTCGGTTTTTAACAGATTAGTCAAGTTCAGCTGCATTCCAGTGTAGAGACGCTGGCCCACGTCCAATAATCTGCTTCAACATGTACTGCATATGGGTTTTTAATGGAGGGACTTTTATTTTTAGAACATTTTACTATTTGATTCAATGTGCAAGTTATATTAGTTAATAAAACAGAACTTGCACATTAAACTAAATAGTACAAATGTTTCCAAAAACAATTAAATAAGATTGACATAGTGAAGAACAAATAAGCAATAATGTACAAAAATACAAACATTTCTATGTAAAAATGGACATCATTCTTTAGAAAAACCTTTTTATTTACTCTTTATAATTTCTCATTTGTATTTAAATTACTAGTTAATTTCACACCAAAATTTTACTTTGTTGACAAAAACATATTTTAAAATCAAAATGAATTTGTATTTGCAACCCAATTTACTTTTGTAATCTGATGTATTTCTGAATGAAACAGGATATTTAATGAGGACATTTTTTGAATGGGACTTGAATTTATTCAGGAAATTTATTTGCTCTTGAAAAGTGAAAATAATGAAAGTGTGTGTGTGTGTGTGTGTGTGTGTGTGTGTGTGTGTGTGTGTGTGGGGGCTGAGAGAGAGAGAGAGAGAGAGAGTGAGTGTGTGTGTGTGTGTGTGGGGGCTGAGAGAGAGAGAGAGAGAGTGAGTGTGTGTGTGTGTGTGTGTGTGTGTGGGGGCTGAGAGAGAGAGAGAGAGAGAAAGTGAGTGAGTGAGTGTGTGGGGGGCTGAGAGAGAGAGAGAGTGAGGTGTGTGTGTGTGGGGGCTGAGAGAGCGAGAGAGAGAGAGAGAGAGAGAGAGAGAGAGAGAAAGTGAGTGAGTGAGTGAGAGAGAGTGAGAGAGTGAGAGAGTGAGAGTGAGTGTGTGTGTGTGTGTGGGGGAGGGTACTTTAAAGTACTTTTACTTTACTTTCAAAGTAAAAGGGTTTTGTGAGGTCAGCCAAAAAGTAAAGTTGTTTCAGAGGTGGAGCACATGATTACGGTTCATTTTGAGGAAAGATTATGAGAAAAAAAAAATTCTGTATTGATGAAATGCTCAAAATAAGACTCGTATTAGAAAAGCAAACATATATAATTCTAAAGTTTAAAGAAGGACATCACTAGGTTGAGACGCAGGCATGTTTTGGGATGGAAATGAAACTCACCGTCGCTGTCGTAGAACATGTCAAGCCAGACGCTCATTTGACCTTTCCATACAGAAGGACTGTACTTAACGATGAAGTCATTCTCCTCAGCACTTCTTACGGTCAAGAGCTCTAAGAACGTAACAGGGAAGGTTAATCCGCACCATATAGTGCTTAAACACAATACACAAGTTTATATATTTCAGGGAGTTATATTTTTCAAATTGTAAAAAGTAATCACCATATCCTCTGCACATGTCTTTTGCATCTTCAATGGAGTAGCTTTTGGCGACGTCCTCCTCTCCGTGGACGAAGTGATAGCAGTTGAGGCTGAACGGTAACCACGTGCGTCCATCTGCAGGACAGTCTGAACAGATAGGACTTTAAAGTTAACATCTCAACAAGAAATCGACCGATATTTTAGCATTTTACAATAATCGGATCGATAACCGATATTTTTTTTAATTTGTCACATACACAATTATACAGAGTATAACTAGCAGTGAAATGTGTTCTCTGCATTTGACACACACACACACACACACACACACACACACACACACACCTGGAGCAGTGGACACACACACACACACACACACACCTGGAGCAGTGGACCGACACACAGACACACACACACCTGGAGCAGTGGACACACACACACACACACACACACACCTGGAGCAGTGGACAGACACACACCTGACAGACACACACACACACACACACCTGGAGCAGTGGACACACACACACACACACACACACACACACACACACACCTGGAGCAGTGGACACACACACACACACACACACACACCT
Organism: Gymnocypris eckloni scoliostomus; assembly: GCA_027564155.1. Taxonomy (NCBI): domain Eukaryota; kingdom Metazoa; phylum Chordata; class Actinopteri; order Cypriniformes; family Cyprinidae; genus Gymnocypris; species Gymnocypris eckloni. The sequence goes on along the minus strand of CM050425.1, from coordinate 15,466,837 downwards.
GGAGCAGTGGACACACACTGTCTTGCATGTCTTGGTGAGTAGCTCTGCACACAGTGATATTTCAGCGGTTCAGAATCACTGAACATCACATATGTACAGTAACAGTGTGTCATGCAGCATTTGAGTTCAGCAAAGACCACATGAAGACATTTTCATGGAGCACAGAAGACATTTTGAACTTAAACAGTAGTTCATGGTGTCATTTGTCAAACTCAAAAAACAACAACAACACTCATTAAAGTATCAGAAAGGCATAACTTTAATCCATATATTTTATTCACTATTTCCCAAATGTTCTGAAAAAAGAAAAATAGCTTACATATCTCTCAAATCAAATATAGTGCATGGCAATAGTTTTGAATACATTTAGTAACAAAAAAGCAAGAACTAATGATGTTTGGATAATGTCATTACGTCTAAAGTGATACGAGTTCAGAACACTTCATATATCGCAACGTATGGCAGCATATGGATGTGTACGTAAGTACATTTATGTAAATTATGTCAGATTTCTCAGTTTTTATATAACTATAAAACGATTGCAGTCTATTGCTTTTCAATTTCAATTAAGATTGCATGCATGAAACAATATAATTTCTCAAAAATAATTACCTGATATTTCTCCAAACAAAATTAAACGTGACAGAAAACTTCAAAAAGTTGTTAAAAAATTAATTATGGTTTTACAGTATTTATAATTGTAACAAAACAACATGTGGAGCTTCCTCTTTCATTGACTAACATTAGATTTTTCCCAGTCTTACTACGTAAGTACGTTAGTCAAAGCTCGTGACAGTGACGCAGACATCAAAATAAGTTAACTGACAGTTAGTTTCAGAACCTTGAAATATAATTCAAGAGAACAATGCAATAAACAATCTGTGTTTGTTTTTTCACGGCGAGAGGAGATCTCAGATTAACTCGAGCACGCGCTGAACTGTTGTTTGCATCGCCAGTTATAAAACAACCAAACCGTCACGAGCTTGCGTTAAACACTAAACAGATCAACCACTAAAACAAACTACTCACCGGCAGTGTCCTCTCCTAGCGCGAAATGGCACGTAAGAGTCAGAAAAACGATGTAAAACAGAGTAAAACGACGAGAACTGGAGTCCATGTTTTCAACACAGAGGACAGATCATGGCTGCGCACGCTCAACGCTTCACATACACACGAACGTACGTGCGCACGCACACACACACACACACACACACACACACACACACACACACACACACACACACACACACACACACACACACACACATCTCTCTCTCTCTCACACACACACACACACTCTCTCTCTCTCTCTCACACACACACACACACACACACACACACACACACACACACACACACACACACACACACACACACACACAATGACAACGAGGAAGTTTTATTTTCATCAGTAATACAATATGGCGACATTTTCAAAGCAAATGAACCACACACAGCACATAAATAGACAACATTGAAGACAAATAGGGAAAGGTAAATAAAATTACGAAAAAATAGAAAATGTAAAGTAGAAACTGCGTGTCTACATAAATAAATAAATATTTATTTACTAAGTATTAAGTATTTTTACACCTGAAATGAGTTATTATAGATTTTACATAGGGGACATTAAATAAATAAATAAAACTGGAGTGGTAGTTTTAGTTGGTTTTAGCTGGTTTAAAATGACTTGTATGATGACCCATGCTGGTCTTTGGATGTTCTAGCTGGTCTCCCAGGTGAAAACCCCTTTGAAACCAGCTATCAAACCAGCTTTGCTGTTGTAGGTTATATGATGTGTTTTTGTTTTGTGGTGTATTGTGCACATGTAATCTGAGACTTTGTGCATGATTGAGTTTTATTTCTGTATATTAAAGCACAGAGAGATGACTTTTAAATATTATTTTGGCACTGTTAACTAGTTTAAAGACTCCCCAGCCATCAAATCCCTCAGGAATGTGTATACGTGAGCCCTGAGCCGTGTCTCCAACAGTAAGATGCCTTCAGTACACTCCAACACAAGAGCTCAAGCGGATACACCCGAGAGAGATCAGACTCAGTGTTTGTTTGCCTATCATCTTTAAATGTACTATGTTGAGCAACTAAATACAGAAAACACATAAATAATCAAACATTAGATCAAAATGTTTATTGTGCTACTTAATCCTAAGGACATACTCGATGCCAATTCAAGGGTTTACCATTTTTAATGAACGTTTAAAATGAAATAACAGTAATGCATTAGAATTATACCATAAACGAATACATTTATTCAAGTAAAATGACAAAAATGCATTATCCATAGGTGTATTTTGATTAGTGTCACTTCAGTTTCGGGCTCAACTGAAACAACAGCACAGTTTTGACTTGTAACTTACACAGAGTAGGGACATGTTTAAGATTTTAAACTAAACTGTACTGAATAAACTTTCATTTGAAGCATGACATGGAAATATTATGATTATTATAAATCAAATCTGAGACACGTAGTGCAAATATAAGCAGAGGTCCAGTGGTTTAAACAAACTGAAAGACTCTCTCGTTCACCAGACGTCTTCAGAATAATAACAGGAATAAAATAAATGTGTGATCATTGCCAGCTCAGCATTACTAATACAACATTGTGCTGAGAACTTCTTCATCTTTATTTTTTTGAAGAAAGGTTTTGAAGGATAGTGTAGACCTTGTGTAAAACTGGGTGTCTTTGAAAACCTGAGGATATCAGAGGATTTGTAAAAGCAAATGGAAATACTGTTGTTGGTTACACTTTATTTGAAGGTGTCCTTGTTACAGTGTAATTATACATGTAAGAACTGAGTGATATTAATTAACCATGTACAAACCAAAATCCAGAACTGTTGGGAAGTTTTTTTTAAATTTGAATAAAATAAAAACCAAAAGACTTTCAAATCACATGAGCCAATATTTTATTAACAATAGAACATACAGAACATAACACATGTTTAAACAGAAATAATTTTACACTTTTATCCACTAAATGAGCTCGTTTCAAATTTAATCCCTGCTATAGGTCTCAAAAAAGTTGGCACGGGGCAACAAAGGGCTGAAAAAGCAAGACATTTTGAAAAGTTTCAGTTGGGAGAACATCTAGCAACTTATTAAGTTAATTGACATCAGGTCTGTAACATGATTAGCTATAAAATGGATGTCTTAGAGAGGCAGAGTCTCTCAGAAGTAAAGATGGACAGAGGCTCTCCAATCTGTCCGTAGAAAAATGGTGGAATACTTTTGAAAACAACGTTCCTCAACATCAAATTGAAAAGGCTTTGCAAATCTCGTCATCTACAGTACATAACATCATCAAAAGATTCAGAGAAACTGGAGAAATCTCTGTGTGTAAGGGACAAGGCCGAAGACCTTTGATGGATGCCCGTGCTCTTCGGGCCTCAGACGACACAGCATCTCTCATCGGCATGATTCTGTCATTGACATTACTAAATGGGCCCAGGAATACTTCCAGAAACCACTGTCAGTAAACACAATCCGCCATGCCATCTGCAGATACCAACTAAAGCGCCATCATGTAAAAAGGAAGCCATATGTGAACATGGTCCAGAAGCGTCGTGTCCTGTGGGCCAAGGCTCATTTAAAATGGACTGTTTTAAAGTGGAAAAGTGTTCTATGGTCAGGCGAGTCCCAATTTGACAATCTTGTTGTAAATCACGGATGCCACGTCCTCCGGGCTAAAGAGAAGGGAGACCTTCCAGCGTTCAGTTCAAAGGCCAGCATCTCTGATGGTATGGGGTGTATAAGTGCATACGGTATGGGCAGATTCCATGTTTTGGAAGGCATTATGAATGCTGAAAGGTATATAAAGGTTTTAGAGCAACATATGCTCCCCTCCAGATGATGTGTATTTCAGCAGGACAATGCAAAACCACACTGCAGCTATTACAACAGCATGGCTTCGTAGTAGAAGAGTTCAGGTGCTGAATTGGCCTGCAGTCCAGATCTTTCCCCTACAGAGAACATTTGGTGCTTCATTAAATGAAAATATGTCAAAGATGACCACAAACTCTTCAGCAGCTGGAAACCAATATCAGGCAATAATAGGACCAAATTCTAACATCAAAACTAAAAGAACTCATAATCTCGATGCCCAGTCTTCAAACTGTTTTGAAAAGAAGAGGAGATGCTGCACCATGGTAAACATGCCCCCGTCCCAACTATTTTGAGACCTGTAGAAGGCATCAAATTTGAAATGAGCTCATTTTGTGCATAAAATTTCTCTGTTTAAACATTTATTATGTTATCTATGCTCTATTGTGAATAAAATATTAGCTCATGAAATTTGAAAGTCTTTTTCATGAAACTCATTTTCATTTTATTCAAATTTAAAAAAACGTCCCAACATTTCCGGAGTTCGTGTTGTACTTACTATATGATTAGCATGAACTTATGCATAGTTAATTGTTATTATAATAGTAAGAACATGTAACGTGTAACAAGAACTCCATAAAATAAAGTGCTACCGTATTATTTTAAAAAGTGTCTTCAGAACAGTTATATTAGTATGATACTATTATACATTTGAGTTTTTATTGTTTTTATAACAAAAATGTGTCTATATATTTGTATAACATTTGTAAGTTTTAGTTTTAAAGTTAAACTAAATGAAAATGATAAGTGTAGCTCAACGTAGCAGTATTTTTTTATATTTTAATTTAATTAATTTTTTCAGATATCATGTGAGACACTAAAAACGGTGGATGTATGGCAAGCCGTTTTGACTTTTATTCATTCTCAGGATATGAAATTCTTGATATCAACAATTCAATTTTCACTAGTTAAAATGCTAATTCTTGATACCAAGAATAGCCATTGTTACTAGTAGAAGTCAAATTCCTGATATCAAGAATAAGCATTTTAACTAGTGAAAATGGTATTGTTGATATCAAGATTTCTTATCCCCAGAATGAATAAAGGTCAAAACGGCTTGCCATAGTGGATGTCATGTAAGGTCTGTACTCTGTAGATGTCGCTGTTGCGGCACGGATTGATGCAGTGCTTCTCCATCGCTGCACAGTTTCAGTGCTTCTCCTCAAAGACTCCTGATTCAACACTGATTCAGCAGATCAGAGACTGCACGATGAACCGGTGTTTTTCATATCATCCCTTGAAGCAACAGAACATTTCCTGGACTGACTCTTCGAGGGTTGATAAGAAAAACTCCCGGTTCATCTTGCAGTCTCTGCTAATGATCTGCTGAATCAGTGTTTGATTCATCATTCTTGAAGATATTTGCAGCGCTTGTTCTGCTGGCATCTGAGAGCAGAAGAAGCTGAATTACACTCTGTATTTTCTCTGTTTATTCTCCAGTTGTTCAGAATGCAGCACTGCATTGTGGAAGTGCTCACAGTATCAGTTCATCAAGCTTTGCAGTACAAATAATTATTTGGAAGAGTTTTGAAGAGATTTAGGCCTTGCGAGTTGGTTGCAGTGTGTTCTGGCTTATAGTTAGGGTCATGCAAAGTGTTTTATTGGGTGTCCTGGTTGATTTTTAAACAGACAAACAGCCCTGGAAGGAGGAACAGGAACAGCCACTGATTTGTATAATTCTCTATGAGTGGGTAAATCAGATATACAGGCAAATGGGATTTTACCAGATGTATTACCAAAATAATTTTTCATTTCCTTTCCTTTTAAGAGTCTATAATATTTATAATTAACTTTATACACAAACTGTGTGTATTATTTCCATGCCACACTGAACACAAATGAAGAAATGAAACCCATGTTGCTCCTGTAGTAAATGTCCTGTAGTGTGGGAATGTAGTGCACTTGGGAATGAACACTGAACACAAATGATGCTGAGACTGAAACACTGACACCTGCTGGTCACCAGACAAACAGCTTCATCTCACCTCAACTTATTATTCTGTATCCAATCAATTACCAAGAACTAGTTCTGTAGCATTATTGATTTAGTCTGTATTGCCTAAATGATCTCTTATATCACCTTTTGTTGATTCTATAGATCATAATTCCAGTTTAGCTCAATATAACAATATTCAAAGAAAGGTTTTGTGCAGTGTGTTATTGTCAAAAATTCATCTAGATGGAAGAAATGAATGGCACTTTATGCCTCTGAAACCCGTCTGCAGCGCTGTATAAAGCAGAAATCATAATGTTTCATTTTTTAATAACTCTGAAACAGAATAAACCTGTGGAAATCCCAGCCGCACTGATTACAGACTGAAAGAGGAACACTTAATTATGCATGCATAAATCCATCTACACGAATAAATTGCATTTCATGCTACAGACAACTAGAAACATATTCAAGTCCAGGACTTTTTAATATTTGATTAATCTCCATATTATATAGATATTTTAAGATCGATATGTTGAAAATAGATTCGATTTTTCTATTTAAATAAAATAGAAAAACAAGATTTAAAATATGTAATACAATTTAAAAAAGTGTAATGGTAAAAGAAAGTTATTTCAAATAAAGACATGCTTACAGTACATCTAATATCTACTCTATTTCTCGATCACTTGTGTAAGTAAACCAGTGTCATGTGACTCTGTAGAGAAGGTCAGATGTTTCTGGAGAACATACTCATCGGGTTTAGTTCATGTAACACACGTGCTATCATTAAAGCAGAAACCACATTTCTATTACTGTCAAATAGATAAGCTTATGATATCATTTCTAAAGCTAAATAATGCACTAGATCAGACAGGAATGTTCTCAAACGTTTGCTCTGCAATGAAAGACACGACAGGAGTAAAACAAAAATGTATTTTTATTCAAAAGTTCTCAAAGAAATGAACAGAAATAAAGCTTGATTAACAATCTACTGGAAACAAAGGGGAAAAAAGCTTTTTTGGCTTAAACAAACACTCAGAAAATAAAACCATACAAGAACATAAAACATACACGATACCACTGGCAAGTGCGGCACATGTACAACAGAGAGAAAGAAATGACTAAATCAACTCTCATATAGACATCTCTATCAAAATCTTTTAATTGTCTGTACAAAACGTCTCTCTTCATAAATTATTACTTTTTTCATATAACTTAATGGCTGTCTAGTACATGATTTTTCATATTCATGAGCAATTTCTCTCAGCACAACAAGTCTTTCCAACTCTTTGACCCAGACACAGATTGGCACTTCGGATTCGGATGTTACTAGCAGCATGAGCCACACAAGAACTCCACAGAAACACACACACGCACGCACGCACGCACACGCACGCACGCACACATGCACGCACAAACACTGCACGCACGCACGCTCAGACAAGCACGCACGCATGCACACGCACACACACACACACACACACGCCGCGCACGCACACATGCACGCACAAACACTGCACGCCGCGCGCTCAGACAAGCGCGCGCATGCACACGCACACACGCACACACGCACACACACACACACACACACACACACACACACACACATGTTGGTTTTATGGTTTACGGGACTCTCCATAGGCGTAATGGTTTTTATACTGTACAAGCTGTATGTGCTATTGCCCTACACCTACCCTACACCTAAACTTAGCCCTCACAGGAGACGGTGCATTTCTACTTTCCCTCAAAAAAACTCACTCTTTATGATTTATAAGCGTTTTAAATTATGGGGACACTGAAAATGTCCTCATAAATCACCTTCTCCTTGTAATACCTATGTTATACCCATGTCATTATACAAATTTGTGTCCTCATAAACCACATAAACACACACACACACACACATGCACGTCAAGAATGGCCGAGCACCGCGGATTACGCCGCTAAAAGTCTGTCTGGACTCGGTCTGAAAGCAACAGTATGGAAGCGGGTTTTATGCACGGGATCAAAAAGAAAAAAGGAAATTGCGACTTTTTTTCCTCACAATTTATTTCTAACAGTTTATAATGTTTTCTTGCAATTACAAATTTATATCTTACAATTTCTAAATTCTGACATTTTTTTGTTTAAAAAGATGTGTTTATTATCTCAGAATTCTGACTTGCAAGAAAAAAGTCAGAATTGCGAGATACTTGTGAGATAATACATTTTTTATTCCATGATGGAAACAAATTATAAGTCACAATTCTGGGTAAAACACAAAGGCAAGATATAAAGTCAAAACTGTGAGATAAAAAAAATGTGTGATTATTTATTCTGTGGTGGAAAAAAGAAAGAATTTCATGACAAATTCAGAATTCTAAGAAGAATAGTTACAATTACAAGATGCAAACTCAGAGTTCTGAGGAAAAAGTTAGAATTACGAGAATTAAACGTACAATTATGAAAAAAGAATACACGGAATTGTGAGATAAAAGGCACAATTGCCTTTTTATCTTTTATTTCTTGGGAGTGGAAAAAACAATAACAGAATTCTGAGATAAAACTCAAAATGCTAAGAAAAAAGTCAGAATTTATAATTTGCAACTGCAAGATATAAACGTGCAATTCTGAGAAAAACAAATCAGATTTATTACAACAATTTCAATTCAAAGATAGTCAAATTTCTGAGATAAAAAGGTGCAATTCTGTGGTGGAAACGAAAACAATGTAAACTCTGTAAAAAGTCAGAATTGTGATTTTATTTTGATTCCGTGGCAGAAACGAGCTTCCACACAACAGTGGTGTCTCTGTAAAACTCAAGTTTCAGCATCGCTGGTTCTCACTGGCTCCGTCTCTCTCTCTCGCGTGCACTTTCTTGTCTACTTCCTATGGACTTCTGGAATATCTTGTGATGAAAAGCAGCAGTTTTTTTGCTTTCGAAACGACGAATCTGAATGCTAAACGACACACGTTCAACGCACAACTTTCCTTATAACGATAAGAATAAAAAAACGTTTCTGTTTGAAGAAGAAGAGGATTAAAGTATTTCAAAACAAAAAACCTGAAAGAAATCAAGTGTACGTGGGCCGCTCCAGAGCTGGCCGTTTGGTCTGGAGGGGCGGGCTGAACCTGCTGCCCGACCAATCAAAACAGAGGACAACAAAACTCTGAGGTAGATAACCAGTCAACAACAGTCTTTTGGAAGACAAATTAATGAATAAAGCCTTAATAAACTATACCGTGAGTTTAAAAGAAACGAAAAATATTTTCCTCTAATGGATGCGAGAATTATTTTAAAGGCCGTGTCCTAAAACCTAGTGAGCTGCCAAATGTATTTTTCAGAAAATCTGTTTTTTTTAATTACCTGAATCATGTAGCGTGTGTATATAATTAATATGATGCAATTAACGTCAAGCATGCAAAACATGGAGTTGGAGTTTCATGTTTGATGTTCAGAATGAATGCAGCTATAACTTATGTTTGTTTCATACTTGATTTTTCATTCCTCTTCTGAATCTGTTGTCTGAATTCTTACATTATTTCTCAATGTAAGAATAAAACAGTGACTTATCTATGTCTTTTCTTCTCTCAACAATGTAACTTTTGACCCGGTGTGACTTATATATACCAAAACAACTTCTATAATGCACCTGTATTTTACATTATTTCAGAACGTAACAATACAACTGTGAATTATCTGTTTTTCCCCTCTTAACAATGCAATTTTAACCCAGTGTGACGAAATACGGTGCATAGACAGTAAGTGCATTACTTGAAAAATCCATCCAAAATTCTTATAATTTATTCAATTAAAAGCTAATATTTTTCTGTGCTTTGCACTGTAATTTGACTAAACGTGCCAATGCAAAAGACTATTTGTATGATGCATGTAGAATGAATGAGTTGAGCCTATGTAGGCAGCTCACTAGGGTTTCGGGACGGAGCCGCCGTATCAACCTGTCCTCGTTACGCGTTTTAGTTTCAGTTGTCTCCGCTCTGTAGTGATGTCTTTGTTTAGTTTGTGGCACTTGCTGGATCCAAATCGTCCTTCAAATCGTTGTCCGCACCTCGCCAACTAAAGACAGCTGAATGCATATGTACAAAGAAGGCACATTCTCCACAACTGCAACCCAGCCTGTTATAAAGTCTCAGCGTGGCCCGCCTCGAGAGAAAAGACGTCACGTGCGTGCGATCCGCTTGCCGACTGTCTTTGGTGAAGTAAACTTGAAAGTGCTGAGATTTGTTTGCCTGCTATAGTAAAACGAGCACTAAAATCTACACATTCACCTCTCGAAGAAGCCCGCTGCTGAAAGTTGTCACGGGAGGTTGCACTCTGAATGATATTCAATCTGACTGACAGGCCACGCCTCCCTCCCGCCCCTCATTAGAATACGAGTCAAAGCCCCTCCCCCTCCCACAGGAGTTCATCTAAAGCTAAACTACAACACCGAGATTTATAAACGAAAAGGCAATTATCAAAAATGTGATCGTTCAGCAGAATTTCTACCACATTCAAACAACCAAAGGCTTGTCGTCGCCTCTGATTATAAAAACATTAAATCCTATTAAAACTCCATCAACGTTATCACTCTAAAAGATCGGAAAAAGCAAAACACCGAAATCCAAGCGCGGCGGAAACGTTCCTTTGCGAGATGCTAAAAAAGCCCTATTCAGCTGATTTACAAGGCAGCAGCCGGACGTCTTTTCTTCGGCTACTGTACGGGAAAGAGTTTAAGGCAAATCGTATAAGACGGACAGATCGGTCAGACCGAAGATGAAGCACACAACAAAAACACATCAACGACACTCACACCGCAAGCACAAACGCAATCTTTCTCAGGATGTCCGGCTGATATATCTCTAAAAACAAACATCTGTTTCAGTACAAAAGAAGAGAAAGAAAGAGAGAAAACAATCTGAAATCATAAAAATAAGAAGAATCTCCATGCACGACGAGTCGCACGATGAAGTTCCTGCATCTATGTGACGATCCTTGGTAAAAAATAAGCGTTGTTTCCTTAGTAAAATAAAACTGTTTCTTCCCATTTCATTTGTTTTTCTTCGTTATAGCATCCTCTGATGAAATGAATCCTTGATTTGCACCTAATGGAACTTATACCAAAATAGTTGAAGTAGTTTTATTATAAAACCGAGGAACTCATCGTAGAACCTGTGCAAAATGTGGATTCATCGGTAGAGCCGGTCCTTCAAAGGAAGCTGTTATTGATTTAGCATCGTCTCCTTCTCTCTCGAACCCCGACAACCCTGCCATAGAAACAACAACAAAACAACAAATCAACTGCGTGTCCAAATTTGAACATTTCAAAGTCAAAAGTGACAGTTAAAAACATATATGATGTTAAAAAATGTTTGTATTTTAAATAAATGCGGTTCATTTGAACGTTCTATTCATCAAAGAATTCCGAAAAAACTATTTTCCACAAAAATTATGAAGCAACACGACTGTTTTAAACATTGATAATAATCAGAAATGTTTCTTGAGCAGTATATTAATGATTTCTGAAGATCATGTGACACTGAAGACTGGAGGAATGATGCTGAAAATACAGATTTGATCACGAGAATAAAAAAAGAGAGACATTTGATATATTTTCCATCATGTTTTTACCAAAGACCAATTTCTCACAAACAGCCATTTTAGATCTGAGCAGGTTATTATAGAACTAACTAAAAAACATAAACTTATTGTATTTCAGCTAGTCTCCAAGGCAACATTTCTCAATTTAATGTTCTAAAATAACCACAACTAAAACAATACAGATATATTTAAAAACAACAGAATCTAATAAAAATTACAAAACACACAAAACTAAAATTAACATGAAAAAAAAAATGTATTCAAAATATTTACAAAATCTATAATAGTATGCTGATACAAAATGACTGGATTTGATGTTTTATGTTAAACTGAAAAACCTCCGTGTCATGTGACTCATTTAACAGCTCAGTCTAAACGAATAAGATGTATTGACTATTTTATGATGCTTTTTGGATCTCAACAACATGAATCAGCATCATTATCACTGCACGGAAAGAAATCTCTGACGAGAGAGAATAACACTAGTCTGGAATGAGTCAATGATGACAGAATTGTAATTTTTTTGGGTGAACTATCCCTTTAATTCAGACACGACACACGGATCAGGATCAGAAAAGCTGGACTGCAGCTGACACAGAAGCACTCAAACTAATATCGCATCGGTTTACACTCCAAGACAATCATTTCAAACACGTAAACCAATAATGCAGCAACACTTGAAATGACCTCTAAACGTTTAGATAAGAATCCTGCACAAGGTTTCATCCTCCGGGAGCCCAGAAAGACATTTTGATCTTCTGTAGAGGACGCTTGTTTGGTGAAGGTCTCTGAGAATATACATAGAGTCCTGGTGCATCTTCAACAGGACATCCTGAGCTTTTCACACATACCAGATACATTCGGGTTTCACTTCTCTTCGGCTTTTAAAAACGGATGACAATTTCCAAAAATTCAAGATAAGAGGAACAGCAAGTTTATTATTTAGTCCTGATTTTTATATTATATATATATAATATATATTTAGGATTTTTGTAAAAACAGCTGAAATGTAAAACTTTTTGTATATTTTATTTTAGTTAATTATTTTATTTAAAGCAATTTTTTAATGGTTTTATTTTTTACTTAACTATAATAACACTAGTCCTTATAAATGTATATTTGTATTAATGTTAAAATGGTTTCCTGTACATATTAACCTTAATAAAATCGATTTTAAATCAGGAAAACGTTTCTTCCCCTGGGTCCCAAGAGCTCACGGTAGAATGACACACATGTGCAGGTACGTGGTGATGTATATGTGTGGACAGGTGTGATTTCTTTACCTCCTCATCACTTGGCCTGCTGATAGGTATAAGGTGAATGATCATTGGACGAGTCCACCTGAGGTTGTGGACTGTTCTCCTACAACAAAACATGTGGATTATTTTCTTGCATTTATGCACCAAACCATCACAACCAGCACAAATCATGAAAGTTCAGATCACATCAGAGATCTGCCGTGCTAATCTAATCTAATATAAATCTGAAAGTAGTTTTCTTCACATCTTTCAATGATTACATGCACTATTAGGGATGAGTGTCACAAAACATATTCATATTTCACCCTAAAATAAGATAACATTAGATTTCACTTTCAGTTTTTTTCTGTATTACTTTAAAACATAACGTAAAAATAAATGAATTATGATCTAATAATTTAATTGCAATACTTCAATTTAAATAACTGTTATTGTTATTATTATTATGCATCAGAGGAATAAGGATTTGGGGAGAATGTGCTTAATTTGCATACAAATAATCTGTTTAACTGTAAGAATAAATTATTATAATACAGTAATTTATTTTTTATCATTAGAATATTTGTTTTAATATTTTATTGCAGAAACGAACAGAAATTAAAGGCAAAACCCACAATTCTACAAAATATAAATACTTTAATAGTTACATTTAAATAATAATTTACTGTTATAGTTATCATTATTATTATGCATAACAGTAATGAGGATTTAGGGAGAATTAGCTTAAGTGTCATGAAAATAATCTTACAGCGTAAAATGTCATTAGTCCTAAAAATAAAATAATACTAGATTAAAATTGAGTATTTTCTGTATTACTGTACATATTATTATTATTATTAATTTATTATACTGGAAATTAAATGCATTATTTTATATAATTAGGCAATGCATAAACTACTACCATAATGTATAAATACTTCAATTTAAATATTACTATTATTGTTATTATTATTATTATGCATCACAGTAATGAATATTTAGGGAGAAAGTGCATGAAGATAATCTCAGTGTAAAAAAAAAAAAAAACGATGTTCCTACAAATCTTTATTTTCTTCCCAAATATTCAATTTAATTTCTTTTTTGTTTGCTTTAGAGAGAAGTTAAGTGATTAGTTCTTCACAGGTTTAGTGCGATTCACTCCAGAACATTTCAGCACAGCTGCACAAGTTCCTGAACTTTTCTCCATTTATGAGGATCGTCAATGCAAGAAGTTCTTCAGTACAGGATGAGGTTGAATCTGTGTCTGGGAAAGAGTTTTCTTGTCATGAACCCACCTCTACTGAGACGGCGGTGGTCTGCATGTGAGTGTATGGAGAGATATACGGCCCCTGGAGAGCTGGACTGGCTGGCATATACTACACAGAGAGAGACGAGAGAGATTCACATGAACACACCAACATCTGCACACGCTGTGCTTTGTGCTCTCATTCTGTCAGCAGTTTTAGATTTGCTTGCTTTTGTGCATTTCTGCTGAGTTGTGCATGAGTCATGTGTTGCCTGCATGTGTTTGATGTATACATTTGTGCAGCCTTTGTCCAGTTTATGCACAATGATATGTGTCTTTTGTAACACAAAAAATATTATTACACTAAAATTTCCAACATAAAACTTTACATTTTTCATTACGTACAGAAAATGTTTTTCCATTTAATATTTTAATCGCAATTTGATTATTCACCAGTAGGTGGCATTCAAGTTTTGTCATGCAGCTTGCTATAAATAGCATACTAATTCTGCAGCATATAGTATGCATACTGTGCACAGCATGCACATTTGTATGCATCATTTACCAAAATGTGCAGTATACAATAATGTGCACTGCATAAAAACAACCCATAATGCAAATGCACTCACTTGACTCAATGCATTTGACAAATAATATCACAATTGAATTTCAATATTTCTATTTCTATTCCTTATTTGGGGTTGTCAAACATTTGGGGTTGCCAAATGTTACAAAATTAGGAAAGTTTAGGAAAAAATGCAAAATGAAAACTATCCCTGTGACTATGACAAAAATAATATTGCATGTGCATTTTAATAATTCTATTTTGATTCATTATTTGGGTAGCCAAATGTTAGTAAATTATGAAAGTTTAATTAAAATGCAAAATAACTTTTTATTTAACTGCCATTCACATGCAATGTGATGAGGTCACGTGACAGCAATTTACCATAAAAAAATTCATATATATATATATTTAAATATATATAAAGTACCTACTGTTTCACAGTTTAAAAAATAGTAGGCTGTATGCAGTGTACACAGCAGTATGCAAACGCCTTTGCATTCACAGACAGACTTTAACAGCTGGAAATGATTTTGCCGATCTCGAAGAAACAACACAACACACATGTAAGCACTCAAGTGTTGATGGTGCTCACCGTTCCTGCGTTGCCCATCGAGAGGTGACTCATCTGCTGAGCAAGAGGACCCATCATGGACGCCTGCTGCAGGGACATGGAGTGATCTATAGAGGGCGATAGCACTGCTCCCTACGACACAACGGGGGAGTTACAGCACATTTATTCATTTAGCAAGAAAAAGCAAGGCACATACATACATTTCCTTTTAGAACTGGCCAGTTTGAAATACATCTAAATAAATAAAAATCTAAATATACAATACAAATTATACAATACATTATACAATAAGTATGATTATTTTACTCTATATGTGTGTGTACTATGTATTCAAGCATTTGCAGTAATGTGAATGCATTTTCAGTGTTGTTATCATTAACTCAAACTGAAATAAAAAAAATAAAATGATAAATATTAGATAAAAACAGACTTAATGTGTTGCTTTGGCTAAAATAAACACGAATAAATAAATAATATTATTTTACTAAACATTGTGTATTTTCAAGCATTTGCAGTATGCTGATGTACATTATATTTTCAGTGTCGTTATCATTCTCTAAAACTATGATTATTTAAATTTGTTGTCATTAATTAAAATAAAGCTGAAATAAATTAAAACTTATATAAATATAAAGCAACTTAATGCTTGGATGTATATATTCTTTGCTTGTTTTACTAATAAACTAATTTGCTGTATTCACCAAAAAAGTACCAAACTAATACTTGTAATACAACGGTAGTTCTTTTACATTTGGGATAAATTAAGCTTGAGATGTTTAATATGAAGTAAATGTGATTTATTTGAGAGTATGATCTCTTTTAACATGGCCCAACACCCTATAAAGCCCACTTGGCAGGCGATTGGAGCGCCCTAGGGCTCTCTGGGACGTGTGTGATGAGTCCTGGTTTCTTACGCTGTGAGTCAGACTCTGTAAATCTCTGAGCCATCAGTGCCATTACTGGCCTTTAAATGCCACAGTTTCCTCATTTCTGATTAACGACACTCAGCTCTATACGTCCTGACTCACACCAGTCATTACAGCACACATCACTGATACACGTTACACACACCCTCTCGAAAACAAACACACTGAGTCTCATTTAGACTCTCCCTGTATGACAGTCATTCATGCAGCTTCACTTATTACCATCACTGATCACACACGCACGCAGTAATCCAGTATCTGGGAGTGATTCAGTGTTAATGCATGTATGCACATACACACTCTCTCTCACACACACACACTCTCTCTCGCTCTCTCTCTCACACACACACACACACACACACACACACACACACACACACACACACACACACACACACACACACACACACACACACACACACACACACACACACACACACACACACACACACACACACTAACCCAGTATATGGGTGTGATTCAGTGTTAATGCATGTATGCACACACACACACACACTCTCTCTCTCACACACACACACTCTCTCGCTCTCTCTCACACACACACACACACACACACACACACTCTCTCTCTCTCTCACACACACACACACACACACACACACACACACACACACACACTCTCTCTCTCTCTCTCTCTCACACACACACACACACACACACTCTCTCTCTCTCTCTCTCTCTCTCTCTCACACACACACACACACACACACACACACACACACACACACACACACACACACACACACACCAGTGTTTCCTGCACAACAGTGACGGCCGCTGCTGCTCTTCAGAAGTAGGAAACACACGTCACATGTTATCAAGGACGAAATGTTAACTGTTTCAGTTTGCTTTAGGCAACGTTGCTTCTAAAAGCAGCTTCTCGAACAATGAAACTACTGAATGAAATATCCGACTAAATCAAGGAGTCTGTTCTTTGGAGCAATGTTATTTTAGTATCATTGATCTGTTCATATTCTGAATTGGATTTTATTTGTGTATTTTCTGTTTTCACTTCACTTTTTGGTTAAAGTTTTGGTAATTTTGTTGTGTATTTTTGTCACATATATATGTATATCGTTTTTATACATTTGTATTTATTTGTTTTAATTTATTTAGTTTTAATTATTTTATTACTTGAAGATAAACTAAACAAAAATGATTTGATTTCAGTTCATAATTTCATTTTATTTCAAGTAACGAAACAGTTTTTCCTATGATTTTGATATTAACTACAAAATACATATGCCACTAGTAAAATCAAATAATATTATATTTTCACAGCAATGTTGATAAGGTTACAGAAACTCAAATGTGCCTAATTTCCAACCGGTTGTTCATAAGACAGCCTTTAATTAATAAAGACACATTCATGAGTTTTATTCATTTTTTAAATAGTTTTGATATTTATTATGTATTTATTTATATTTAAATAAGTAAAAAAAACACAATAAAAAAGAAAATAATAAAATAAACTTTAAATAAATAAAATAAAAATGTTACAGTTATTAGTACATCCACATATCTTATTACTAATAAAACAAAATATAAGAAATTAAAACTATTTTAATAATTAAAACAATATTATAATTATTAGTATAGCCAGTTATTATATTAATACTGGCATGTAGAAATAAATATATATATTTTTTTATATAAATATAAATTTCAGACTCTTTTCTCTGATTGCATGCATACCTTTGCAGATTCTTTAATACTGTGCCACCTACCCCCCTATTATTGATTTTATTTGGCATAAGATTACTCCGAATGAATCCATATTGCTGTGGTTTCTGCTTTAGTTTGTCTGTTTGGACTCTCTCTGTTCCCGTCGCCCACACTCTCAGTCTATGAGCAGTCATTCCTCACAAACACACACTGCTCAGGACAATCAGAGACTCACCGGATGCTGCAAGATGTAGGGCTGATGGGTGACCCAGGATGGATTCTGTACCTGAACAACAGAATACAGATATCAGTGTCCCTTAAGACCGTTCTGATGCATCATCTCGGAGACTCCTTCGGTCCGTGAGCAGTAGAGTTTGATGTTGTGTTACCTGGTATGTAGGGGAGATGTACGGAGACATGGGGGTCTGTGAGATCATTCTGTTGGCAATACTGTAGGCGGTCGGATAGAATCTGTAGAGAGATCAGATCGGTATATTTACGCAATCAGGTGTAATTATAGCATGATAACCTTGAGTATGATTAAGCTGCATTCTAAGATATCTTGTTATGTAATTATATCAATAGAATTCATTCATTCCAGTATTTGCAGTATGAATCTGTAGATAAATATCTTTCTATGGTTATTGTTAACTACAACTATTACAATTAAAATTGTTCTTATTAATTGAAAAAAAGCTGAAAATAATGAAATGAAAAATGTAAAGTTAAAAAATGTGTTGCCTTGACAACTAACTGAAATATTTTAAAAATTAAAATAAAATATACCCTTTAAGCAAAAATAGAGTTGAAAATAATGAAACAAAAAATGTAAAACTTAAAAAATATATATCTTTTTAAAGTTTTTTTAATGAAAGTTAGAAATGTTGATTTGACATCTAAAAATAAAATAAAATGCCATCAAATAAAAAATAGATTTGAAAATGATGAAACTAAATATTTAAAACATTTAAAAACTTAAATTAAAATTAGAAATGTTGCTTTGGCAACTAAAAACAAATAAACAAATAAAATAAATAACAAATAAAATAAAATACAGTTGGAAAAATAAAATGTAATGACTGGATGATCCCAAATAAAAATACAGAAATTGTATCAAATTACTAATATTTACTAAACTTAAACTACATTTAAAAATTGAACTAAACTACTAAAATTACATTTAAAATAAAGCGAATTAAACAAATAAGAACCTAAAAATTTGAAATGCAGAAGCATTAAAATGACATAAAAGCTTAATAGAAATAACAAAAATAAATAAAGCACATAATTGCTAAAACATGAACTAAAATGAAAATGAAAAGATGAAATATAAGAATGAAAGCTAATTCAAAACACTAATAAATACTACAATAGTGTATAAATAATGCTACAGTAACGCTCTCGTCTCGTACCCATTTTGCATAGCAGCTGTGTTTGGGTCATACGTGAGTGTCATGCCAGCCTATGAGAGAAAGAGAGAGAAATAAAACATAATTATACACTATTCAACTCATAGCTGCTTTTGAAGTGTTGCAAATGAAGTCAAAAGTGTTGTGCCACTTTTAGCTTGTGAATCATGTGAACCTGAGAAGAAATAACTTCATCCATCTTTAACAGAAACTGAGCAGAAATGATGTTAGTGAAGAGAAAAGCTCCTGCAGCATTTCAGCACAGATAGACTTTTGTTACCTAATGCAATGAAATTATGTCATTAAGTGTGGCGCAGGTGTCTTTCTGTGGCTACTGTACTTGTCAAATAACATAAACCTGAAAACAAATGACACTACTGCTTTCCCTTCCAGTTTGGCACCAAATGTGTAATGCTGTCACAGCCATTTTAACACGTGGAAAACTTCTAATATTTCTTCTCAGCGTGGACAGAATCCGACACATCTGTCCAGTCGAATTCTGCCACTAATAAAACCTGTGAAAAAGCACAAGGGTTAATGAAATGATCTGGTGTGGCAGAAAACCCACGCGCTGTAATTACATGCCGTCTACGACCTTCTCTCAGCGTGGCTTGTGCATGATAAGGACAAATAATGAAAATGTTCAAAGTGATTTTCATTAGAAAAAACACAGCACTGACTCAATTAAGAGATGTGATGTCTGATTCCGGCGCTGCTCTGTACAGTCGACGTTATGATGGATCCGCTCAACTTGTGCTTTTATCTACTTTATATATATTTTTTCTTGTGTTATGTATCTTTTTTTTGCACTGTCCATTGAGCGGACCTGTCCTGATTTACATTTCACTACTGATTATATCCTGTATAATTGAGTATGTGACGAATAAAAGAACCTTGAAGTGATACATTTTACTTCTGATTTTCTTTATGAATGGTCATGTGACACTGAGAACACTGACCTCAGGAACGTGACTCGCTCTGCTCCAAAACCGAGGCTGTGTTTTAAGCAGTGGCGGCTGGTCAATAGGGGGCGCCACCCCCCCTTAAACTTAGCCCCCTTTAACATGTTAACAATAAGTAACAAATATATCGCAAATATTAACTAAATAAAATCATTTAGTCATAGTATTCGACTGTTAGTTATATTATAATTTATTGAAAATCAAAAAATCTAAACTATATTTCTTTCATATTTGTGTGCGGGGCGCCGGACTAATGAGTGTGTATGTAGGTACACAAACTTTTCAAAAGCATGTGATTTGAGGCTAAGCTCTAATTGGCTTGTTTCAAATTGTCCTTGGGGCGCAGGCTCCTCCCACTTTTGTTGTTAGAGCGAATCAATATTGTTTTTATATGTTTGGCCTCGTGTGATTGGACCGTTCTCAACGACTCTCGTTCCACTCAGCAGCAGCTCGTCAGTTGACAGACGGGTACTAATTAATGTGGAAGCAAGCGCAATATCTCCAAATGAAAGAACATTCGGTTTTATCTTTACAAAAATACCCTTCACAAGGCGTTCGGATGAAGAAGAAAAAAAAAGGATCAAGGAGCTTGGACCAGATCGCCCGTACTTTCAGTTTGTTTGCGCCCCCCCCCCCAAAACATTTTTTTGCACCAGCCGCCACTGATTTTAAGGCATCATATCTAACGGCTGTTAATGCTTTGTTTTTATCTATTGCAATCCCAGAATGCATTGTTACAAAATCAACTGAATAGCAGATAAAGCAAAAGAAATGTTGATTATAAATATGAATAATTCAATTATTCAATGAATAAATATAATTTATTGCCGTCAAACGATTAAATCGCATTCAAGGTAAAAGTTTTGGTTCACATGATATATGTGTGTGTACTGTGTATATCTATTATGTATATATAAATAAAAACACATGCATGTATATATTTCTGAAAAATATGTTATGTTTATATATTAAAAATATTTATATATAATATACATTTTAAAAAAAAATCTCAGAATGCTGTTGATTCTAAATACGAATAATTGAATCCTGAAACTTACCGATCAAAATAAAATTCATTAATAAAATAAACATTTCTTTATATTAGTGGTGGGCCGTTATCGGCGTTAGCGTGCTATTCGTTGAGACTCTTATCGGCGATAAAAATATCGCCGTTAATCTATTCTCAAAGTTGGGATGGGAGCTGGGTCTATACTACGCAAGCTATGATGACTTTCACCCTGATATTTTAAGCGCGGATGTATACCCTAGCGAATTGCACTGTAGGGGCGAGAACGAGTCTTGAACTAGAGGCTCGCAGTCCGTGATGGACAGATTGTTAACGGCTGGTCTATGTGGTAATACAATCGGGCAAGACATCCAAAGCTCACCTATCATTCATCAACCTCAAATATGGCTTTTCATCTGAAAGATGTATGTAGTAACAACTTTACATGGCGCTCAATATGATGTTAACCTAGAGAAATGTGCGCTATTGAAGTGTTTGTGTGGAAGCCAGCGTTTGCAGGACAGGCTCCGGTGCGCTCACTTGCTCTTAAAATCTCCGTCATTTTTGGTCATACAGATAAAAGTAGCCTAATACATCTTCGAATCTGTAAAGACTCTCGTTTATTTGTGTGCACTCAGAATAACAACGAACGTTGCGCTTTTAAGCAAACAGGATGCGCTTTAGGTCTCATGTGAACTTGAGAATTCACTCCGTGTCACCCTCTGCTCCGAACCTGTGTGTATGCCTAACGTTACTGTGAAATTACCACATCAGGCGTGACGTGCTAACATGGATGCAGCTATGAAGCCCGGGTTTGCTTCAGGGAAAATTTATTTTTAAGAAGTTTCCCAATGGAACCTGTAAACCATAGGCGGAGTTTGGGGGGGGCCGGGGGGGGGGCACTGCCCCCCCAGATCAGAGCCAATCGATTTTGTCAGATCTATGAATACAAAAATATTTTCACATTGTCTCATTTTATTTGCATTATCGTATTTTAATGAGTATGTTAAGGCTTAATTATTTGTAATTCATGTAAAAAATAAAAATAAAAATCAGAGCTCATGGTCTACCGTAGGTGCCCCAGGCAAAAATGTGAAACTCCGTCTTTGCTGTAAACAGTTCATCACGACCTCTTATGTAGGCCTACAGTTCAAAATTCATGTTTAACTGAATAAACAGTTAGTAAACACAAGTACATCTTATTGAACATAGTTTATTTTCATCACCAATTATCATAGTAGAACAGCTTTCTCAAGCAGTTTGTGATGCATTTTGGAAACAGGAGATGAGCCCCTGGTCTAATGTGCCACCTGGCTTGAGAAACCCGTTCTCAAAGACTTTGAGTCATTATTTGGGTAGCACACATATTCTGAATGCCTTGACGAATTCAAATGAGACATTTTAATCTAGATTAATCTAGATTAATTCCAAAATTAATCTAGATTAATCTAGATTAAAAAAATTAATCTATGCCCACCCCTACTTTATATACAGAATGCAATGTGATCAAATCACGTAAAGATGGCAAACAAAGCAAAAGAAATGTTGATTATAAATATGATTTAATTCTGTTCTGAATAGTATTGTTCAAAATAAAATAAAATAAAATATGAAATAGAAAATAAGAATAAAATAATCAAATAAAAAACATGTTATTATATTAATAATGATAACAACACTTCAAGATGTCAGACAAAGAAACACTGATCTCAAAGCGTAGTGATCAAAACATTTACATGGATTTTTTTACTTTTTAGAGTAGTATCACACCGCTACTAAAATCTTCTGAAATGACTTCTCCCGTCACAAATCAGTCACTTAAAAGGGTGCATTTCAGATCCCTAGGTTTTGGAACAGCACGAGTGTCATGATGGGAAATGACAGGTGACTAAGCACACACACACACACACACACACACACACACACACAACACACATCTCAGTATCACTTTTGTGGTTCACGTAATATATGACTGTATTGGTGTAGCTTGTATAAACACACACACACCCACACACACACCCACCCACCCACACACACACACACACACACACACACACACACACACACACACACACACACACACACACACACACACACACACACACACACACACACACACACACACACACATCTCAGTATCACTTTTGTGGTTCACGTAATATATGACTGTATTGGTGTAGCTTGTATAAACACACACACCCACACACACACACACACACCCGCACGCATCCCTGCTGTCCATGTGTTCACTAACAAAGCTGTGGCAGGTGATATATGGCCGCAAAAAGCGATACGGACACACAACATGGTGGAGAGAGCAAAAGAGCAGTACTCACAAGTCTGGTCTCTCCGTCTCTGGCCCAGGCTCGTCCGTTCTGCACATATTTATTTAGACTCTGACGCTTCTTCTGGCCTCCGTCTGCAAACTTGCACAGCAAGGGTTCTGACGGGGCTGCAGACACACATGAACTCTCAGCGTGATGTTGACTGCTCGCTCATAGACAGCCGAGCTGAGCGCTCTGACCAAAACCATCATAATGTGACAGTAGGAAGGGCTTGAGACTTGGTTAAACCCCGGCAGAACTGCTTTATGTTATTTAGTGCATCAAACATGGAGGGAAAATACAGAGCAGGATGTGATGCAAGACATTTTAGAAACGACTTTCCTTTTGGATGACATCACAAATGCCTCTTATTTTTAAGCCCCTCCCCTTCTCACTCAATTCTGGTACTGTATATAAAGCCAACTTCTCACAATCTGATCAATTCCTGATAGTGATGCACAATATATCAGCACCATGTCCGGTGAATATGGCCATTGATTGAGTTTATTTGTTTCTGCTTAGTTTAAGATTTAAGACTCATTATCTAGCACTAACTTAAAGTGATAAGGACACAGATTTAACCCTTTAAGAGCAAAAGCTTCAGAGGATTTTAGTGTTACATGACATGCTCTTAAGAGGAAAGTGCTTTAGTAAGTTACTCCGCCACATAAGAAAAAGATCATGCTTTGGTAAATCATAATTATGAGATTAAAAAGCCATCATTTGTAAGTATGATCAAATGTCATAATTATGCCTTTTTGGCAATTTAGACTTTTATCTCTGAACTATGACAAAGAATGTCATAAAATTCTCATAATTATGGCTGTCATAATTGTGACTTTTTGACAAAAAATGACTTTGTTTAGCTTATAAAATGTTATCTTATAATGTCATAATTTGGACATTTTATCTCATAATTTTAACTTTTGATGTCCTAATTATGAATTATGAAAATTATGATTTTGTTCTTGTGTTTTAATGTTTAAAGACTTGTAATATCTCCCATTGATTGGTTTTCAGCCATAACATTTACTGCCCTAATTTTGACTTTTTATCTCATAATTTATACACAATGTCATAATGACTTATTACATAATTTAATTTTTTAGTAGTTTTTTTTCATATGTGGTGGAAATTTCTAAATAATTATTTGTATAATGTTTTATTAAGTTGTGTTTTTTTTTTACAAATCCACATCGATTTACAATCTTCCATTTATTGGTTATCAGCCATAACATTTTTTTGATGGGATTATGACTTTCTATCTCATAATTATGACTTTTTATTGAATTACTGTAACTTTTTACGTCATAATTATGAAATTTAATTTCATTATATGCCGTCATCTCAAGACCCTCTGAGGCTATCTGGCCCGATCCACAATGACTTTCCCACAATGCTTGGAGAACAGGTATCTAATTTGGACGCTGTCTTCATATAATCCCCTTCCTTCCTTTCTGACATGGTCAATGGAGACTATTTCAGTCTAATAATCCAATTAAAATGCTTATAGAGGCCACGCCAGGCCAGTAAGAGACAATTAGCACACATTGCTTTCACTTGAGCCCCAAACCAGCCTCCGCTCATCAGTAAGCTGCATCATGCTCCTCCCAGCTCTGTAACTTCAGCATTTCGTGCAGCGAGTCTAAATCTACATTCGTGCGAAAGCCGTTTGGTATGGCTGAACGCTTGCACCACATGCCCGAAAGCCTGTTTCCATTTAGACCCCATCCGAGGAGAATCATTACCAGAGAATGAATGAATGTGCTCGAACACAGCAGCGCTGTGTCTTTATGCTCAAACAAAACACTCATTAAAGGAGAAGTTCACCCAAAAATGACATTCAATCATTTACTCCTATTACAAGGAGAGAAGTGGCAAGGATACAAGAGGTTTGGAAAAAACACGAGGGCGAGTGAACATTTTTTTCATGAACTATTGCATTAAAGTAGATGTGAAGCATGCAGACGCACACTTACCCATAACTCCAGCTGGTGTTTTGAGAAATTTCCCATTGAAGTGAGAGATGACGGCTTCACATTTCTCCGTCGACTCCATCCTAGAGAAACAGATTTACACATTTCACTCTCGGTTTGAGTATAAAACACCTTTCCCATCAGCTGCAGCAGCTGTCAATGTTGAAACATGTTAAAGTCATATGAAGAATAGCTAGGGGATTTTACATTACATAAAGCATAATGCATTTCAGTTTGGCTGGTCATATAGTTTCATGATTCTTATTGTTCTTTTCCTGACAACGATATTTTAACAGCATCTCTCATGTAAACTTCAGTTGGTAAGTTTGAATCATTTCAGTGAATCACTTCTAACGGTTCATTTTAGTGAATCGGTTCAAAACTCTGATTCAAAGATTAATGCGTGCACTCAAACATGTCTCTGCGTGGCATTTTTATGTATTAAAATGTTTAGCAAATATACACAGTTAAATATTGCAGTTAATTTTCATATTTTGTTATATCTGTGTGTATAAATCCTGCTTCAGGTCCTTTAGAGAGGAAAACTTAGAGAGGATAATTTGAACTGCAAACGAATGCATTGTAATCAATTTCAGAATAAATACAGAGATTTGTACTGAATATCATCAAAAAGTGGATATTAAAAACAGAAATTTTCATAAATGTTTAGATATGTCGAGCTCGAAAACCATTGTTTTGCCAATATACTTTGTGTTTATTATTAAAAACAATTTTCATTATTTACATTATTGTTATTTTAAAAGTTACTTCTTGAAATATATTCATCTGATTATACACGAATGACCCTCGGGTTAGTACAGTCAAGTAATCAAAACATTATAAATACATTTTAGTGAATGTTTAGATTGCAGAGCTAAGTTTTGCCAATGTATTCTGTGTTTATCATTAAAAACTGTTTTCATTGTTTATATTTCTATCATTGTAATTTGAAAATGTACTTCTCGAAACACATTTATCTGATTAAATACACTAGTTTAGTTTTATTTAAGGGTTTTTTCACTAAAATTTGCAGGAATAACCCTTAGGTTAGTACAATAAAGTCATCCAAAGAGGGTAGAAATGGACATTTACGTGAAAGTTTAGATATGCAGAGCTATGAAAATCATAACAAGTTTTGCCAATGCATTCTGTTTATCATTAAAAACTGTTTTCATTATGTATTCTGTTGTTATTTGAAAACTCATCATGAATTCATCAGTTTATCATGAAAATCTCTTTTAGATTTGTATATTTACGTCATTGATATTTGAAAACGTACTTCTCGAAACGCATTCAGCTGATTATATGAACCAGTTCAGATTTCTTTCAGTGTGTTTTCACTCAAGTGTGTGAGAATATTATTTAGGTTAGCACGATCAAGTTTTTACTTGTCATACATTTACAAAGAGAGGTTCAGAGAGTTCAGTGTCTTGGCTTTGCCGTGCTGATATGACAGATACACAGCTATGTTTTCAAGGAACTGACTGGCACTAAGGATCACGGGAGGGTCTGAAGACTTTGTGTTGCGCCGGGCAGAACGCCAGGGGTTTTCCAGGACGCCTGATTCCCTGACGGACGCTGCAGTCTTGAACCTCGTTCGGTACACGGAGGGGAATTCACAAAGAATGATAGCGTGACACAGGAGTTGATCTGGTGATTCGGGAGCAGATACTAGACCCTCACCTCGCAAATCCGACCCCTCGGCTGGCCCCGTTGGTGTCCCGTAGGATGCGAGTGGACACGACCTGTCCGAAGGGCTTCAGCATGGCCTCTAACTCCTGTTCATCCATGGTCAGCGGCAGGTTAGATATGTACAGGTTAGTGGGGTCCTGCTCTTGTTGCTGTCGGGAGAGAAAAGAAAGCTGGTGAAAAAGTCACTGATAGATAGCATCACAATGAGCTTAACTCGTACTGACCCTGAAACATTCAGTAATTGAGTAATTATGTTTAGCAC
The DNA here is from genome assembly GCA_027564155.1 of Gymnocypris eckloni scoliostomus. Lineage (NCBI taxonomy): Eukaryota > Metazoa > Chordata > Actinopteri > Cypriniformes > Cyprinidae > Gymnocypris > Gymnocypris eckloni. The sequence continues at coordinate 15,439,554 of CM050425.1, read as the reverse complement.
AGGTAGGTTACACACCTGTAGAAACACCTCAGATCTTATCGTTCAGTTCATTCACACACTGCCAGGTTTGTCACAGTTTATACACACTTTATCAGTTAACGGAAGAACACCTGGAGATCTGACAACAGAAACCACTGACCATCCACACCTGCCAGTCAACAATCAGCCAATTTAACACCCATGATGCCCTCTTACATCATATATACATCATATCATATAATCACAGCCAATCAGAACCAGTGCACCATGGGACAAATAGAATCCAAGCAACCGATAGCATTTCCTGTCATAATAATGTAATAGGCAATTTGTTAATTAGACTCAATTTATACACATACTACATTTTTAAACATATATATATACTTGATATCTTGAGTATACTAATATAATCAGCATAATAATCACAAATATTAATCATATATAAATATTTTTTTATATTTAATATAGACCTAATATACTATAATAGTCTAATATATTTAATCAAATTACATATGTAATAATATTATTATATAACTACATGTAATATTTATTTATTACATATCTGCAAAATACAGACCTAAATGTATACACACACGTTTTTGTTTAATATACACAAAAATATTAACATATAAACAAAATATTATAACAGTATTTTATGTTTGTGAAACTTTCACAATTTTTTATTCATTATAGAACTGCAAATATTACATACACACACACACACACACACACAAACAATATAAAATATATAATTTAATAACAGTATTTTATATTTGGGGAAACTAATTTTGTCTAATGCATTATGGGATTGCAATCTCTGCAAATGATACCTTCAATGCTGCCTACCTTTAAGAGCAGGCTTTGTGTCAATGCCTTAAAATGCTGTCTAGGTAGGCAGCTCACTAGGTTCGAGTAGAACTGCGAATGAGGACAGTATCTAAATACTTACATGGTACAGGTGAATTAAATGAATAAAAGAGTGAAAGCATGTCTCCCTCTCCGGACTCGGGAGCTAATAAAGGGTGAGCGTTAATATTGATGAGCGGCTCATTTGCATGCGGCTCTCGGCTACCCCCCCCCATCGTAGTTTCCCTTCCATCAGCAGAAAAACGGAAAGCCAAACAGGCAGAGAGCGTGAGAGAGAGACTCTCTCCGGGGACAAAAGGGCCGCTGCATTAATATTCATTAACATCCTACAGCGTTCAATCTCCACCCCTACGAGATGGAGGGAAAATGAGCAGAACAAAGAGAAGACAAGCGAGAGGCGGGATTGGATTACTAAAGTAATACGATGACAGAAAGAAATCAGCATAGTGCCATTAGGGAACAACGGGCAGAGGGCCGGCTCTCAGCTGTCGAACCATCACGGGGAACGGATGCAAGAGCAAACAGGCGCAGGAGGTCCTAGAGAGTCATCAAACACGATGCTTAAAAAAATATTAGCCATGTCCATAACTAAACACTGAAGGACGAACGCTGAAGCTAATAGCGGGTGTTTTATGGGCCGTTTTTGAATGGTGTATTATTTCACGGTGCTTGGCTTGCTCCAGAGGGAGAACTAAAACGCTGGCGTGGTTTTAAACAGACTTATCCCGACCGAAACCTAATACCTGAGCCACATTCCGGTGCTAGCCCTGCTCAGCAGCCATACGCTAACTCGGGAAGCAAAATAGCATGGATTAAAATGTACTACCTGACTAAAACATGCAGATGCATTTAATGCAGGGATGTATTCAACTATTCAAAAGTGACAGTAAAGACCTTTACTTTGTTACATTTCATATAAATGCTGCTCTTATGAACTTTCAAATCATCAAAAATTCCTGAAAATTAAAAATATTCCACGATTTCCACAAAAATATAAAACAGCAAATCAGCATATTATTATGATTTCTGAAGATCATGTGACACTGAAGACTGGAGTAATGATGCTGAAAATACAGCTGTGCATCACAGAAATAAATTACATTTTTACATTATATTCAAACAGAAAAGAGTTATTTTAAATTGTAATAATATTTCACAATATTTTACTGTACTTTTCATCCAATAAATGCAGCCTGGTGAGCAGAAGATATTTTTTTGTACAGACCATATATATTTATATATCACATGTAAGTATATATTTATATTAAATACAGAATATTTGAATGTATAAATTCAAATATAAAATATATGTGCATTTTGTAGACAAATATAAATGAATTATTAATTTCTTCATACATATTACATTTTTGTTATATAAAAATATACTGGATTAGTTGGAGTGTTTTTTATCATCATTGATATACTATTATAATTTGTGTTAATATTTGTATTAATTTGACTTAAACTTCTGTTTAAGGTTCTGTTTTCACTTTAATATGTGTAAAAGTCAAGCAACTATTGTTTGTAATTTTTAAATATATCTATATAGTTATTATTATTTTATTAGTTTTACTTATTTTAGTACTTCAAGTTGAACTAAACGAAAATGAGTAATATTGTCCTGACAAATAGAATAAAATAAAATAAGTTTAGGGTTTTAAAAAATATATATTTTCAGTTCACCCCCAAGTAACAAAAATGTTCAAATTTTCTATTTGTTCCAAGTGTGCATCATTTCCAAAATGTCATTATTTCATGACATTTATATGACTATTATTCAAAAATGTGCTCTAAAAAAGAAGTAAATAAACAATATACATGCTACATGTTAAGAAATGCAGGGCTGGTGCATCTGGCCTCAGATTACCGGACAGAGCGAGGCTGCGCAGACACTGAGCTGCTTCAGGCACGCAATGCTGAATTACACCTCTCGGGTCAGGCATTAAGAGCTTTACGCTGATATCAGTGTACAGATGCTTTACATCAATCTCACACATGCACATCCCTATCAGCTGATTACATTAGATGCCAAATACCAATTTACAGCAACATAAATCAGTGAATCTTCAAAGAAATCAAGTGTGAAATATTCCACTAGACTAGTATGAACTAGAATAACAGTGCAGCAAACATTGGTATCTGTGTGTGGGCTTGCATGTGTGTCACCTGCTAACAATTTACTCAACATGAACCATGTGACTTCGACAGAAAAAAGCACTCAATATGTGTGCAATATCTATCTATATGCATATTTAGCTAGGTCTGGATGACCTACTATGCAAAAATGTGCAGTACACAAGAGAAAACACAATGTGCAATGCATTGTGCTCAGCTTGACATTATCTTTAAAGTAATAGTTCACCCAAAAATGAAAAATTGCTGTTTATGTTAAATATTCTCACTCTTAGCCTTTTGAAACATGTGGATGAGTTTGTTTCTTCATCAGATTTGGAGAAATGTATCACTTGTTCACCAATGGATGCTCTGCAGTGAATGGGTGCCGTCAGAATGAGAGTCCAAACAGTTGATTAAAAACATCACAATAATCGACACCAATCCAGTCCATCAGTTAACATCTTGAGAAGTAAAACAAGTTAAGAAACAAATCCATCAAGGCATTTTTTAACTTCAAACCATTGTTTCTGGCTAAAATACTAGTCCATAATCTATAATATTGCATCTTATTGCAGTGAAAGTCCATCTCCTGTTGTCTCTCACATCACAATCACCCACATACTTGTTTGGAGCAGTTTTGGACTGTTTTTCTTGTAAACGGTGCTTGATCTGTGCAGATTTATCTCCTGATTTAGACCAGGTCAAGAAAATATGATCATATTACTTTAATTTTACAGTCTCTGCACTGGCTACCTATTAAGTTCTGTATCAGTTACTAAATATTATTACTTGCCTATAATGCCCTAAATGATTTAGCTCCTGCGTACATAACTAGTCTTAACTAACTAACCTAAACCTAACTAATCTTCTATCACGCTACAATCCAACCCGCTCCCTAAGCTCCCTAACGTTCATTATTATGCTTTAGCTTGGGTTGAACAAATGTTTTTGCTTGGATGGAACAACATCTACGCTAATTATGTCTCTATTTGTTTCTCTGTTTCTGGATTAACATCCCATAATTACACAAGCTTCAGTCTGGATCCAACCCTTAAATGATCTGAGATGACCGAACACCTGAGAAGAGATGATGACAACCCTCAGACAATATACAGAATTAACCAAATGTTGCTATAAGTTAAAAATATTACGTTTATATAATATATAAATCTGTTGTAGAAGCTTAATTTCCTGTAAAGCTGCTTTGCAACGACTGTATTGTAAAAAGCGCTATACAAATAATCTTGAATAGAATTAAATAGACGACTTTTATAGTAGAGAAAGCAATATTACGGATAGAGGACTAATATTTTAGCCAGAAACATCAGTTTAAAGTTAAAAAAAAAAAAAACCTAAATGATGATTTTGTTTCTCACAAACATGCAGCTTTTGTCTTCTCCAGATGTTAACTGATGGACTGGGGTGGATTATTGTGATGTTTTTATCAGCTGTTTGGACTCATTCTGACGGCACCCATTCACTGCAGAGGATCCATTGATGAGCAAGTGATGTAATGCTACTTTCTCCAAACCTGATGAAGAAACAAACTCATCTACTTCTTGGATGGCCTGAAGGAGAGGACATTTTCAGCAAATGTTCATTTTTGGGTGAGCTATTCTTTAATGTCTCTTTCTTGACTCAATATTTGATTAAAACGCCAAAACAAATTCCACAAAATAAGTCTAAAATGCTATTTTTGATATGATAACTGTAAATTAAACATGCTACGTCATGAAACCATGTGACAGCAATGCAGTACAAGACTGTTTGCAAGACTTTTATAGCATTTTGTGTTCTATGTGTTCTAACACAGTGGTAAGTATAAAGTAATTTCTTTTAAATAAGTAAGTTTTTCAATTGCAAACAAAGCCAGAGTGCAGGGTTCAGACACAGTGCCATGTCACCAGGCTACTCCAGGGGCTTCCTGTCTGAGATATTAATGTCTAACCATCTGTTTATATCATAAACAAGGTGAAAGGAAGATGCATCCAAGGACAACCAGCCAAGATGTCTGCGGCAGAACGAGAGCATGACAAACGCTCCATTTCTAACGCACTGTGCATGAAGGAAGAGAGACAAAACTTCAATTTCTTAGGTGAACTATTTCTTTAAGACAAAGCCTTATTAAAAATATAACTGCACTATTATTTTCAGCCATAAAAACCCTGTCAGTGCTGCTACGGTTTAACATTTCCATGTCCCACCCAGTTGTGCCACTTAAAATTCAAATGCAATTCTGTTTTAATTATGCACTTCCCCTTTAAATAAACATGCATGCAAATTCTGATGCTCGGTTACTTTACACATTTATTGGTGAATTGTCACAAAAGACCAAGAATAGCAAGTCAGGGCAATGCTATTTCAATAACATTGATATATACTATTATAGTTTTTGTATGTTTAAATTATTTTATTTTTTATTTAGATTTTAATTTCATGTTTTCACATATTTTTAGTTAGTCTTAGTAATTTTGTTGTTAGCTTTTGTCATTTTTATTGATGTATTTTTTAGCATTTCCAGTTAAACTAAACAAAAATGAGAAATGTTGTCTTGGCAACTAGCTGAAAAAACTTTTAATATATATTTATTACAAGTAACACATTTTTTTTTTATGTTTTTGTTTTATTTAACTATATATCACTATAACAATAACCCTAAACCTCAAACTATAAAGTCAATATGAGTTCTTTGCATTTCTTCAACAAAAAACTCCAGGCACATCTAACGAAACATATTATATTTAATAGGAAATAAATCTGGGGTAAGAAGGCGTGAGGATGTTCAAATGCAGTGTATGCAGGCAGTGCACTAGATCTGAGAGTCCCTGATTCACGTCAAGCAGTGAGAGCAATGAGACACACCCTGACCGAGGCTTTTATAGGACCTGGTCGACAAGACTTCAGACACGCCGTCACCACAATGACCTCCAATTATTGACTTCCTTTTCTTCAGCACAGAAATGCAAACACATAAATGCAGCATCTCTGCCTTTTATATATACATTGTACATTATGATATTATTTTCATTACAACAGAGCATTTGATCTCAACTGCTACCAAAACAAATTAAAAGTTTTTATTGTTTATTTTAACATTATTCACAATAGAGATTTCTACTATTAAAAATAATGAGCATAATTAAAGTATCTGTTTTAATAATATTGAGTAATAAAATGTTTCTGGTGTTTTTTTTGGTAAATCAGCATAAATTACTGGCTGAACAACAAAAACATATATAATGCATGTTTTTTATTTGCATTAAAATAATGAGAATTTGGTTGCAAATGTGTTTTATTGTCAGAAAAAATTTAATGTCACAATTCAAAATATCTTAATGATCACAATTTTCTTTATAGAACAAATAATTTCTAATATAATTTTTTTAGTGCTATAAAAATTGTGCATTAATATACTATTGTAATTACTTTTCAGTGCATTTTATTTATATTATATTATTATAATTTATCCCAAATTCTACCAAACATTTTCTTTTTTTTTTAAATATTATTTTTTTATTGTTGCCATTTTATTAGCAAAATATATTTTGTATTAACATTAACAAGTTTAATAATTATTGTTTTCTTTTTTAAATTATTCCTAGCAATAAACTATTTTGGGTTATTGGATTTTTGGTTAAACAACAAATATGAATACATCTAGAAGACATGCAGTCTTCATTTACTCAATGAAGATATACGTTCTAATATAATTGGTTTGCTGTTGATTTCAGTGGTGAAATGTGATCCGGTTCCTGACTGGCTCTTGTTTGTCTTCCAGTCATTCAGCCGGCTCGTCTGGACAGGTGTGTCCTCCTCACACTCTCTGACGTCACATGACAGATCCGGCTGCAGGTGACAGCAGGAACAGGTGTGTGCTTACCTTTGCCATCTGAGCCTGAACTCCGCTGGTCTTCAGAGCGCTGACGGCTTTCTGAGCAGCAGCAGGGCTGTCAAAGTCCACGAAGCCATAGCCTGAGAGAAAGACAAGCACAACATCAGCTTCAATACACAGAGAAGACCAGAACAAACAAGTGTACTGCAGTAGCAGGGTGAAACTAGAAACACCCATGAGTATTTCAGCATAAAATAATAGAACAATGATCTAAAAACACCCATGAGTATTTCAGCATAAAATAATAGAACAATAATCTAAAAACACCCATGAGTATTTCAGCATAAAATAATAGAACAATAATCTAGAAACACCCATGAGTATTTCAGCATCAAATAATAGAACAATAATCTAGAAACACCCATGAGTATTTCAGCATCAAATAATAGAACAATAATCTAAAAACACCCATGAGTATTTCAGCATCAAATAATAGAACAATAATCTAAAAACACGCATGAGTATTTCAGCATAAAATAATAGAACAATAATCTAAAAACACCCATGAGTATTTCAGCATAAAATAATAGAACAATAATCTAGAAACACCCATGAGTATTTCAGCATAAAATAATAGAACAATAATCTAGAAACACCCATGAGTATTTCAGCATAAAATAATGATGATATTAAATGACACAATTAATTAAATGAAGCATATTTTAGGACCAATAAATATGTAATATATGTTTAATATTAATAATAATAATAGAAAAATAATCTAAAGTGAGCAAATTTTATGACCAATACATATTTTAGATATCATTTTTAATTCATATTATGTATTATTATTAATATTTTTAAGAAATAAGTAAAATGAATTAAACTAAGCATATTTTAGGACCAATAAATATGTAATATATATTTAATAATACTAATAGAAAAATTATCTAAAGAGAGCAAATTTTAGGACCAATAAATATTTTAGATATAATTTTTTATTCATATTATGTATTATTATTATACAAATTTTAAGAAGTAAAAATAAATACAATTAAGCATATTTTAGAACCAAAATATGTAATATATATTTAATAATAATAATAATTATTATTATATTAATATTTTATACAAGTTTTTGCATGACATATTCAGTTTTGTCCTTTATTCTCAGTGGAATAAAATTAAATAAAAACGAAATGAAATGAAATGATAGTTAGTCCCCTCTCATGTGATCGTACATTAACAGTTCAAGTACTATTTATTTTATCGTCCATTATAAGATACTTTTGAGTGTAGGATAAATTAATAATGTGACTATTATTTTGTATTTTGTGTAAAACTTGAGTAATTCTGTATCCAACATAAATGATTTAGTTCACATTTATCCATGCAAAATGTTTTGGAAAGGGTTCATAAAAACTGAAACTCAGTTACTGAAAACATAAAGGACCTTCACGTGACAAGAAGTGATGTGATTTACACATCCCTTATTTTCTATGATGCAGAAAATAAAAATGCGAGATCCTAAGTGGCATCATCTAACGTGTACACTGATGTTTTTAGATGCACACATCAGCAGCGGACACTGAGCCTCCCGTGAGGTGAGAGAAGTGTGTATTGGGTAAAGACACTTTCAGGGCCGGAGGAAGCAAAGCTCTGATGTAGAGAGCATCTCATCTCAGTAAGTGTGCTGCGAGTCATATATCAAAGAGCCCAGAGTGAGAGAAGCGCTGCACTATCAGTGTTTGCTTCCCCTAACGAGAACAATTAAACGGACACGAGGAAGCCCATCCAAGATAAGTCCTTACGTTCAGCTCCACCCTTCACACTCCTCTGCTGCAGCTGCTGCTATATTTAATCAGACAACAAGTCAAACCACAAACACACAACATCCTGACTAATACCTCAAATATATGTGACAAAGAAACACTCACTAAACGCATGAACAACAATCCTGACACATCAGATCAAAATGTTCAAACGGAAGAAAAAAAGTGTGGTAATGCTGGTTTAAACTACAAATAATTATACTCTTTTGATAATATACTATATATGGATTTGCTCTGAAACAACATAAAAGAGGAAGCATGATAGTATCACAAAGTTTAATGTCAATTAAAATACATTTATATTTAATAATTTAATATTTTTAGAATAATAATAGAACAATAAACAGAAATAAAGGACATTTTCCTACAGATATTTTTACTAAAACATTTAAATATATATAGAAATGGAGAGTCTACTGTGAGCACTGCTGAGTGATTCACCGAATCCGTTTTGAGTGATTCACCGAATCCGTTTTGAGTGATTCACCGAATCCGTTTTGAGTGATTCACCGAATCCGTTTTGAGTGATTCACCGAATCCGTTTTGAGTGATTCACCGAATCCGTTTTGAGTGATTCACCGAATCCGTTTTGAGTGATTCACCGAATCCGTTTTGAGTGATTCACCGAATCCGTTTTGAGTGATTCATTGAATCAGTTTTGAGTGATTCATTGAATTCGTTTTGAGTGATTCATCGAATCCGTTTTGAGTGATTCATCGAATCAGTTTTGAGTGATTCATTGAATCCGTTTTGAGTGATTCACTGAATCCGTTTTGAGTGATTCATCGAATCCGTTTTGAGTGATTCATCGAATCCGTTTTGAGTGATTCATCGAATCCGTTTTGAGTGATTCATCGAATTTATTCAATTTCATCTTGCTAAGACATTATTGGAGATATGGTGACAACCAATATTTATAATTTAATTTAGGTATCTGCAGTGCTGTTATAATGAACTCAGGGATGTACATGACACGCATTATAATTTTTCTTACTTCTTTCTCATCATCTGCACCAAATTGCATATTTTTGCTCAGTTTGGGCAGTTTTGAGCAGTTTTTTCTCCATGTTCTCACAATATCATACTATATGAGCCATAAAAGCCTAATGGATCAAATATGATATACTTAACAAATGCACATGCAAACTTTCTTTTAATATATTTAGTCTAAATGTTCAATAAACTGTTCAAAAATGACACTTTTCTGACTATTATTAACCAGACTAAAACCAGTCTAAGCTAGAATCAATAATCAAACAAAAAGCTTATTTTTACATTTTCAGCAAAATCATGTAACTATACGAGCTTGAGCAGCTTGATGTGAAAGTGAAACTCAGGCTCTGCTGGTTAAACTATGGGTTGGGTCGGTCGTTTAGTCATATTTAGATAATTTGCATGCATTCATGCATCACTGTGATACTCTGGGTTCATATTTTCCATCTGGCTTCGTTAGATTCGGCATGGGTAGAGGGGAGCCGGACACCCTCCTCCTCCTCCTCCTCAGGCCCGACTGAAATTACTCAGCACATAAATAATCCACAGCGCTGTGACTAAGCCACAAGCTCCGAGGCAGTCGTGCCCCCGAGGTGCCGAAACCAGGAACGGAGCCAGATCCCGGACTACAGCGGCCTGGAACAAACCCCAGAGGCCTGAGTCAAGACAGCGAGGCTAGGACAGGAATAACAGCGAAGCAGTGACAGACTGACTCGGTATCTGGTTCCAGATACACCCACACCAGCATAGCTGCACAGTGACGCAAAGCAGGGCATGCACGCCACACCAGCACACACCATACTGTTTTGTCTTATTTCACCAATGCCGAAGTCAAACACACACGTTGATTGAAATTGTTTTTTTCTGAAACATATCACACTCTTAAGGTATTTCAGAGGAAATAAATACATTTTGAGATACACTGAAGATTATCAAAAGGCTGAATTTTTTAGATCTACCCATATATACAATGTCAAGGTTGCAGCTCAGCGGTCGTGAATCATGACGTTACTCTGATGAATAGCATTATACACAAGCAGAGGACCAGATAACACACTTTGTGGTTGGTAGAACTCACAGTATAAGATGCAACACAGTCAAAAATCACTTCTATGCAATGTTAATACATGACTATACACCATGAGCTGACCCATATATACATTTATGACTGGCAAAATATGTCATATAGAGGTTGCATATTTTATATATGATGAGATTCCTGAAAATTAATCAAACTTGAATGTGCACTATATTCAAATGCTATATAGTAACTGTAAGAAATTTGGCAAGCATTTGTATTTACTTATGCAGTATTTCAGCCTAAAATAATGATAATAATAATAGAACAATAATCTAAAGAGAGCAAATTTTAGGACCAATAAATATTTTAGATATAATCTTTAATTCATATTATGTATTATTATTAATATTTTTAAGAAATAAGTAAAAATTAATTAAATGAAGCATATTTTAGAACCAATAAATATGTAATATATATTTAATAATAATAATAATAATAGAAAAATAATCTAAAGTGAGCAAATTTTATGACCAATAATTATTTTAGATATAATTTTTAATTCATATTATGTATTATTATTATTAATATTTTTCAGAAATAAGTAAAAATGAAGCATATTTTAGGACCAATAAATATGTCATATATATATTAAATAATAATAATAATAATACAAATTATATAAAGTGAGCAAATTTTATGACCAATACATATTTTAGATATATTTGTATGTATTATTATACATAAAATATTATTATTATTATTATTATTTTAGAATATATTTTGTATTATTATTAATATTCTTGAAGAAAATGAGCAGGATTTATACTCTGCACTTTACTGCAAAATCAGCTGCGTTCTTTCATTATCTCAGTCATAAGAACCATTTTCAGGATCTGTTTTAATTAAAAGCTAATGTGCACATCCATACAAAGTGACGATTCTTAATTGACTGAATTAAGCAGCTCTCAGAGGAACAAACCCATCTTAACACAAAACAATAAACCGCACAGATCCTGAGCCACAGAAATCAGAACATACACGTCGTACATACCTTTGCATTTGTTTGTGGTTTTGTCTAAGATGGCCTTGGTTGATACGATTTTTCCATATCTGTAACAAGAACAAATAGAGATGGGTAAGAATTTGGAAACACACACAGATATAAATGGCTCAGTTTGAATGTTAACTTATATGCACCACGGTTATTAGCGAACTAAAACATTTTCATGACTTGAAAGAAAATAAACAAAATTAATAAAGAAATAAAACATGCATTTAAATTTCAGCTAGTTGCCAAGGTAAGTTGAAGTACTAAAATATCTAAATAAATAAATTTATAAAATATATTTATATATAATTAGAAAAAAAAACTTAATAAAAACTATATAGACTTGCTTAAAAATACAAAAAGTAACAAAACTTTATAATTCAAACTTTAAACTATTATATTGACACTATAATAGCATATATAAAAAATACTGATATGTACTTGCATACGATTACTGAAGAATGGAAACAGTACAATTCAATCATTCACAAAACTGCTTAAATTTGCTAAATGTATTGTGCATATATTTAATATGTCACTAGTTTGAATGCATTTCTCCATCACAGTTGCTAAGTGAACATATAAAATACATGCAACAATATTTAAAACAAAAAGATGGCAAGCAAATGACCAAACTATCTCTTTAAGACTTTCTGCCTAAAAGAAGTGAATCTTTAAGAATGCTTCGTTGCATTGAGGTAAATTCTGTACACTTCTCTGTCAGAAACGAGCACTGCAGGAGGAGAACAGAGCGGGTAAAGGAGTCCTTCGGGGGACATGGGATTGATTTATGAGGAGGTTATAAAACTGCAGTGGAATGCTGTATGCAGTGAAAACATGACCTTTGACCTCACAGCACGGGCACTAATACGACCTCACGAGTCACAGTCACCGATGATGAGGAAAAAAAGGGTCATTAAGTGTTTTCAATTAATAACCAAATAGGAAAGACTTCATGAGATCTGAAATCCAATTAGAGCAGATGACTCTTAAAGCCTGTGCCGGTCTCTCCGGGGCCGCTCTGACTCTCCAGGGGGATGAAGTTTGCACTAATTGACCTAATATTAATCAACTACGAGGATCTCGCATCTTCCTCGTCCTCTTCCTGAGCTGCTTATGGAAGCCGTGCTTCAATCATAGGCTTGAAGGCGTTAAGAGAAAGTAATTCAATGCTTTTTAGGCACTCTGAGGACACTTTTTCAATGTCTCGGTTCCTCAAGCGTTTGTCCCATTGGGATTTATAAAAAGACTTTGTTTCACAAGCTGCGATTTAAACCAACCAGCTGTGAGGAGATTTACAAAATGTATAAAAATAATATTGTGCAAATGTTTCTCTTTAACTGCACATTGATATTTTAATATAATATTATTTTACAAATGTATAATAAATGAATAATCATGTTTTACAAACTATTCTTTTTAACAGCGCATCATCATTTTTTAAATCATTTACTAATTTATAAAACAATAAATAAATAAATATGTACCATAAATATGTTTAGCAAAATGTGGATCTTTAACTACAGTTATTTTCTTTTGACAAATAAATAAGAAGTTACATAACTAACTAAATAAATAATGTAGTATATATAGTTTTGTAAATGTGAATCTTTGCCTACACATTGCCATGAGTTGGAAACAACAGTTTAAGTATGTTCACTTTTATTTTGTTCATAGGGATTTTTAAAAAGGTCTTAGTTAAAGCCGTAAAAACCATGAACCAAACCGGCTATTAGGAGAATCACAACATTACAAACGTACTTAACAGTTTTAGTGCGGAAAAGAACTACAATCCCATGCAGCACTGTGAATGTCATAACTGAAACAAGAACAGCTAAATATATAACTACTGATGTAAAGATGTCAACTATCCATAGAGAAAATATAAACACAGTAACACACATATACAACAAAATATTTAAGAAGTTCGTTTTGGTGTGATTTGCTTGTTTCAATGAAGATTTCTCTGTAGAATCATGGGTAATGTAGTTTTTCTGATGTTAAACACCGTTATTTAAAAAATAAGCTTAAATAATGTGGATGATGGCTATAACAAACGCATATACCCTCGATTAACATCCTCGTATCTCACAGTGGGTCTGTCTTAAAGATGTATAAGTTACTGCTCAAAATCAATTCTCCCGTGGAGAAAATGAATGGGATTTTTACTTCCAGAAGCAGACTCTATAATCACACAAATATACAGCGTACACAAATATTGAATAAATACGTTTTTCGTACATTCTAAACAAAGAATAGAAGTAACGCTGCATTGGAAATTAACCAACGCAGGCATCTTTTGACTGCCTACGTAGACAGCTCACTAGGTTTTGTGATAGAGCGAACACGTTATGAAAAGTTGACAAATGTCATTTATTAATCTTGCTGTCCGGAGAGACAGCACAACAGCGTTTATGGTCTTTTTATGTGCTTCATCACCCGGTTTACCGAAAAACGACGAGGACATCAGGAGGAAAAACCATCCTAATAGGCCGCCTCTCCATTAACTTCTGCTGAAAATCTATTACAATTGAATTGCAGCGGCCAGACGGTGGAGGAGAGGCCGAGAGTCGGATGAGAGGAGGAACAATGTGACTGGTGTTTCACCTGCCATCTTGATCCCATTATAGAGCTCCAGTTTCCCTCCACCAGGAGCGTATTGATCTCCATAGTAAGAGCTCAGGGCTGTTTCATAACTCGGCTTTAGCAAACATCAGAATATAGTCTTTATGTTGGTCATATGCTGAGATTAACAAGAAATGCACAATATTTGGTGACCATAACAGTACTGGTATGTTAAATAAACAATATATAATTACAATACAAATTGAATTTGAGGTAATTCGTGAACACTGCATGAGTTTTTTTTTTTTAAGTATTGAGCTCAAATAGTCTCAAAAGTAATGCATTCACAAAATAATATATCCACGCACAATACTTTGCAAATGCAGATTGTAAGCAATGTGCAACTCAGTTTATGCAACAAATTAGCAAACAAAAGCTTCATATGAATCTATCTACTGGCATGATCTATCTAAAATTCATCCATCTATTATCTAATTCATCCATCTACTACATTCATCCATCTGGGATTACACAATCCATCTATCTACCTATCCATCCATCTATCTACCATCCACATATTATAAATTCATCCATCTATCAATCATCCATCACTGGGATCCATCCATCTAGATTCATCCATCTAATCCATCCAATAGACCTATTCATCCATCTAACTCATCCATGACCTATCTACCTGGGATCATCTATCCATCCATCTATCCATCCAATCTACACTATCCATCCATCTATCTACATCCATCCATCTATCTACCTATCCATCCATCTCATCCATACCTATCTACCACCATCTGGATGATCAGGTCCATCTATCTACCCATTCATATCTATCCAAAATCCATCCATCCTATCTACCTATCCATCCATCTGGATCCATCCACCCATCTACATCCATCCACTATCCATCAACATTTCATCCATGATCCATCCACATCTGCTTCATCCATCTATCCATCCACCGTATTGAGGATGGATCCATCTATCCAAGATTTTATCCAAAATCCTCCTTCCATCCTCTATCCAAGCACTGAAGATCTGGCTCTATCCATCCATCTATCCATCACCTATCTAGAGATGAGGATACATTTGTACTTTCAAAAATCTAATGTTATTCCTGCTTGATTTCAAACTGAGCTAGCTCTTTCCATATCCTCAACATCATCTTAAACATCATCATTATCCATCAAATGCTCTGCCAGAGCTCTAGTGTGCAAGAGATCTCTATGATCTCCGGACGTAGCAGAAGTAGAAACAAAGCAACCAGGAAAATAACCAGTCTATGGAGCGGATAAGATAAAAATTCATCCATCTACCATCCACCTATCTCCTATTCATCCATCTAGTCTAATTATACCAACAGTATAAAAATTTTCCTCCATTAGAATTTTTCCACTGGACAGCGTTCCATCCTTAAGGACACCTTTACCTTTAATGCTCTAGTCTGGAAATATGCAAAGGTGAAAGGGTCTTGAAAGCCATTTCCTCTGATGATTGCATGACTACACAGACCATCTACGTATGGATTTTCTTTGGAGAATAAAATCCTCTCAGTAACAACAATTCACAAGCATAGTTCTCATGCTTTTTTGCTATCTTCAATAACATTCAGGATAAAATGAAAATAAACAATTATTTTACATCCCAGCATGCTTTTTTAAAGTACAGAGAAGCTGAATATAACAAAATAAACATTATCTATGCACTTGGGCTTTAGAGGACAGTAATGAAGATAATATCCAAAGATTGTCAAGAAACTCCCCAGCAACACAAAGCAGACTGGACTGATTCCAGTAACAGATCATCTTCACACTGTGTGTGTTTAATGATGCCAGTTTCTAGGCAGCCAAAACATACATATTCAGCATATACAGCATCATGTGCAAAGAGATGCATCGGGCCTTCTGAAACTAGATTCTGGCACCTTCTGAGGTGTTGCAACCAAAACTATGCAAACAAAAGCACTATCTATATTCATCCATCTATCTACCCATTCATCCATCTATCCATCCATCCATCCATCCATCCATCTATCTACCTATTCATCCATCCATCCATCCACCTATCTACCTATTCATCCATCCATCCACCTATCTACCTATTCATCCATCCATCCATCCATCCACCGACCTATAAATATAACAAGATAGACAGACCGATAGATAGAAATAAATGAAATGATAGATATTAATTTAAATGTTTGCTAATTTTATTAGTAGCAGTAGTAGTAAGACATACATTCTACAGAGCAATAGTAATATATTTATGTCACAATTTATTAAACCTAAATTGCACTTTTATTTTAATGGGCTGCAGTGAAGAGTTGTGTGTGTGTGTATGTGTATGTGTGTGTGTGTGTGTGTGTGTGTGTGTATATATATGTGTGTGTGTGTGTGTGTGTGTGTGTGTGTGTGTGTGTGTGTGTGTGTGTGTGTGTGTGTGTGTGTGTGTGTGTGTGTATGTGTGTGTGTGTGTGTGTGTGTGTGTGAGACAGTAGGTGAAACGGTCAAATGCTCATGAAGTGACTCAGAGTATATTTACTTAATTTTGCTGATATTAGTCATTTCATTTTCAATCTATTTGGCAACACTGACTCTTTGACTATAATGATGGCTGAAATAAATAAATAATATCTTTTTAAACTTTCTGTTTCAGAGGAAATACATCAATATCGAGATACAGAATATCATCAAAAGGCTGGAAAATATTGAAGCATATATAACTATATTGCCGAGCAGGCCTTATACAGTCGTCTACAGTCAACGAATGGAGGATCGACTCAACACACTGATCTGATGTTTCATGATCCATCATATTATTTGATTCTCCATAAACCTGTGTTATGGCACAATACCTCTGACCTCATATCGTTCCCATGGAAGTGACCTGAAAAAGGTAACATCTGAAAGGTCAAAGGACAAATCGCTTTAGGCATCAGGATGAGATTAAGCTAAATACAGCGAAGGGTTAGACGATCCCACCACTGAACCGCCGGTGCAAAGCCCAGCACTAATCCAGAGCCTCAATCACAGCCATACATGAACCGAGCCGCAGCAGCTTTCTAATTAAAGACGCTCATTCAATTCATTTGAGGACAAACCTGTGAGCATCACATACACGAGACATACAGTCTGGGACCTGAAATGTTATTTGCAGTGATGCACATATCAAAATCTGATTTCTCAAAGAAGCAAAGATACATTGACCTCTGCATTCAATAGTACTGATCCTATAAATGTGGACCAGGACAAATAAATAAATAATAACAAATACATATTAATGCACAAATATACTGGCAGGGAAACCATAAAACTGACACCATATAAATGTACAAAACACACACACACACACACACACACACACACACACACACACACACACACACACACACACACAGGGCATGCTTTTCTGAATGTGTGCGCACAAAGTGGGAGGAAGTTTGATGAAGAACGATGAAGGCTCGGAGGAGGAAAATGAGTCTTCAAAGCCACATCAGTGGTCTTTCATCCAGTCTCCATCCGTGATTCATTAACTGGATCATTCTGTGCTTCTGCTACAGTGATGCACCAAAACAAACCAATCCATCTCTAAAGATCTTGCACTTGTTCATAGAGTTTGAGCTGGGTGGCAAAACGGCACATACTGTACAATACGACCACAAACATTTGGATTTTGAATACTTTTCCACACCCGTTCCCCATGATTCGCTGACTGGACTGCTTTACGTATTTTACATGTGACAGCAAAGAACAAATATAGAGTTCTCAAAAATTCAGAACGGGACGCGTCCTAAATACATCAAGAGGAAGAACTGTTATTGAGGAGTGTTTGAACTGCTTCTGAACTGTTTTATAATATTACTTTTTTTTTTTTATTCAGTTGTTTAATAATGTAAAGCTGTTTTATCACTAGTTCCAGTCTTCAAATCCAATCAAAATACAAATAACACTAAATTCACTTTTCATTTGTGAATCATATAACTGAGCAAATAAAACGGAAAAGAATCAAATGAGACAAAGCATCTCTCCTTTGCAAATTATAAAATTGAGTATTTGGTTTTTAACTCTATTGTTTCATAATGCAAAGCTGTTTTTGCATTAATTTCAGACTCCAAATCCAACCAAAATACAAATAATAATATATATATATAATATAATAACAATAAAACAAAAAAAAAACAATGAAATGAGACAAAGCACCTTTCATTTGTAAATTATTTAAAATTAACAAAACTGACTATCCTACAAAACGTTTTTTTTTTCAATTTAGATATTTTTATTATTTAATATATAATAAATATTTAATATTTTTTTGAATAATTCACAAATGACTGTAGGATAGGATAGTCAATTAACTTGATGAGTTTAATAATTGTATTTTTGGATTAATATTTATATACGATTTTCACATTAAACATTCAGCAAACATGACTAGCTACCGTGGTACACAGTTACTCAGCGTTTGGTCATCCCATCCACCCCCTAACACATCGGGCTGTGCTGTTCTTCAGTGTCATTTCTGTCTGCAGCAGTGCAGTATGGTCTATCCTCTATCTGTCCATCTTCTCATCGCCTTCACTCACAGGAGTCCTCCGAGGACCGGTCCTGTGATTCTGCTCGAAATCCCTTCAAATCATCCAATAGACTCAAAGCGACAGCATACGCCTCATCTTTTATTGATGGCATTCATCCCAGACCTCTTAGAGGGGAAAGTCACCCTGCAGCCCTTGACACACAATGACCGAAATATGAGAGTTCATTGAGCCGCAGTGCCAGGCTGAGTGAGATTACAATACTAAGACCAAAGAGCGGCCGGTGGTGCTTTCTTTATCAACACCGCCCCAGATACTCCTAGAAAATCCTGCATGAGCCAAATCATTCAGCTTCAGTCAATGTGAAGGACTGTAAGCAGCATCTGTAGCATAATTATGTGTAGCATAATCCTTTAGTTTGTAAAACACCATTACCAACATTTAAAGAAATACATTCATAAATGTAAATAAATTACAAATACAAACATTGAAAATGAATTGTTTAGATGCTACAAATTAATTTATGGATGAATATATTTTTTAGATTTGATAAAGATTACATTTAACGGTTTAATTGAATTATTATTGTAACTACATTTTATTATTAAACAATTTTTACTTTAAGAGAGCATTAGAAACTAAATCTAAACATAAATTAGGAGAAATTAACATGCACAATTAAATATTGGGCAATATATGTCAAATATTGACTGATTTTAATCTTTTATATTAGCTGATAAACATACTCATTTGGATATATCATGCATCGTGAGAAAATACACCGTTTCTAAAGTAGATATAAGACTTTATACATGTTATCATGAGACTAGTGTGACATAATCAATGAACATGTAAAGTTTTATCCAGTCTTGTAATGCCGGGTACTTTAAGGCAAGGCAGTGCAAACTTGAAGAATTACACCAATAATTAAGAGAACATCAAGCTAGAAAACTGTCCCACGCCATAAAGATAATTTACACATTTACAGCTCCGATAATAAACAGATTGTCACTGAATAATTCACTACTGCTTTTAAAGTTGGATATACTTGGATACAACTGCCTGATTGCTTGCATTGTTGCAAAATGTACTATAACTATAATATACAGTATATTATAAGATATTATAAACATTAATACAAAAACAAACAATGGAACTTCTAGCTTTCTGCTTTTACAATGGAAGTGTTGCTTCATAGACTTATATTGTCTATACTACTTCACTGTAAACACAAATTTTGCCTTAAAAAAAAGTCAAACATGATTTTCTGTGCTAATCGCATCATGCCACAGATGCTGACCTTGCATTGAGTGAGAAACAGTCCTCTGATCTCAAGTGAAGCTATTACACTCAATAGCGTGCCTCCATTTCTGAACAGATCGATACACTGACCTCAGAGCCGTTCAACCACATGTTGAAGCATTCATCAAGCAATAACTGCCCATTGTTTCAGAAAGAACGGAGAATCGACTACAGCTATGCCCCTGTAAGCAACGATAGGATTGCTGATCCAACGGCCACAGTAATCGATCTCTCGCAGTGAAACTGGGCTTAATGAGACACATCCGGACAAACCGGGGCGCCGGAGGCCAACGCTTCATCTTATCTTCTACTACAGCAAATAAAACACCTCCCAAAGCTGGGTTTCTAAGAGGGGTAGTTCACCCAAAAATGAAAAATACCTGAAAATGTGTTCACCCTAAGGTCACCCAAGATAAAGAAGAGTTTGTTTCTTCATCAGAACAGATTTGGAGAAATGTATCACTTGCTCACCAATGGATCCTCTGCAGTGAATGGGTGCCGTCAGAATGAGTCCAAACAGCTGATAAAAACATCACAATAATCCACACCACTCCAGTTCATCAATTAACATCTTGAGAAGACAAAAGCTGCATGTTTGGAAGAAAAAATCTGTCGTTTTAACTTCAAACCATTGCTTCTGGCTAAAATACGAGTCCATAATCCATAATGTTGTTTTCAGTGGAAAAGTAATCTCTTCTGAATCAGGAGAGAAATCACCGCTTTCAAGCCAAAACAGTTCTAAACAAATTAGTGGCTGGATTTTGATGTGAGAGAGAACAGGAGATGGACTTTTCACTGGATTAACCAATATTTATTTTATTGCACATTTTATTCTTTACTTTTAATTTTTACCTATATTTATGTATATTCTCTTGTGTTGTGTTACATATAATTGCACGTCCATTGAGCGGACCTGGCTTACATTTCACTGCTGATTATATTCTGTATAATTGAGTATGTGACGAATAAAACCTTGAATCCTTGATGATGGATTATGGAGTCTTTTAGCCAAAAGCAATGATTTAAAGTTAAATGGATTTGTTTCTTACAAACACGCAGTTTTTGTCTTCTCAAGATGTTAACTGATGGACTGGAGTGGTGTGGATTACTTTTATCAGCTGTTTGGACTCTCATTCTGACGGCACCCATTCACTGCAGAGCATCCATTGCTGAGCAAGTGATGGAATATAATATTTCTCCAAATCTGATGAAGAAACAAACTCATCTACATCTTAAATGGCCTGAGGGTGAGTACAGTTTCAGCTAATTTGTATTTTTGGGTGAACTTTAATTTATTTATATATTTCGGTACTCTTAACAGAGGTCTTCTGACAGTATTCAATCGTAGTTTTTGGTCAATATAAGGAGGCACTCACGGCTGGCAGAGCTTGGCCAGGTCATGGTCGGTGGTGGTTGGTAGTAAACCACGAATGTAGAGGTTTGTTTTACTGAGCTGCTCCCAGCCGGCTGTGCTGCTGCTGCTGCTGTGATTGGTGCTGCTGTTGGTTCCAGGACTGGGCGGAGCCATCGGGTAGGAGGCGGGGCCAACCGGAGGCTGGAGGACACAAAACAAACTGCAGTCAGAGTGGAACAAGGTCAAAGCAAACAGGGAAGCAAAAAGTAAACAGTGGTAAAAGAAGCCATAATATACTGGACAGAAAAAACCACAAAGACTACTAATCAAGAAAGCAGATGACTCTTCACCAGTAACAGTGGGTGGTTTGACATCAAGAGTAATCTTACATCACAGTATATTAAAGATATATAAATCACAATATATGTTTGCTTAAAATGTAATTCAAAATATGCCCCATTTTAATAAACAGTTTCAAAAATTTGAACAGAATTGAATGCAAAATACAAAATGTGTAAAATAGCTGAAATGTGTAATTATTTGAAGTTAAAATACTTAGTAATTTTAAATTACAGTAAATTGAATACATATAATCAATGTGTTTTGCTCGAAATTCAATTAAAACCCTTATCCTCATTTTCCTCAACTTTGAACAAATCATAATAAATGTGTTTTGACTGAAATTCAATGACAAATGTGTCTCAATCTAACAAATATGTCCCACTTTATGAACAGATCACAATATAAATCACAGCATACATGTTTTTGTTTAATTCAGTTAAAAAAATATGCCTAATTTTAATAAACAGTTCCCCAAATTTTGCAGAAAATCAAACACAAAATGTATAAAACAGCTTAAATGTGTTTTAAAATACTTTCTCAGTAAATACTTCTCAATTTTAATAAACTATTGCCTACATTTTGAACAAAATCAAATGCAAAATGTGTAAAATAGCAAAATGTGTTTTAGTCATCATTATTGAAAACCACAAATGATTCCCAAAACATGATTCACACCCATAACAAGAGACACGTTCACATGTGTCAGTGACCCGCTGAGACTCTGGTGACACACCTTGAGAAACTGGGATTGTCCCAGGTAACATCTGGTCACCGTTATGAGATGAGATTATGAGTTATCAGATGAACAAGAGTGTCAAAAGCCACCCAAACCTTCTTCTTAAACCGTTTCTGCACATTTTAATGCAAACAAATTAAAATGTTACCAGCCTTGGCCACGTAGTAGGGGTGTGCCGATCCGATATTCAGGATCGGTATCGCTTCGATACTGGCATTTTCTTATCTTATCTGATGAGACCGATCCAAATTCGATATTCTGCATAGCTAATATTGTGTTATTGTTAAGCCCCACACACATTATAAAACACCATACAGTTTTCGTGCACTATATTTCAAGTGTTATGAAGCCGTTACGTAATTTAATGTGAGGTACAGATGAATATTTAAGTAAAGTTCATGTGAACACTTCTCTCTGTCATCCTCCATTCAGCTTTCAAACTGTGAGCCACCCCCTGGAGTCAAGACGATAAACTCTCTGCACTGTTCCTATTATACTTGATCTGCAAATAAATTCAATGGTTTTGCATAAAAGGATTTTATCTAGCTAGAGTCTCGTGCTGTTTCTAAATCATGTTACTTTCTACATGTCAAATATGTCTGTTCTGACCCACCAACAGAGTACATTTTGTTTTGCATATGTTTTCCAATAACCATAATTATGAATAATTAATTTGATGAACAACACCCTTTCAGTTTCGGTTTTTGGCTAAATGAAAGTGGCAATTATGGTTCTGGTAAATAATTAATTTCAATGCATCGTTACAAATAAGTGTTGCTTTTAGCAATTCTATAACCCTTTAAAAAAAATCTGCAAAAACGAACTCCGAAGATAAGCTTTATCAGAGAACTTACACAGAAAACAGACGATTAAAAGCAACACAGGAAAGCAATTTGATTAATTTTAGGCCCTTTCACAGCTGGATTTGATTTTGAAACCGAAACTATTCTTGATACATTTCAGTGCATGCGTACAAATCTTTAGCAAGTTCATATATCTCATGCACACATTTTGTAAGGATTTTCTGTTCTGACCCACCAATATAATGATTTTCAATAACCACAAATAATGACTGATACCAATTCAGAATTTTCTAGGATCATTTAAGAAGAGATGAATCGCTCTTTCCCTCCAGCCCTACAGTGTACGGGATCTGTTTCCTGAACCTCTCTCTGCTCATGTTTGTCAGTGTGAGGATGAGTATCTGGCAGCGCTGTGATCCATATCTGCAGTGCAGTCTCTTCTTCAGAAAGCAGTTGTCAGCATAAAGTGGGTCCACAGGGCCACAAGCTCTGACCTAGGAGCACGGCTGACGGAGGACGCTTCCAGAATCTAAAGCAAGCGAATGCGGCACGGGAGGCCGAGGGGTGAGCGCTGGACATTTCTATGTGCTGAACCCTTTTGTTAAAGCTTTGTTCTTAGACGAGCTTGATATGCTACAGACCTAAAGTCAATCGTTTTATCTCAACGCAGGTGAGTCCTGCTTGTTTTATAGAATTGAACATTCTGTAGGTAGATCTGCAACAACTTCAAGATCATCAATCATTATTAATATGGTAAGAACTCATTGTAATTTGCACACACAAAGAGCCTAACTGCATTTTATGTCATTTTGGGATGGGTTGAATTTGCAATTTTCAAAACGCCTCAAGGACTCATGTGTTATGAATTCTAAATATTCCCAGTATTTCACATTTCAGGTAAAACCTTTAAAAACGATTTTCTCATGAAACACTCATCCAAAGCATACGAGTTTCTTTATATATTGTTGGATATAACTTTTATGCACATTTTCAACAGATTTGTTGAGAAAGATATACTCCTTTTATTTTACACGATATTCAAATGCTATGAATATCATAGGAACTTCATGTTTTCACTTGTCCCACGGACTTGTCACCTTTCCATCCACAAGAACCAAAGCGCAACCCTATGAGGAACTGATAATGATAACTATTTCCTGAAGGGATGACCACCAGACACAGTCTTTCTCTCCAGTCCCGACATCAATTTAAACTCAGTCATACGTTAAAATAAAACTGATGCAATACCAAAAGATCATTTTTGATGAAAGTGATGTAATACAGCACGGCTGTTATGAATGTACAACTCTGATTCAAAATAAAGTCTACAGAAGTACTACAGTCATGTTGCAAAAGACAAACTTGATATAGTGGAAAAGTATTACCTTTGGAAACAGCTTTTATACATATGCAAAATTTGAAAAGATTTGTTGATATTTCACAGATCTAGAAACCTGAGCCATCGATGCAACTGCACAGACTGTAATATTACATTTTATTTTAAGAAAATTCTTTGAGTGATTTTTTTCTCTGAAATCTTCAATTTCACCAAAAGCCATATACTTTTGCATTTGTATTTTTCTTGGTATTCATGGATGATGATATTTTTTAATCAATTTGTTGAGATTTCATGGATCGACTTCAAGCTGAAGACTGTCACTGCAACTCTACAGATAGACTGTAACATTAAGAGTAACTTTAAGAAAATATTTGGAAGTTAATTTTTGCATTTCTTTGGTTCTCAGGGATGCAATAAAGATATTTCTATTCATTATAGTGGTGAAATTGTTATGGTTGTCATGTATGTTTGTACACATGCAAAATCCAACAATTATCTGAGCGAAAGGGAAGAAGTAAAACCAAACCCTTCTGCACAAAATACTCAAAAATGAAACGCTGATAAACCGTTGCACAGTGAGAACGGGAACTTTGGACTGATTTCTCACAGATAGATATTTTTGGTCAGAATAGCAGGGGAAAGTGTTGTGGTTTATCACGCATGCTTCATACACATGCAATATCCAGCATTTGCTCATCGCAAAAGGGAAGGAATATGAAATAAAACAAAAGTCAACACAAAATACATCAGGTATGATTAGTCATTGTACAGTGAGAACTGAAACTTTGGATTGATTTCTCATAACTGGATTTAATAACTGATATAATAACTTTAATAATGGATTTGAAATAACTGTTTTTGGTCATAGTAGTAGTAAAAAACAAGTTGTGGTGTATCATGCATGTTTTGAACATATGCAACATTTCTCGGAGCAAAAGAGAAGGAATATGAACCAACTAGAACAAAACACAAAATACTCCAGATCTCTCAGGTATGAAAGAGTCTGATAAAATCTACAATGACTAATTTGGATGGATTTCTCAAATGGAAACACCCAAGCTCCACTGCTACGAACATCAAGTAAATGTCACGCCGACCCATACCAAACTTGTGTCTAATCAGAACAGCTTAAACCCAAAATGCGAGGCCAAAGGCATTGAAAATCATGAGGAATTTCTGAACGGGCTGCGGATCTGTTGAGGTCAATGCTTTGCTGGCTTCATTCTCCGCTCTATAAAAGAGTTCTTGTGTGGTAAAGACATCTCTTCCGTCCTGATTGTATGGACACAGATGTTCTGAGCTGCGGAGGTCTTCCTGCTCAAGTACTCTAGCAGTTCAACTATGATTATCCCGCTCGCTCTTTTGTGGACGTAACAAGGAGGAGGAAGCGTTCAGAATCTCTGGTATGCAGCAGTGACACAGTTCACTGGACGAGATCCAGAGAGAGGAAAACTGTCCTCCAGTGTTCCCATCCTGCCTTTTACGCAACTTCTGAACCACCATAAAACTAACAGAAACTTCATTGTGAAAATACATTCCATTTGTTTTATGGTAGTGCACATGATATTATTTCCCACGTCACATGGACTCATCATCTTTCTATCAACAAGGATCTAATCTGAAATTGAATATTTGGTGTTGGATTTACTTTGTTATTATTTGAAAAAGTTTTCACTCATAATTGCTAATAAATTTCACAAAGAAACTGCACATAACACACGGTATTAATTGAAATTAGAACTACTGAGATAAATCTTTGGAGACTTAATAAAAAAAAACATTTTAAAAGCCATCAATCTTCTTCCACTTCTGTTTGTATCCGCAGTCCTGAGACCCATTTAAACTCACTAATACATTTAGTGCAATAGAGGCAATACTTGATGCAAGAGATGCCTAAAATAATCTTAGCATGATTATTCTTAGCATGTTATTAGGCATCATTACAAGTAAAAATAAATTGTATATATAATTCAGTCAAGTTTCTAAAGAAATAAACATGTAACATGGCTTAGCAGAGGAAAGTCATTCGAGAAACCAGTTTTAAAAATGTTTCTGCATTATGCAATTTATATGCAAATACAAGATTTTCATTTGAGAGTAAATCGAGTTCAACACTCATATAATAGCATATTAACATTGTTTGTACTTCATATGAGGCGTATAATTCAAATTAAATATTGGGAATAGTGCCATGGGTTTGTTTAGATGAATATTATTTGATATTATGCTGTCACTGAGCATTGCTGTATACATCTATTACTTTGACTCACATTTAAAAGAACAATTCACCCCAAAATTACAATATTATCATAATTTACTCACTTCTAACCTCCATGGACTTTGTGTTATTTTCTATCTTCCATGATAAAAGTAGTTTATATGATTTATGTGCAACATTTTGTTTTCTGAAATCATGTGATAGCTGAGATTTAATATTTCCCATCATCATAAGCTATTTGTAGTTTTTAATGTTTTTTGTGTCTTTTTAAGAGTGTGAGAATATAAATCAACATCCACTTTCATGATTATGGGAAACAGAAGCTTGGATATATTCTCCCGTCATGTTTCACAGAAGAAAGAAAGTCGAACAGGTTTAGATGGACATGAGGGCGAGTAAGTGATGACTATTTGAATTTTATCCTGAACTACCGTTAGCTTTATGCCCAAGATTGGCAGGTGCTGAAAACCACAGACCTGAGCTCCATGAAATCCAGTAGTGCTGAACCAAATATCATTTCATTAAAGGTCTACACAACAAAGACAGCATTTATGGGTCAGGACAGAGTCAATGTGCTATTCAAACGGCCTGGCAACTCTGTCTGCTATTGTCCAATGCATCTGCGTAAAGACGTGAACAAGACTGGATAAATAAGTCAAGCTTGAGTTTAAAAAGACAGCGGTGGATTATTAAAAGGTCAAAAGCTGCACTAAATCTACCTTGATGTGGATTCCTCCAACACTGCTGATACTAATCATTGAACAGGGTGATAAAGGCCTCTATCAGTGGAGTGTTGGGACTTCTGAAAGTCTCGTGGTTTTACATGGGTTCTGGTTTAAAGGCATAAGGAACAACTTTACACATTCAACAAGCAACCCATACTATGCATCTTAATCCAGGATTACATCCCTGTTTCTGAAAGCCATTTCTGTGATATTTCCTGGAAATGTCTTTTTTAATGTTTTTCTCTGGGTTCACATAACATAAGGGAACATTCCATCGTATCATTCTGCTAATGTTACTTTTCAATGTTCTCGGAATGTTCTGAAACAAGTAGTTACATTTAAAAAACTAAAACACATTCCAAATAATGATATATACTGTAAATAACAATTTGTGCTAATGTTTTCAGAACATTATTACAGACCAGATACCTTTGATCAAACATTCTATGATAATAAAAATGATTTTAACAATCTGAGAACATTCCCTGTTTGCTAGGATCAAAGTTAACCAAGTTTAACTCAGGTTCTTCAAGTTTTAATGCACTTCTTGCATTGCTTCAACATAATTTAATAAAAGAATGCAGTAACAAGCACATTCTGTCACTTTTAGCCTCCATTCACACCACACTAATTACATTCGCTCACGCTAATGGGAACATAACGAGCTAATGAAGGCAAGAGAGATGATTTACTCGTTAGTATCACAGTGAAAAATGAGTAATTATATTGGTTTTGCTTTATTTGTGTACTACTTTTTACTGTATTATTGTAGTTTATTTTTGGAGCATTTGACATGACTTGGTTTTAATAATCCGTACGTTAATATAAACGTTAATAAATGCATAGTACTGGGTGCTTGTTGATTGTGCAATGATGATATCGCTCCATAATTTTGGAGATCACATTCTCATCCCCTTTTTTTCCTGAGAAGTCACTGCCTCCCTGTCCTCGGAGGAAACGCCTCTGATTTCTATTTTAGATGAAAATAAACTCGTCATCCTGTAAAGCACAATGAATGCTATTAGTCAAGTGTTCTGAGAGGATACTCTGGAAAACGGCACAGTTAGTCACGTTGCCGGTCAAGCGGGAAGTCCTTGAAGCGTGCTAATCTCTTTAAACGCTCACAGGATGAATAGTTTAACAGCATCCCAAACTGCACTTCATGCCACATGAGATTATTTTGTTGAATTGTTCCTATTAGAACGAAAGCTCTGTCGCATTTCTATTTCTTTCAAACGCATAAACATTCAGTCTATTGAACAACATGCACTTTCCAAGAAAACAGCACGTCTGTTTTTCGACTTCAGGACAGACCTCAAAAACAAAACAAGACTTTGCATTGGAGAAACAGCCGTGCAAACAGGAAATGAGGCACAAACAAGGCCTTTACAAGCGGACAAAGAACATCTTTGAGGACGAGAAGCCAG
The DNA here is from genome assembly GCA_027564155.1 of Gymnocypris eckloni scoliostomus. Lineage (NCBI taxonomy): Eukaryota > Metazoa > Chordata > Actinopteri > Cypriniformes > Cyprinidae > Gymnocypris > Gymnocypris eckloni. The sequence goes on along the minus strand of CM050425.1, from coordinate 15,410,510 downwards.
TGTTTCCCCTCGAAGGTCCTCTGCCCCGACTGAAACTCACACATTCCCAGAGAGGAACGGGCTTTTTTAGGAACTCAAAGCCTGTTTGTATCTCACATCTGTTTGACTATTACGCTCTGCGGGGAGAGACTGGCTTCTTATCAGAGCACCGCAGACCTCGTCAGCCCATCATATCCGTGCTGGAAATACGCTGAACTTCCAGTAACCGCCCTCACCCTGTGAGAGATGCTGCTCTGCTGCTAAACGGCCTATGAATATATGCATAATCCTCTCGAGTGACAACCAAACCCTTCCTCTTCCTCCCCCTCGTCTTCCTCTTCTATCAGAAGTCAATCTCTTAGCGTGCTGCTGATAAATCTAAATTTCATCATTAGGCGACGTAATATAAGCGTGCCATTTGCAACACGCGGCTCATCAAGGCTTTCGCCGATGCTGCAGGTGCAAACAGTGACACAATCTAATCCCATCATGATGCACTGATATGACAAGGTCATCTAAACCAACCTCAGAGTCACCTGTAAAAGAGCGAATCGCATGGAAACACCAGCAGGACACCAAAATCATCTTTAAAAATACTGCATTCAACTCATTAACACTACTTTGCAGATCCTTTATATTATTCTTATATCCTGTGATATATTAATTCTATGTTAATGTTTTAATGCATTATTGTGGGAAAAAGACCTTTAAATTAGTTACAAAAAATACTAGCATGAAATATAAATGTCATTGCTTTTTAGCATTAAAGTAATGAGAATTTGAGAGGGTAATTGTCATGAACATTTTTCATTTTATAAATGCAAAAAATAACAAAATATGTCTGAAGAATGACTTTGACATGTTTCACCCAAAAGACTTTAAAACCAAACATATAACCATGAGGATCACAATTAAAATCAAATGATGATTTTTACATGTTTACAATTATGCAACATCATCACTGTGTGCCTATTATTAACAAAAAATCATCATAACATATGAATGAACCTTGTACGTTCTCGTCATTACAACTTGTCATTTTCTTTATGCAAAATCTAAAAATAAAATGACTCTGGATTCTGGAATGATGATTTTCACCTGTTTACAATTATGTAACATTCACACTATTTGGCCAGAATTGGCAAAAATCATCCAGGGGATTGAATACATTTCCACCAAATGTCTCCCTCTCGTATGTCCTCAGCATTAACATTTGTAATTGTATATATGCAAAACCTAAAAATAAAGCTGAGGTATGCCTTGAATGTGTTCTTTTACATGTTTCACCCATACTATTTATAACTGCACAAATAACCATGAGAACCACAGTTAAGGTCAAATATGATTTCCACCTGGTCATGATTATGCAACATGCTCACTGCGTTGCCAGAATTTCTGCAGGTAGTGCATGTGCACGCATGGAGTGAGATTAGGAAGGCTTTAATGAAGAGTGTCATATGAGAGGGTGCATTAATTCAGCACTGTGACTTTTGACCATTACAGCACGGTAAAGTAGATTAACCACTGAAACCGAACACCCGATCAGAAGAACAGACAGGCAGGGCTGTGAATGTATATCCCATCAGAGGAAAATGCAGTGACGTGCATGAGACACGCAAAAACTTGATCAAATAGAGGCCTATTTTTAAACTGGTGGGACGGGTTTGATCGGGAGGGGAAAGGTGTGATAAATTGTGAATGAGAGCCGGTGTCATCATAACACAATAAAATGAAATGCTAGCACAACTAAAACACACCCATCAGAGGGGAGCGTTTGATTGGAAGGCAACCAATGACAGCTATTCTTTATGGATTAGTTTCATGGAAGTGCTGCTTTTGGACACAAGTAGTCTTTCATCCGTCGATCATCACTGGAACGTTCAATTTACTGTTATTATTACAAGAAAGTGCAAATAACAGTTTCCACAAACATATTAGCACAGATCATTCTGAATTACGACTTTAATAAAACCCCACTTTAGACAACAAATAACCATGAGGGCCACAATTCATGTCAAAGAAGATTTTACCTGTTTACGAATATACGACGTCCTCACTGTGTGGCCAGAATTAGCAAAAATCATCCTCAGCAACTGAATATCCACCGACGGATGAATAAATTTCTACCAAATGTTTCTATCTCGTACGTTCTCGTGTATCCGGGAGGGTAACGTTGTATCTGTGGCTCTATAAACCATAGAGACCGAGCAGCGCTGTCATAGAGTCTCACTTTGACGTATCTTTAAGACCGAATCGTTGCGGGGGAGAAATAATAGGTGTGCAGCATATATCCCACGGACGCTCCCTGTAGTCGGCTTGCCCAGTACGTCTGTTTCGCTCAGTTCATTGATCTGCGGTGACTTCTCCACAGAACTACACCTCCCACTATGGAAGAAACCACTGCGCTCTGTTTAGAGGGGGGACGTGCACACACACACAGCACTCAAAAACATCCCAAAACAGACTCTTCGCTCAAATACTAATGCTTATTGCATGTTAAGCATGCATGCATGCATTTACACACATCACGTAATGAGCACAATGCTCTGGTTTTAAAGCGAGAGGATATTATATTTCAACAACTCCCCTTTGGCTGCTCTTGGCTTTCTTTGACCCGCATACTTCACATTCCTGTGAGGCCATCAGGTTTTGGGGTTTTACAAATTCATGTGTGCTATACGGACTGATTTAACTGCGTTTAGAACGAGAAGCCAAAATGAGTGTAAATGACGTAAAAAACAGTGACAATGAAATAAACATATATTCCATAAAAAGGGTCATTTACAGCTATTCAGTGTTATCTAACTGCAGGAAGAGCTGGTATGTAAACTGACTCTCTCTCTGGTGGAAGATCTGGCTGTAGTTAGGGTGAAAACATGTTCAGGTCAAGCTTAACCTTGTAAAGAGAAGGAAGAAACTATTTCGTATTTTGCATGAACTAAATGAAGCGTATTGTAGACCCATTAAAGCTTTTTATGCATTGTGACAGAATTCATGACAATTAGACACAGATGGCCTTAGGTGTGCTTTACTTTTTCACATTTATTTTAATTAAAGTGATTCAATTAAATGATAATTTAAATAATAAAATATTTATTTTGCACTACATTTAATCCCTGGGGTAAAAGGCGCCTTTATCATATTATATTATTACTGATATTTTTGTAAGGGATTCTAACCCTAACTTGATCTAATATTTTATGTTTTTTAATGTTGTAGATTTAAGTAGCAGATGAGAATCGCTAAAATTAAAGCATATATTTTGAGACGAATGTCTTCTTTATGATTATCAGTTTTGTTTAAGATCATTAAAACAACAGTTTTTAAATAATGAAAGAATATGTAAATGGTATGGTATTTGGGGTAAAAGCGCCCCTGCTGTTGGGGCTAAAGCCACACAGTAATTAACATGATAATTAACAGATGGCTGACTTCTCCATTTGTTGACATGGTTAGATTCAGATGGTAAATCTCATATATTATGTTGGGTGTCCATATTAGAGATAATCACCATTTCTAGAATGAAACCATCACATTTAAAAACATGATATTAATCATATCATATCATTTGTTGTTACTACTGTAAATATATACTCAATTATTACTGGACCTCCTTCAATACTTTCAGAATCTTTACTTATTAAAATGATTTTGTTTCTGTATTTTAAAATGTATTTCTCATAATAACATATTATAATGACAGTATGTGTATTAAACAAAAAACATTTTATTTTTCAAAATAAGCAGAAAATAATACAAACTTTGCTAAAGTGATTGTTTTGAACAAGTATTAACTTAGAACCATTATTTTAGCTGAAGTATGTTTTTTTTTTAATAGCGTGTACCTTTTACCCCATGCTGAGTCTTTTACTCCGTGTGGGGGGGGGTAAAAGGCCCCTCTTTCCACCTCATACATTCATACCATTTTTAAACAAAATAAACAACTTGAATTATTTATTTTCACACAAAATCTGTTGCTCCATTAAAGTTCAATACAACACATAGATTTTTTTTCTGCAATTATACATTTGAGGCACAGTTAATAGCACATTTTTAGTACCCTATACATATACACACGTACAGAACCGACGAGATGCGCATGACAATCACGTGTGATTTATCACGCAGCCCTAATGTTTGTTTGTTTGTTTGTTGATCACAAAGTAGATGAGCAAAACTAGGATGCCGGTGTATTCAAAGCGCCGCCATTACCGGTACTGTTTACAGTGTGTGGAACGGTGCGCTGTGATTGGTTGAGCGGATATATCACATTCTGCAGAGAAGGGAGCCTGGCGTGTGTCACGGTTTGGAAAAAAGGGAGAAAACATGACAGAATAACATGGTATGGCATTTTGCGTAAAATTAAAAATGGACTTTTCAATACCGACCAGATACTGATTTTGGCAGAAACTCGTTTTTTTATGGCGTTTATCGCGTTTTGGAACCAAACTTTTCAAATAAACATATACATATATATACATATACATATACATATATACACATATACATACATATATATATTTATACACACGCACATATTTTTATATATTATTTTATTTAATCTATATACAATTTTAAGTAATTTTATTAAATGATATTCAACTTTATTAAAAGATGATTCATATTTAAATAAATTACATATTTAAATAAAATATTATTATTATTATATATAAATAATATTCTATTATTTATCTGCCTCAATCATTAAAAATTAAGTAAATGCAAAGATGACATTAAATGTTCACAGCATAAAAATAGTTCATTTTTTAAATCTAAAACTGTTTCCAAGGCTTTGAATTAAGAAGTTGATGTTTGTGTAGTACTGACATCAAGACGTATCTTTACAATATAAAGAGAGATTCAACACACACCAGAAACCACATTTATATTCTGACATAACAGATCAAAGCACGTCTGGGAATGATGTAGTGACCAAAGCATGTAACACAAATGCAAACTCTCTTTTATATTATATGAGAGCTGCTTCCGGCTATTCTCAATCAGGAAATTCATCAAACAGCTTCATCCAGTGCATTAATGAAAGAGGAGCATGCATGATAAACACGTGATGATGCTTCTTCTTCACGGTCTGCTACTACTCTTCCATTTCTACACAAGTAGAAACACGTCTTGTGTTTCTCCGTCTCCGAGGCTGTGATGAATGTAAGGCACGTCCTCACACCTAAACACTGCATTTCCTGTTGTCTTCTTAAAGAACTTCCCCTGGGCCTGAGCTCATCAGTTTTCGATTTCACTCTGCTGTTTTGAATATAAATTTGATCTTCGGAGCACCGAAAACACCTTGTGGTATCAATAATCCCCAGCTCTGGCCTGATCGTGCTTAGACAGCAGTTTACGTCGGATAGTTAGGATGTAAATAGGTCATTTACAATCTCACAAAGAGCAGGAGTAAGATCTTTGCCTTTGGATCCCATCCTTTTCCTGTTTGTGACCAAAACAAATCAGACTGGAAAACATCTGCTCTTCAGGACAGAGCAAACATGAGTGCGTCAACACCAGACACAGATCGGATGAGAAACAAAGCAGTCGGGCATCAAAGATTTGGCTCAATTACACACAAAATAGCTTCTGTCAAACCAGTTCTCAGAATAAATGCCACAAAAAGAGATAAAAACTGACTAATTATTTATAATACGGGGGCAAAGGGGTCACTGTAGTCAATTGATGCATTTAAGACAACAAAAGCATTAAAGTTTTTAATTTAATTAATACTTACGCAAGAAAGGATGCATACAATTGATCAAAAGTGACAGTAAAGATATTTTTAATGTCATAAAAAATCTATTTCAAATAAATGCTGGTCTTTTGAACTTTCTATTCATCAAAGAAGCTTGAAAAATTAAATAGTTTCTATAAATATATGAGGCAGCAGAGCTGTTTGTGACACTGATGATAATCACAAATGTTGGTTGAGCAGCAAATCAGTATATTATTATGATTTCTGAAGATCATGTGACACTGAAGATGGAGTAATGATGCTGAAAATACAGCTTTGATCAAAGGAATAAATTACACATATATTCAAATATAAAATGGTTACTTTAAATTGTAATAATATTTCACAATATTACAGATTTTACTGCAATTTTGATTAAAAAAAGCAGCCTTGGTGCAATTTCATAATGTATTCTAGCAGAGCATTTATAGTGTTCTGCGATTTTCGTGATGTGGATGAATTTTAAAATGTTACATAAGAAGAGAGGTGAAATAATGTGGTTTTCTGCACTCAAAAGACACTCAGGGTCATGATGTGACCTGCTGGCACCTTTCACTCTGCCGTGTACGTGTTTGTATGAATGATGGCAGCATGTCAACGGGCAAATGAGGTAGCAGAAAGGGCTGATTCAGCTAAAGCAGAGGGTCAGAGTGCAAAATTAAATGAGAAGGCAACAAAAGAGAGGCTAACACACACATATGCATTATACACACACACACACACACACACATGTTGGTTTTTATGGTTTACGGGGACTCTCCATAGGCGTAATGGTTTTTATACTGTACAAGCTGTATGTGCTATTGCCCTACACCTACCCTACACCTAAACTTAGCCCTCACAGGAGACGGTGCATTTCTACTTTCCCTCAAAAAAACTCACTCTGTATGATTTATAAGCGTTTTAAATTATGGGGACACTGAAAATGTCCTCATAAATCACCTTCTCCTTGTAATACCTATGTCATACCCATGTCATTATACAAATTTGTGTCCTCATAAACCACATAAACATGCCCACACACACACACACACACACACACACACACACACACACACACACACACACAATACATAGTTTAATACAATAAATGCAATTATATATATTCACCTGCATACAAATTTAAGTTAATGGCACATAAATGCTCTGTTCTAAATTGCACACCTTTTCATTTACAATCATAATGAGCCAGTTCGGACTTCACAGCTGACTATTACCTAAAATGTAGACTGGGAAGAGGACTGTGAGAGGAAGCCATTTGGAACGGGACCAAAGTCTAGCACGATCAGCCCAAAAGACAGAAGGATAGAAAGCAAGAGTGAGTTCACAAAGCCTGGCACAACATGCGAAGATATTTAGGAATGCCCTGTCAAAAATATTGACTTAAAATACAAAATATTGAACACAAACTCAACTAAAACAACTCTTATCTTTCTTTAATTAGCCTTTAACTTCAGACATTTACACACTTAGTGGGATATTTCTTACTATATCAACTTGCCATTTTCAGCTAAATTCAAGAAAACAAAACATCATTTACGTTATCAGTGAAAAATAATTTTCATTGAGGAAAAATACAAGGCAGGAATTGGTTTTATCCGCCAGGAACCGCGTGCATCGTAAAAAAGTGTGTATCGAGAGCTGAAATAAAAGGTCTTGGTGACATCGTCCAAACCGGAGAGTCGTTTTAGAAAAAGTTTTTATTTAGATAAAAGATTAAGAAGTCAAGTCAAATGTATTTCTATAGTGCTTTTCACAATACACATAGTTTCAAAGCAGCTTTACAGAAAATCCAGATGTTTATGTTTATTATATCTTAATATCTTCATGCCTTATAGGTGCGTTTAGCAGATTAGAGTTACGATAATATAGCTTACAGTTTGCAAAGATACCAGCAGAGATTTGCTATATTATATATCGCTTTACTTAGAAATACTGTATGTATGCAGAAACAGTTGGACATAGGCCTACTAGTAAATCCAGCTTTATTTTAAAGAGACTGTTTCTAACATGGATATCAAAAATAAGAAAGGTATTGCAACTTTATCTCATAATTTCTCGAAATTTTGAAAGGAGAAAATAATTCTGAAAAAACAAACAATCAGCCAGATATAAACACACAGGCTAATTGCAAGACATCAGCTCACAATTATGAGAAACATTCAGAATTTTTCCTGCAATTCCAAGTTTTATATTTTTATTCCAAGATTATATGTTTTTCTCAGAATCGCAAGAAACAAAATCAGCTACAATGTTGCAAATACATATTTATTTTAATTACCTTAGCGGACACGGTGTTCCATAGCAATAATATAGTTGCATTTTGCGATGATATAAACAACCACACAGCTGATATTAGCTATATAGTATATCTTGCTTTACAAGTGTGTACTGCATGTGATGTAGGCTATACTTGGAAAGTACCCATACAAATATTTATCCTTTGGAATAGCATGAAAAATATGAATTAGCTCGATTTCAGGACATTTTTGTTGACATTGCATGATAAACATCAGAGTCCAGAAGCGAAACTAGTTAAAAACCGCTGGTTTATAATAGCAAGGATGTTTAACAAAATCTCGAGGAGCTTTAAACCCACAGGAAAGCAGCCCACAAATCAGCCGTAAAGTAGCCCTGCTTGACATGGTACAGCTGTCCATGCTGAATGTGCAGAGAAAACAAGTGAAGAGGAAAGCGTTCGCCTCCCCCACAGGCGATCAAAGAGACGATATATCACACTCCAACCTGCCAACATGTGAGCACACATGCATAGATCCATGCACGCTGTCTCTCTCTGTACTGTAGATACGGCGCCCTACAAACACCTTTGACTGCTAAACGAGAATCGTCTCAGCTCTGACATGTCTAAAGTGCCACGTTACAGCGAGCGTGCAACTTGCCCAGACCACATTCTCGACATTCTCCCTGCCTTCCACCGTAATGGAGAAATATTTCAGCCTGTGACTTTCTATCTTGTTCTCTTTGCTCTGTATACATAAAATGTAGCAATTTGCGCGCTGTTGAAACAGTGCCGTCCTACGTACCTGCCTGCGTCTGCCGTCTGGCTCGAATCGAGGGCCCCATCTTCTTGGCGGGGGCCACATTGTAGTCGTCAACAGCGACAGCTTCGAGTTTGTCACGGCAGGTTTACATGTGTGCGTGTGTCTGTCGCACAGGAAGACGCCTCTTTCACACGGATAGTCAGTGAGAGCGAAAGAGAGAGAGAGTTTGGATGTGTGCATGCAGGGCTGCTGGGAATGAAACACTAGCTTACTACTTACTGAACTTACTGCACAGTATGCACTGTATACTGCCTACTACGATTCAAAAATAGTGCATTATGCAATGCTGAATGTGTGAGCCTGGAGCACAAAACCAGTGTTAAGTCGCTGGGGTATATTTGTAGCAATAGCCAAAAATACATCGTATGGGTCAAAATTATTGATTTTCCTTTTATGCCAGAAATCACTAGGACATGAAGTAAAGATCATGTTCCATGAAGATATTCTCTACATTTCCAACTCTAAATATATCAAAACGTAATATGCATGGCTAAGAACTCTATTTGGACAACTTTAAAGGCGATTTTCTGCACCCTCAGATTCTAGATTTTCAAATAACTGTATCTCATACATCATACATCAATGGAAAGCTTATTTATTTATTCAGCTTTCAGGTGATGCACAAATCTCAATTTCCCTTATGACTGGTTTTGTGGTCCAATGTTTATGTCTCATGAGTTCATCATGATGCATAACCTCAATGAGCTTATTTTGAACAGAAAATACATTTAGGTTTATGCATTAGGGAGATGCTTTAATGCAAAGCGACTTTTATTGCATTTAAAGGGATATTCTGCACTATTTTGTCATTTACTCACTCTCTAAGTTTTATTTTTGGGTGAACTCTCTCTTTAAGGTACATGGTTTTATTATTTCTTGTTTTCTGGAAAACACTCAACTTTTTGCAGTCCAAGCAAATATTGAGTGATGAAAATTGATGTTAAAATCATGGCTGTATTTACTTCCAGTTCGTTCACATCACATTAGGAATTAAAGGTCAAGTTGAGGGCATTGCATTGTGGGATGCGGTATCCTTTACAGTATGTGTGCTTAAATAGCAGACGTTTATTATGATAGATATATAGAGAGAAGGTTACCAATATAATGCAAAGGCTTCGAAATGATAGATTTTAGCAATATTAAAATGAGTGAATTTTACTGTGAATTCAGCGTTATTAAGAATTACCCATTTTGAAAGTAGTCCAATAGAAAAATTAAAAAAGACTAGAAAACGAGTAGAGCAGAAGATCATAATGCTCATAATTTATATGTGTAATTTATTTGCATATTTAATAACACGGCATGCTGTGCGTGTTAGGTTGCAGGCTTTATTGTGTGATTTTGTCTAAATTGGAACGAGATTCTGAGAGAGATTCAGTAAAACGAGATCCTTTAAAATGCATGACTGTAATATGATTTGTGTATTTGCATGACAAAAAACTAATATTTCGCTCCCCCAACCCACACATGTCAATTTAAAATGATCACAACACACGAGACATTGCTCCAAAGTATCTCTAGAGTTTGAAAAATGACGAGAAGATTATTATGACTTTTTGCATCAAAACCTGACAATCACAGCCTTAATATTCCCGCAGTCCTATGAAATATTCATATGTAAACTGGTTATTTGCACAAAATGAGGGTATGTAAATTGCTTTGAGGGAAATACAGTGACGCTGTGACATGTCAGTTGTGATGCTTTCATAAACTCTCCATCATATATAGATACTAAAGTGAATTAAATACTTCTTATCTGATTATTTTGTCTTTTAAAGGGAAATTAATGTACTAAACAAAAAACTAAACAGATTATTTATAACAAATTAATGATAGTTTTGATATTTGGGCAACAACAGCTTCACATAAAAAAATAATATATATATGTATAATAATAAAATAAACAATAAAACTAATATATACAGTAAAACTATTTTTGGATAATGATTATGTTAAAAAAAAGAAAATTGCACAAACGCTTGACATTATGAAACACTTGAAGCTAATATTATAACCCGAGATCCGCCTGTAAATTCTGACTGAATGAGCCTCATGTGATCACACAACATTGTACAGTAATGAAGCTTCAATGCCATCACCCATTAACGTGTAATGCTCTGTATTGCTGCATCACGTTTCTTCATCATTCCCACATGTATACGGTATAAAATCATCCTGTCCACTGATACCCACACAAAAATGACTTCCGCTATAGCAGAAACTCACCGGCTGTCAGATTTCACTATATACCGTCATCAAATATCCTCTTTCTACTTCTACATTGCCTGTTTACACAAACTAACAAAGCAGGTCTATTAATACCAGACGAGTCTGTGTGGCTCTCATTGACCTTGTCAGTTAAGCTGAAGGGCTTTTCCAGCTCTCCGCCTGTGTTTGTGAGACAGGCCCTTGGCAGAGCGCTTCACCGCCGTGGTGGGTATTATTGTGAGCTGCTCCCTCATTTTCCTCATGTCAAAAAGTTCCCAGAATGACTATCGCAGGAGAACAATTGGGATTCTTTCAGCTCGGCACACACATAATGAGGCAGCCGCGGCGCTGGTTAATTGTGTACATTCCGCTGCCAGGCAACTCTTCAGACTTTATTGTAAACATTGTATAAGGCTTTTTAAGGCCCTTCACAATGGCTTTGTTTGCAGGCCCTGTGTGTAATGCCCAATGGCAGTTAATGTGCTAAAACCCACCCCTCGATCACAGGCTCATGATGACACGGCCAGCCCACCTACACGGATGAAAAACTGGTGCTTTTTTCATTATTATTCATATTAACGGTGCATTTTTGAACTCTGGTGATAATGCAACAGCACGTCTCTCTTGACTTGTAAATTTAACATGAATAAATTGTTGCTTCTCAAAGAGTTACATCATTTCCAGTCCATTTCATGCATTCTCAAGAAAATGCCTACCGCAGTCTCAAAAAATACGTCCAGGTTTAACATCAAAATGCAGAGGAAAAAATGAATTATATTATGCATAAAGACAATTAAGCTTATTTTACTACCATTTATATTAGTTGCACATTATTTTCATTACAATTACAGTATTAAGCAAAATTCCCCAACATTTCCCAGTCGCATAATGCAACTGAATATACATTTGATACATACTTTTGCTATACTCTTGCTAAAAACTGTTTTGCACAGACTGTGCACTTACCAGATTATATTTCCATTTTCATATACTTTTTTAAATCCTCATGCACTATACTGACATTTGTTCAATGGCAATAAATTGAATTTAATGCAATCTAAAAATGACAATAAATGGCTGTTACACAATAACTTTTATTGAAATTAGCATACATTTAAAGTAAATACTACTATGCATTAGAGCTGTGCAATTAATCGAATGCGATTATCATGCGCATCTCGTCAGTAAAGCCAGTTCTGTGACTGGTGGTAAATCTCCATCACCTGCATTCAGATGGAGCGGCAGTTAATACACAGAGCCGTAGTTCACTGACAAGCTACGCGATATCGCGTTCATAATCGCATTTGATTAATTACACAGCCCTACTATGCATTACAGCAAGCATAATTTGGCAAGAAATGTGCTTAAAAATAATGTCATAATGTACAAAACTTAATGGTCCTCAAACATGCTCCATTATCTATAAACAAAATATAATAGTGTGAAATACGATAGGAAGATTTTGACACTTTTGACACTTCAATTAATTATATTTACATTTGCACATACATATATTTACTGACATTTGTTCACGACAACGATAACATAACATTTTATGCAATCGAAAAATGACTTTAACTGGCTGTAATACACTATTTTTCTTTTTAAATCAGCACAAATTAAAAATCAAAAATACTGCTATGCATTGCAGTAAGCATAATTTGATAATAAATATGCATGACAATAATGTCATAATGCAAAAACCCAAATTGTCCAAAAACATGCTTCATTATATGCAAAATATAATAGCGTGAAATATGTGTTTTCGACAGGTTTTGAGAGATTGAAACTTTTTGATACGTAGTTAATCACAATCAAATCTGCTTAAATTCAGTGCATATGATTTGTTTGTGGCTTAAGCTGTACAGTATGCTGTAAACAGTCGAGTAAATGTGTTCTACCTCTCCGCCTCTCAAATAAAGACAAAAGCTGTGGGCTTCCAGCCTTGAAAGAAATCAAGCTGCTGTAATAATAAAAAAGGCCGTTCCTCCCTTCCCTGTCAAAGCTTATCTTACAAAAGCATCTCAACTTGTTCCAAGCTCCTACAAGAGCATGTGCCCAAAAATAGCAAAACAGTAGACAAAAAACTACACAATGAGACACTGGAAACTTTCTGAACCAGAAACGAAACTCGAATTACAAAAATAAGAGATGATGGAAGATGAATGTGTGGACTGAAAATGTGGTCTATTTATTCACGGTGGAGTTTATGGACTCTGTCCTGTATAGCTGGAAGTATACTGCAGTGTTTGCTTTAGGACACTTTTGTATATACTGCTGGATCCACATAAAGTCAACATGCTACACAACAATGCAAAGCTTCATAGCATCTCCTGTGCAACCCACATCTTCCACAGTAGAACGACTGATATCTTTCTGCACTTCCATTTCAGTCAACGGATACAAATTAAATACGCAAAAGAATATCTAATTTGATCCTATTGACTTCCTGCTCTTAGTGTGCACGATTCATCAGTTCATATTACGGTAAAGAATAAATATTTACATTTAAATATAAAGAAAAAATAATTATCCTTGCAAAATCTATATCAAAATATAATTTGCTATGCCACTGAATCAACGTTTTTTTTTTGATGACATCATTAATGCAAGAAATGCATGATGTGGAGGAAAAAAAATCTGATCAAAATTGCAATTGTTATTGTTATTTAAAATGCGAGAAAAAAAAAATCCAGGTTTGCTTTGCTTGTTTGTAGGGCTGCATAATATGTCCAAAATTTGTGATTATACATAAAAATTGCTATAACATTTTGTAAATTAATAATAATAATTATCATATAATTTTGTATAATAATAATCGTATTGTTGTTATTAATGAATTAATAATCATTAAATTATAATTCTTAATAATTCTTAAAATAATTAATGTTGTTGTTATTATTAATTAGCTAATCATTTACATTTTCTTATTATTATTATTAAATACAATATAATATAAAAAAACGAAAAACTAAAAATGTCATTGTAATAATCCACTGTAAAATACAAAATTAAGTATTAAAAATTATATAATATATATTTTTTGCATTGCTTTAAAATTACAGTATATGACCGCCTTAATTCATTTTCAAACATTAACCATCATACTTTTATTTTGACAAAATTAAAAAAAATGTAACATCCACTTTTTACTATCTTTTTTACAAAATTCTCGGTCTTCAATGTTTCCCTTAGAAATACATCAGATCACGATGGGGTGACACGTTGACTTTGATAAGAGTGAAATATGAGGCCTTGCAGGAAACCAGTGCATAAAAGCATAAAATCATTCAAAATCTGATACTCATCTGACACTCACAGTATTCTATCAGCAGAAATTTCATCCGCATCCATATTAATAAGGCAACCCAGTCAGATCAAACAAGCAGCCACTGCATTAACTGTGACATGCAACGTTTGGATTGACAAAAATGTAGCATTTAAGATTTATGTTTCCTCAAATCAATACATTCATAAAGCTCTGTGATACGTGACATGTTCAGAAGGAACTGGATCTTTTGATAAATGAAACCCGATTAGCATCATATCTACAGTCAGGCAGTATAATGGACGTGCTCCACCCATAGAGTGCCTCAGTATTGATCATTTGTGATCTCTCTCTGATAAACAGCAGCTACCTTCCTCTCTGCTCTCCATCTTTCATGCCAATGCTCGTGTTCGCCTTTTAACACTACTGAAAGAAAACTGCATGTCTAATTTAGCATTTTAAAAATATTGGAGAAAATATCTGACAATGACAGGTCGACCAATATCGTTTTGAAAAATGCTGATGGAGGGTGGCATACATGAGGAAATATACTAATATTGTATAATATTTGAAAACATTACATAACTTGGCCAAGCAGCTGAGCTAACTATATGCATGGTTTTCAGCTGAATGCACTAAAATATCAAAATATTTAACTGATTGCACTAAATACAAAATAATGCACCATTTAAAAGAATAAAGAAGATCAAGACCAGCTAATATTTCACCATTTAAAAGAATAAAGAAAATCAAGACCAGCTAATATTTCACCACTTAAAAGATTATCGGCCAATGTATGGGCCTTAATGACTTTAATGAAGTAGTTGAAGAAAGTTTCAGTTTCAATAACATCTAACCTAATCAACGGATAAAAACATTTTCAGTTTTGTTTTTCTATTTGAGAGAGAGATATTGTGTCAAAAAGTTGCCTATTATTTAATAAATAATATTAATTCAATAATCAACGATATATTTTAATATTAAGCATTTTATCTCATACTAGTTCATCTCATTTGCTATTATTAAATTTTGTTATCTATAATATATCAGCCATTATGTGCCAAAATCTCATTTTTAGTCAATACAATACTAGGTGTTCGTTTATCAAGCAATTTCGATTTTTTGTAATTGTACTATCTGCATTATTATATAGGCATATCACGTGTAAACAAACAACACAACCCGTCTCCTTACAATTAAACGATGATATTTCGAACTGCATATATACTAATTCAAAAGTGTATAAACTAGTATGATAAATGAACACGTTCACAGGAGAATCGATCACAACAACACTAGTGCACACTATCGAGTCCACTGAGATTGACTTCAGCCAGCGCGCGATGTCATGTCGCAGGAATTCACTGGCCAACAAAACATTTAATAACGCCAAAAACGACGACCACGACGAGTTTAAACCAGCACTGCATATGAAGCAGCGACGATGAGGTTATATCTGGACTTGACTGTTTATATCTGATAAAAATAAAACAAAACCGATTTAAAATGTCCGCCCGAAAAATCCCCTCAAGTACGCTACAAACTCACAGCAGCGCTAACTGACTACAGTACCAACCGATTCCACAAAATATCGCACAATGTCTAATAAAACATACAGCAGTTGGATTTACAACGTGATGAGGTAAAAGCTCTTTTCGTACCTTGGCTTGCAGGTAAGGGGGGTAATAGTAGGTATATTGGGGGTACATCTGCCTCCACACCTTGCCCATGAAGATTAGCGGTAAATTTAGACGCGGATGTCACTTCTGTCAGACCAGAAACCCGGAGAAAAACCAACACGGACCGCTGCTGTCGACGTCCAGACGCTGGGACTGGAGAGGAGAGGAGAGGAGAGGAGAGGAGGGCGGTGGAGCAGAGAGAGCAGAGCAGAGCAGCCTCCCTCCGGTGCACACTAACTCTGCTGAAACAAACAGCAACCAGACACTCTACATCTAAAGCATGTGTCTGAGTCTGTGTTAAATGTTTCAGTGTTGGTTAAAATATTATACACAAACGTTAGGCCTAATAAGAAGGGGTTGAATTATTATTTGTAAAAATACTAATATATAAAATATATGGGTTAACTGCTATCTTGTCAACATTATGACCCTGCCCATTTTGTTCATGAGCCAAATAGTAGAGATGGGGCAAGTTGTCTCAATTTTTATGTCAGAGATTATTTGCAAAAACAGATAACTAGTTTTTATTAATTTTCTTAAATCATGTTTTTTATTGTGTTGTCATGTTTATATTGTGTTCTATTGTGCTAATTAGCTGTTTTTTTTAAAATAGTTATTATTATTATTTAATCAAAACAACCCAACTGCATTACTTGATTGATATTAATTGGAATGCAGGGGGGAAAAAAACATGATTTTTGAATGAGTTATGTGTTTTTGCAAATTAACTCGTCAAATATTCCCAGGGTGATATTGACACAAACCTTAAAAACATAACTACTTTTGAATATTTTCATTGACTGGGAAAAACAAGATACAGTTCATTTAAAATGCTGACCAATATCAGGGGCATGTTGTCACAATATATAGGGTAAGGTGTCACAATCATGACTTTTTGGCAAAATGTTAACTTTTAAAACAATTAATGAAGACATACATATTTATGAAATGGCAAAAGGGGTCATAATAAGAGAATAATATCAACATTTATATCAATATCATGTAGTTAAATAATTCACTAGCGTTCAGAATCGAGCGATCGTGTTTCTAAATCGTGTTAATCTTGATAAAACAGCGATTAAATGTAAATTAATGATAATTTCATACAAAATGTAAAATAAGGAAAATTCCCCAAGTAAACTGTCTAAACAAAGCCTTTGTTCATGCCAAACTAATTAAATGAAAAAAAAAATTGTATATATATGTGTGTGTGTGTGTGTGTGTGTGTGTGTGTGTGTGTGTGTGTGTGTGTGTGTGTGTGTGTGTGTGTGTGTGTGTGTGTGTGTGTGTGTAGGCCTATTTAATAGCTGATAGCTCCTCTGCTGATAGATCAACGACTTTTGAGCAGGGGTGTTTTTGACAAGACATCGTGGCTAAAGGTCAAGTTTATCCTCCAGAGCATCTCCAATGGTACATGCTTCTGTTTCAGATCATCCTTATTTAATATTTTTGTCAGCATCTTTATTCAATACTGACATTAATTGGCATCAAATCACTTTATCAAGATTGACTACATTTTAGAAACATGAATGCCAGTGCATGAAACTCTATGCAAACAGAGGGTTAAATGCAGCTTTCGCATCATTTCTGCAGGCCTCTAGTTTGGAGTCCAGCCAGATGCTCGTGTGTGTGATGCTTTCTGCTCAGCTTCAGGAGACGGGAGGCATCACACATGTCTGAGCGCCCTGTGAAGAAGGGTTCGACCAAAGCCTGCTGTAAAAAACCACGAGTGAGTGAATCCCCTTAATCTAGACGACAGAGAGAAAGAGAAGCGAAAAGATAACTAAAGCTATAGTCATATAATTAGGCGCATTATACACCTGAAATTGAATGTTTCAATAAATAGCTGTCCCTTTCCAAGTTTACATGTGAGCATTGTCTTAATTGCCTTGCATTTAGTCTCAGACTGCACTCCCACAAACTTGTCTGATGCACAAAAAGCGAAACATTATTACTTAAACATTGTTGCAAACGTCTATTATACTTATTTGATATGCATTAAACCAGTTCAGAGTAGCTCCTCATCTGTAGCTCTTGCTATTGCATGCATGTTTTTACAGAGTAAGATGTGATGTCGTCCTGTGAGGCGTGGGAAGGGCTTCTTCAGGTCACCTTGTGATTTTTTTCTTCCCGTCCTGCTGTTGTTCCTCTACCCTGATACAGCTTCCAGATGGAGCGCGTGACGCAGTCATTTATCACAGAAACACTCGTTGTTAAGACAGAACACACACAGACACTCATTTATTGCAAAGAGATGTTCATTTGCTTTAAGTTCAAGAAGAAATTGTTAGTAATTTCTGAGTGAAACAGGACATTTAACAAGTAAACTGTTAATTGTGTCCATTGTGAACTGATTGTGGAAAGCTGCTTGAAGACCAGTTCATCTCCTACACAAACTCATGGTATTATATACTGTTTCTAAAACTCAAATCATCAGGTTGGTCCAGCTAATGTGCAGGTCCTTTATTTGTAAGGGGAAGATTTCTCCATTCATATACTTATGGACTGTCTTTGATAATACGAATACAATACCTGCTCCAGTGTTTGGTGTAACAACAAGTTCAGGTGAGTAGAGTTTAACATGGAAGCCCGTTTCTGCCATGGGATGAAAAATACATAAAAAATGTAATTGCTACTTTTTTCGTACTATTCTGAGATGTAAAAATCAGAAATGCAAGCTATAAATCAGAGTTGTGAGATATACTCGCAATTCTGAGAAGAAACGTCGGATTTAAACTCTCGTAATTGCGTGAAAAAAAGTTATTACCTTTTTTACATTTACCAATTACCTTTTTTATCTTTTTTATTTCATTTCAGAAACAAAAAACAATTGTGAAATGCAAACGTTGCGAAACATTCTTTTTTTCTCAGAATTGCACGTTTATATCTCGTAAGTCTGCGTCTATATCTCACAATCCTGACTTTAAAATTAAAAAATTTGACTTTATATCTCTAAATTGCAAGAAAAAATTGAATTATGAGATATAGACGTAGAATTGCGAGATATAAAAATATATAAATGGAGATATAAAAGTCTTTGGAAGTCGTGGCCTAATGGTTAGAGAGTCAGACTCGTAATCAAAGGTTTCAAGTTCGAGTCTCGGTCCGAGAGGAATTGTAGGTGAGGGGAGTGAATGTACAGCGTACTTGGCATATGTCACGTCACTTTCACTTTTCACTTTCATAAAAGAAAAAGTCACAAAAAACCCGATTGTAAGATGTAAACCAAATTCAGTAAAAAAAATAGCTAGAATTGTGAGATATAAACTAAGAATTGTGAGGGAAAAAGTCAGAAATCTGAGGATATATCTTGATATTTAATTTGTTTTCGCAATCTATATCTCACAGTTCTGACTTTATATCTCACATTTATGACGTTATATCTCATAATTGCAAGAATAAAAGTCAACACACCACCGTTTCCGTTTAATAAAGGTTTTGCACCGTTTTTTCGGGGCTGAACGCAGCCCAGGTAGACATATTAAGTGTCACGGTTCACATGAAGAAACGGCTCAGTGAATGCATGTGTTTCTGAGGACGTTCATTCTGCTGACCTGTGCTTTGTGTTGTCATGGCTTTTTGCAGAGCCCTCATTCTTCAGCTTGTTTTTCTCTCTTGTCCATCAACTCTGTAACCTTTGTGATGGTGCGAGCTCATTGGTCGGGCCCACTCAATAGGCCACACCCCACAGGAAGCTTAGAAAACAGCAGCAACATTTTTGCACAATAGAGCAATGTCAGTGACAAAGTTGATTCAAGAATCTGTGACACATTTAGATTCGTGTGACAGGAAATGACCGTAAGGGAAAATCTCAGAAGAAAGCACTGACTGCTCAAGTTTCACTTTAACAACATTTTTTTTGGTATATATAAAAAAAAAAAAAAAAAGTTTGACAGTGATGAGATTTGCTTAGCTATAATTCATAATTTGGTAAGTCAAATTACAATTTTTTTAATATATATATATATATATATATATACCGTATATATAAATTCAGTACCAAAACCGAAAATAACTTTTTTTAAACTTATTTCAAAATGTTTTGTATAATTGTTTGTATATACTGTAATTAATTGTATTATTTTGTACCATTAGTTTTATCACAATGCTTTATGAGATTATGCTACATTCATTCATAATATAATTGAAATGCAAAAGTCTTATACCAGCTTCTAATCAAGTATGATTTATCTAAGATCTGATTGTCTTGGTTTATGAAAAAACTACTGGTGTAAGAAAAACAGTGGGGAAAAATACTGCAAAAAGTACCACAGATTTTCTCAGCAGCCTTGGTTACATTAGTATTTTTGCCGTTGTGTTGCGCTATATATCAGGGAATTTTGAAAAGGTAATTTCCAGTGGAAATTGGCTTAATGTTTCCACATTTTGGATATGAATTTCTATTACATTTTCTTAGCTCAAAAATGTATATTGATTGAAATTACTCTTTTTAATGCAATCTCGTTCAAATTCACAATATAACATTTTTACATATTTTATATTTTATTTATTTAATAATAATTTTCCAGTAATCACAAATGACTGAAAAAAAGCCATGAAAATGAATTCACTGTAGACATAAAACATCAGCTGAACAAATAATTGTGTATATACAGTATATATCAGTCAAAATGTTATATATATGTATTTATATGTACAGTATCTCACAGAAGTGAGTACACCCCTCACATTTTTGTAAATATTTTCTTATACCTTTTCATGTGACAACACTGAATAAATGACACTTTTCTACAATGTAAAGTAGTGAGTGTACAGCTTGTATAACAGTGTAAATGTTCTGTCCCCTCAAAATAACTCAACACACAGACATTGATGTCTAAACCGCTGGCCACAAAAGTGAGTACACCCCTAAGTGAAAATGTTTTGATCCAGCTGGTAGGGTGAAACGTTTTACCCACCATGCTGGGTTGTTTAATTAAGTCATCTATTGTTTAAAAATGATCATATTGCTGGCTTAAAATGGGCTGGAAATAAAAAAAATCACATAGAGAATTACTATAGGCAACAGCAATAATCAAAAGTTGAACATTTATTATTAAGCAAGAACACCCATGGACAAAATACAAGACAAATTTAATTTATTTGGGCAAATACAGCATAGTTTACAATATTACATTTAAACTCGTTTAACAAGCCGGTCTAAAAACGGTCTCACTTAAAAATGCACAGAGGTACGACTTTTTATGAGACCAGGTTGGAAATTTCCTGGCTTTTTTCATGATGAGGTCTAGGGGCTATATAACCACCATATAAGTTTCAAAACACAGTCCACAGTAAAATACACACAGCCTGCATAAAGTAGCTGTGCCTTTTCACGAGCCCTTGTGACTTCCGTAAAAATGTGACATCCGAACCACTCCGGATCACCATCCCGGGCACCACCGACCGTCCCATCCATCCTCCAGCCACAATTAATCACGAGTCACGACAATGTACTTACAATTACAACTGATTCTAAATCGTCAGGTTGTTGTTTACACACATGCACAGACATTATTTCATACACAACATAGTCATGAGATCCAATACATCTTCAGACACACCCATAACAACCTTTTCAGATAAGAAGTGTGCTGCAAACGTGAGCATTTTTGACGATTGTTTCTGTCCAGTCAGCTCGTTTTATCGCGTTTAACCACAGCTGTCGATGTTTTTTTGTCTGGCAGTGGCCCCAGGTAAGTGATCAAATTTCTAATTTGAGGTTGTATTACGTCGATTCTGGCACCCAACATCACAACAAGATGATATTTTAAGCTTCTTATGTAGCCGAATCTGCACTAGTTTTTCCTTTGTTTTTCTTCCAGCTTAGCGCGGTGACGTAATTGTGTCATCAGCCCTAACTAGTTACCTGTGGATGGCCTGGCCAGGCGGCAGGCCAATCAGAAGAGTGGCTCATGAATATTAATTAGACTGGCCAAAATCAACCTGTTCTTGGAAGAGCTCCTGAAAGAGGAACTGTAAAAATACATTGAGATGGTTTTTGGTGCTTAAACCGCAAATACATATTCTTAAGAACATCAAAACCTAAATAAAACTCCAGAAAGGTGTACAATGTGGGACCTTTAAAGACTTTATAAATGAAAGAAAATGTATACAAACCTTAATTTCTCCAAAAGAGTGCACCAACCCAATAAAATGACCCAACATTTGGGTTAAAACCCAGAATTTATTTAGAGTATACATACACACACACACACACACACACACACACACACACACACACACGTGCATGTTTTGTGGGTATATAGTAAATTAAATGACTTATTAATACATATATTGTGTGATCTGGGCTTTAGTTTGGGCATGTTAGGATGGATTCAGGAAACTCTAGTTATGACACAAAGAAGTGAAACTTCTGATCAATATGACGCCAGCTGAGTCATCACCAAAAATAGACGTTCAAATCCAAGCCAAATGACTAAGTTCCTTAAATGTGCTTTATTTCTTAGTCTCTTTTGCTTAAATGTCCACCTAAGTAAAAGCTTCATCTTCCCTGACAGATGAGATCAGATTATCAGGGACTAGTATACAAAATTCACCACCATGACTCTCACAGAGGTATTGATATGTGGTAGCTAAGGTGTTCTCAGTGGTTTCTAGTGTGTTTCTGTATCACCAAACGCGAAACCTTAACATATGACTGTCCACATTTACGCGTCAGTGTCTATTCAGTGTTCAGAAACTATCAGGATAGATGCAGAACAGCGGGAGAGCGAGTGAACATTCCCTCGGCTTATCCTGTGGGTCCGTGAAATGTGATCTTCTCTGTTTCCTCTGCATTCCAGAGCAAGATTCCTCATTACGTCTCGCTCCCGTGGGACGGCCGGCTCTCAGCCGTGCCCTTTGTCTGATCCCAGACCTACAGCAGTCTGTTTATTCTGCGCTCTCAGAGACATGCGGAAAGCAGCCGATGTGCCAAAGATTGACCGGCTCCGGCATCTCAGCGTGTCTTTCTGCATCACCCTGACTGTGTCTGTGAAGAGGAACAAGAGAGAGAAACACAAGATAAACAAAGAGATAGAGACCCTTTATGTTCGAAACACGTTAATTGCTGCTTTCTTTGTTTTCGGTGGCTGATGCCACTCAGGCGTACTTCCTTTATTCAGTTCTGTTTTTTGTAAGATCGTTATATTTATTGAAATAAGAAATAGTATCTTCTTCTCTTGATGCTTAAAGATTTGGCTTTGTAATGATACATTTTTTTTTACAGTATTTGATTAAAATGGCTGTATGTTTGTATTTTTATTTTAATTGTAATGTTTATACACTAATGTTTGATGATTGGTCCTCTTAAATAAACTAATTAACATGAGGTCCATGAACTGATGAGGCCTTTTCTCAGCGAAACTATAAATCTAGTGAAGAGTAAAAAAAAAGCATTGCACGTAATATTGATCCACTTATGAGATCTGTACTGATCAGTGATGTCTCCATGTTTGAATAATTAAGATTTCCCCTGGAAAATACCTATGAGTTATTACAGACCGTTAAAGCTGATTCGTCATCACCTGACCAGACACTTGAGAACCGTCCTGTCAAACATGATATCTTACAGAGTATAAATTCAGCTCCACGTGCAAAAAATTGCATGTGAAAGAAATGTGACACGTAGATGTCAAGCGGTAAGGAGAGCTGGTGATCTCAGGTTGTGGTCGTGGTTTCACAGCCGCTGAAACTTCACTTCAGAAAAACACTGTGGCAAAGGGTGCAAATCATGATTTAGCATTTTACACATGGCAGAGTTTATGACAAGAAAAACACTTTCAAGGACGCATTATAAGAGCACAGTTCAGTTGAATGATAAAGTTTACCCTCTTTTACTTTATGATGTTCATCTGCTTCTTCATCTGCTCTTTTTACTTTGACTATCACTCTACAGCTATACACTATACAATCAGACACAATAATCATTTCTTATTTTGATAAATGTAACATTTGGCTTCAGTGGTTCGAGATGACTGGATGCTTTCAACTGATTTCTGACTGAACTCTTACCAACTGAACTGCAGTGTTTAAACTATTTCAAATATAGTGAATTAAGCTACAAACTCAATCATAATTCATTCCATCTTACAGAACACATGAACACGGTTTGAGCAGAAAGTGTTGAGGGACGCTGCTTTTGTGAGTTTCTCAAATCAGGCTAAAGTAGAGCAGTCACACACACACACAGTCACATACACACACACACACACACACACAGTCACATACACACACACACACACACACACACACACACAGTCACAAACACACACAGTCACACACACTACACACACACAGCACACACACACACACACACACACACACACACACACACACACACACACACACACACACACACACACACACACACACACACACACAGTCACACACACACACACACACACACACAACACACACACAACAGTCACACACACACACACACACACACAGTCACACACACACACACACACACACACACACACACACACACACACACACACACACACACACACACACACACACACACACACACACACACACACACACACACACACACACACACACACACACACAGTCACACACACACAGTCACACACACACACACACACACACACACACACACACACACACACACACACACACACACACACACACACACACACACACACACACACACACACACACACACACACACACACACACACACACACACACACACACACACACACACACACACACACACACACACACACACACACACACACACACACACACACACACACACACACACACACACACACACACTCACACACACTCTCTCTCCTGGCTAATTACAGGGAAGTGAGTGTTAGTGTGAACATGAGTGTGTGTGATTAAAGCACGCGGCTGTGTCCTGAAGGAAGGGTGCGGGAACGCTGTGGATGACAGGACAGAGATACTTGGTCATGAATACAGCAGCAGGGGCTGGCCAGCGGGCAGATGGCTGTGTTTGTTTGCAGTAACGAATCACAGCACGCGGACCGTTCTTCTGTCAGATCACTGATTGAGACGCTACCGTCACGTGGAGAAGAGCACCGTGTTCTTCACAGAGGAGTTTAGTGATGTTTCTCAAATGCATTGACTTCTAAGACATTGGATCACTCATAAGTGCAA
Source organism: Gymnocypris eckloni scoliostomus (assembly GCA_027564155.1). NCBI lineage: Eukaryota > Metazoa > Chordata > Actinopteri > Cypriniformes > Cyprinidae > Gymnocypris > Gymnocypris eckloni. The sequence continues at coordinate 15,385,421 of CM050425.1, read as the reverse complement.
CTTAAATGTTTCTTTCACAGTTTATTAGAGATAAAGAAGATTTATCAGAAGGGACAGTTTGGGGTTAAAATGCCTTCATGAGACATTTGTTTCTTTCAAACACAGCTTTTCACTTCTCAAGACATTAACTGATGGACTGGAGTGGTGTGGATTACTTGTGGATTGTTGTGATGTTTTTATCAGCTGTTTGGACTCATTCTGACGGCACCCATTCACTGCAGATGACCCATTGATGAGCAAGTGATGTAATGCTACATTTCTCCAAATCTGATGAAGAAACAAACTAATCTTGGATGGCCTGATCGTGAGTTAATTTACAGCAAATGTTCATTTTCAGTTTGTCTTAAAAAAAATGCTGCAATGCAACATGCCATAATTTCATCCATGCAAAACATGATTTCTTGTTTTCTCATAGGTGAAATGTGACATGGACAAATTCCTGACATGATTTATGATGTACAAAGGAAATGAACATGTCTCTGTTTCAGAGCTCAAAACACACTTCAGAGGCCCATTTCATGCCAATTTTGTGCAGCCAAGTACTGGCCTTTATCCTGCTAACCTCTCACGCTGCCAGAATGTTGTGCCAAATGCTGAAGTTGAACCCGGTGACATAGCACTGTTCTCTCTGTCTACAGGTCTCTTTGCTGCAGTCTATCTGTACCATCGCCTAATTCAACCCCGATTAATGGCTCTTAATGTCCGTGGATTAATGAGAGCAGGTCACGTGGGGCTTATCGGGTTGGTGATTCCTTCACTTTCTTGCTTGCTAGGAAACCCACAGAGATCTGGAGAACGAGGAGATGGTGGAGCACTGGAGCTGAGGATGACGGGGAGGAAGATCGCTGGAGAAACGGACAGGTAAGTGTAACAGGAGAGCGTCAGGTTAGTACACGGGCGATGTTTAATACCAGACAGATTCTGTGCAGGAGGATATAGTGCTCGGGCTGAGTGGTGACAGGTGGCAGTGATTAATACTCTGGTGATTGTGATCTGGTGTGTGTGGTTGACGGTGATTGACACTCCTTGACACATATATAATGGTCAGAATAGAAATATATAAATGTCATTATTTATTTTATGAGAGTAATTTTCTCTGGCTCATATACAATCAAATGCTTTTCTCTTTTTTTTGACCATTTTATTGCATATCATTTTTTTTATTACTTTCATTTTGATATGTACAGTAAGAATTTTCATTACTTATAATTTATATCAATTTACTTTATATTTATTTAAATATAGCAATGTAAATGTTTACATTATTTATTATTAATTTTTTCTATAAGGCATACATGCAATGCTGGCTCATTTTGCAATATTCCTAGCACAGAACCAAGCATTGCATATATTGCATAGTGCCTTTATCTTTTTACATAGTAAGAATATCATTACATATAATGTATATGTGTATTTTTATGAATATAGTAATTTAATTATACATCATACAAAAAAGAATCTGTTTATTTATGCATTTATTTTATGCCATCCTCAATATATACATTTATTTTTATTTATTTATTATTTTTTAGAATATTCATTAAGAATATAATTACTTAAAATGCATATTATATACAGTATTTACTGTATATTTATATAAATAATTTATATTTGTACTTTATAAAACTAAATGTTATAAATAAGTTTATTTATTTATGTATACATTTAAATGCATAAATAAAGTGATTTAAATGTATACATACACACACAAAAAAATTGTTTCTGATTGTTTTTTAATTAATTTATCTTTTTAAAATCTTTATAGTTTTATATTAACAATTAGTTATGGTTAACAAAAAATGAATAATGTGAAATAAATATTTTTGTGTTCATTATTTCTAGTTGTAAATAGAAACATCATGAATCAATTGAGCCACTTGCACACATTCAACAAAGGTATGCACACTAGTACAAGTCCTATATAATCACAGAGCAGCGCTCAAACGGTCATTTGGACACATTAACATTCATGCCGACACAAAGAGAAATACGGCTGCTTCAGAGAGTCAGACCAGCCAGTTCACCTTGCAATTTATCCCAGTACTGTAATGAATTATTCAGGATGGTGTCTCAGACAGTATAGCCGAGGTGTCAGACTCACCTGCTCCAGACTCCTGGACGGTTAGAAAGACGAGCAGAGCTTCACTTACACTGCCATCAGTACTGCATCTGCAAGAGTCCTGCAACACTGTGAACCGCAAGGGGAAGAATAATAATACAAAATGAAAATTATGGCTCTTTTTGTTTCAGCTGTCAAAAAGCACGCTTTAGCATATTTTTTAAATGAGCACTTATTATGGAAATAATTTAGTAGCATATACCTGACTGAATATAATGTTTTCAGACACTTAAGTGCATGTTATTCACAATCAAATGATGATTTACAGTTTAAATTTATATTAGGTTCAGATAGCTAAACTTCAAACTTTAATGCAATTAGTTAGAGTGCCCACTTCTTTATTATATATTTATCATAATTACTTGATTGTTGTTTTAAATAAGTGTGCTGCTGAATGCACTGACAAACATTTATATACTAAAACTAAGTCATTTGAAACTTTTGTGTCATGCATTTAAATATATTTGAAATGATGAAGTTGCAATTTAGTACATATACAATTAGTAAAATGTAGTACACTTTTTAATTCATTTTTACATGTGCTGGAGTATGTCAGTCAACACATCAAAATAAGTGTACTTATTCAAAGCACATCAATAGATTATTAAAACAAGAATATTACTGATACTTTCATTTAGACATCATCACAAAGTCATTTTTTGCACCACAGCCAGGTTGAGCACCACAGTGCTATGGATCCCACCACTGCACTTGGAGAGGAGGAGCAAGATCAGCCCACCCAGCAGGATTCACACTTACCACAGCATATCCCCCAATGCTATCAACGAACCAAAACACCAAGCAGAGAACCTACAGGAGAAGCACATAGAAAGCCAGTCCGGAAAGCCAAAGTTAAGTGACCAAAAGCCAGCGTCAAGCAGGAGTGGAGAAGTTTCGACCAAAATCTATACACAGTCCTCCAGAACTCGATAAGAGGTAGTGTAACTGCCAAACTGAACATCTTTGGAGACATCGTCTATGAAGAAGGCAATGGGAGATTTGGAGAGCTGAGACAGAGAAAGATCCCCCCTAAACAGAGTGGAAGATGAGAAAGGGAAATCCTGCAACTGGTATAGGAACGTTGCCTTGTCGGGAAGGCATGGAGGAAGGCTATGGACCACGAGAAAGAAGGCTTGAAGAACTTGTGGGGTCAGATTAGAGCTAGACTCACAAATTTGAGGCGGGCGGAGATAATTAGGGAGCGTAGAAGTCGAAAGGATCAAGCTTCTTCCAGGATCCTTTCAGGTATGCCCGAGGCCTGCTGGAGGAGAAGAACGGGACACTGCATATCACAGGACAAGAATCGGAGGAATACATCAAGACCCAGACTAGTGACAGCTTGAGGGAAAGCCCTTCTGGGCTCGCCAGGGCATGTGCCTCGCCCACCAGAGCCATCCACTCAATTTGATACCATCCCTCCAAAGTAGTTAAAAGTTAAGCAAGTTGTGGAGCGAGCACGAGCGGTATCAGCAGCTGGACCTATTGGTGTACCTTACAGGGTGTATAAGATCTGCCCCATGGTCCTGAAAATGTTGAGGAAACTGATGGGTGTTGCTTGGAAACCCAAAGCTATCTCAGCAGCATGTAACAGAACAGTCACTACTTTTATGCCAGAAGAAAAAGACTCCTGCAACATCAGCCAGTTTAGAGGCATTGCTCTGCTGAACGTAGAAGGGAAGATCTTCTTTTCAGAACTTGTGTCCCTGGATTTCCAGGATGCACCCTGCGATGATTTGGGAGAAAATCCAGTCAGCCAAGCGCAATAAGTCAGACCTCCATGTGGTTTGGCTGGACCTTGCAAATGCTTATGGGTCCGTTCCCCACCAGCTTATCAGCTACGCTCTTGACTTCTTCCATATCCCTCCATGCATCCGGACTCTCATTGCTGGCTATTTCAACAACTTCCACATCTGTTACACATCCACAGAAGTCTCAACTGCATGGCATCGGCTGGAGAAAGGGATAGCAATGGGATGCTCCATCTCCCCCATCCTCTTCATAGCAGCCTTTGAAGTTATCCTCATTGGTGGAAGACAGATGGTCAAAGGAGTCAGATCTCAGTCACATCAGCGACTCCCGGCTACGCGTAGCTTCATGGATGATGTCACCACTCTCCTCCAGACGGCGGCATGTACCAACAGACTGTTGAAAAGGCTTGAAGAATTATTAAACTGGGCCAGAATGAAGATAAAACCAGCCAAGTCATGCAGTCTTTCGATCTGTAAAGGAGTTAGGAGGGATAACATCTCCTTCTCTGTGTAAGGCGAGGAAATTCCACATTTGAGAGACCAACCAGTAAGAAGTTTAGGAAGGCTTTATACAGCAGACCTGTATATGCATAAGCATATGGTCTCTATCACCTCACAGCTCTCCAATGGAAACGATTGACCAAAGCTTTCTACCTGGCAAGCTAAAGGTCTGGTGTTACCAATTCACCTTGTACCTTCACCTGATGTGGCCTCTCAAACTGTGTGAAATCACCTCATCAACATGGATTCAAAGGCCAACAATTAGATGCGGAAATGGCTGGGCCTTCCGCGATGTCTGTCAAACGCAGCCTTGTTTGGAAGAAACACACTGAGGCTCCCACTGAGATCCATCTGATTGGGCTACAAGCAAGAGAAGGTGAGACTGGTCTTTGAGCTACAAGACTCACCAGATCCGGTGGTCCAAAATGCCAAGTAAGTGGAAAGCAGCACATGCTGTACACCAGGCTATAACCCGCCTGAAACATCAAGAGGTCGTCAGAATGGTGCAACATGGCAGGGCAGGCTTTGGCTTGGGAAACCTCACCAAAGATGTGGTCAAAGGCTTTAAAGATGGAGAGGAAAAATCTGACTATCTCTGAAGTCATGAGGGATGAAGAGGAGAGCTGTAAGATCAAAGCTGTGAGCCAAGGCCAACAAGGGAGATGGGCAATGTGGGAGGCTATGAGTGATAGGGTCTTGACTTGGACCGATTTGTGGAGGATGCCTCAAGCAAGGCTGAGCTTCCTAATTAGGGCTACGTATGACACTCTCCCAAGCCCACAAAATTTGAAACTATGGTACAGTGCAGAGGAGAGTTTCCAGCTTTGTGGACATCAGAACCCCAGCTTACAGCATGTCTTGTCCAGCTGCAAACGCCACTGACTCAAGGTCGCTATGGATGGCGCCACGACCGGGTCCTGCGTAAGTTAGTTGAAGTTATCAAGGCACGCAGACTGGAAGTAAACAGGGCCAGCTCAGAAACATCCCATAGGCTGATAAAGTTTGTGAGGCAATAAGCAGTACAAAGCTGGGTGGAGGGCTTTCATCTATCCAGTGGAAGTCGGCTGCCGGGGCTTCACCGGATCATCTACTCAGCAGCTCCTAAAGTCCCTCGGCGTCAGAGGCCCCAAGTTGGCAAAGGCACTGAAAGAGTTGGCAGAGGAGGCAGAGCAAGGGAGCTTCTGGCTCTGGCTTTGGAGAAAGGACAAGGTGTGGAAAAGAGAAGGATCCTAAGGCTGGCTGCAGTGAGCAGTAGGGAGACGTCCATGCCGCTGCTCCACCACCTGGAGATGTTACGGGATTAAAAACATTGGCGATGGGTGGCTCCCGGCTGACGACCCTGCAGCTAGCTCATAATGGCACCAGCGGAGGTGTGTCAGGCAGAGATGCCTTGCAGGTATCCTTACCTGTGCTTTCATCTATGATCTGCAAGCTTTAAAAAATATACTTGCAAGATCTGAATTTACAAGTGCTCTTCTTTTTCTCAAGGGGTGGTATTTGCTTTAAGAAATGTGTGTTTAAAAAAAAAAACTTGTGGGCATTTATAGTAACCGGCATCCACACGAGCCGAATTCACAGAAACGGAGACGTCTGTCGTCTATGTGCGGGTGTCTACAGGGGAATGTTTTACCTTCAAAAAGCTGCTTGTATGATTGAATCTCACTTCCTGTCAGTAAGAACAGATCTTTCAGTGAGATTGTGTCTGTGTGTGACAGGAATGTCAAGCATGCGAGGAGTGTGTGTTGTTTAAACGTTTGGTCTTAAGGTGGCGTTCCGCATGCTGCTGAGGTGGGGCACATTCTTCGTCTTCATCGCACATTCCTTCAAAAGCTGCTTGTACGAGATCTTTCTATTGTAAGCTGACAAAAGGGGAGTTTCGCAGGAGTGCCATTTAAAGAACTAGTTTTGGTTGCTAAAGTATGAGTGAACAGTGTTTAAAGTAAAATAAATTCTTAGTGTGAAGAACATTTTATAATCTAAAGAAACTTGTTCCACTTTAAAGAACCTTTTGTGCATCAAAAAAGTTCTACATGAAACTGCAAACAGGGAACATTCTGTTAAGGTTCTCTCAATAACATTTTAAACAAACGTTCTTCCAGTAACGTTAATAGAATGTTTGTTTAAAGTTATATGGTTTTTAATAATGTTCTCAAAACACTAGCATAGCAAGATTATTTATACATCATTCATGGAACATTTTTCTGAAACGTATTAGTTGGATGTTTGCCTAACATTTTTTGTTATAGCTGCTACTTGTTTCAGAACATTCAGAGAACAGTCAAAATTAACATTCCCATAATGTTTGCAAAATGATAAAATGCAATGTTAATGTTTGTATAGCCATGAAAAAACCTTCTTAAAACCTTTAAAAACGGAACATTCTAAATATTCAGAGACCAAAGTAATGTTCCAATAATGTTTGCAAAATAATACAAATAGATATGATAATAAAAATGATAATAATACTTAACTCTTGTGCTGAAAATCCTTTACTTAATTTGGTGTTTCCGAAAAATTGCCTGCAAATCTCTCACTATGCTCTATTATCACCAAATATCAATCTTTTTATCAGCTTGTTTTCTTCAATTAGCACAGGTTTTGTTTTTCTTTTTTTGGCCTTGATTGGTCGTAGACTTCATTGATCTGAGCTCACACACATCAGTTTATAAGTGAAAAAAAATATTGATATAATCAATCAATTCCAGAAAACAAGCTGACAAAAGGTTTAGTAATAATATAACAACAAGACATGTATAAGCAGTTTTTTTTTGTCCGGGAACAGCACAAGTGTAACAAGATGGGGAAAAAATCCCCAAAAAGTACTAAAATTATTTTTAAAAACATTGTGAAGTTGTTATACCCTGTGTGAGCAAAGAGAGTACGTTTTAGTTTAATGTGATAATGCGGTTTATGTCAAAAATGACTTTTTCTTTGCAAAACAACCAGCATTAGAGCTGTAATGCTTTTCTGAATATGAAAGCTGGATGTTGAATTATTTAGCAGGTTGTAACTACTTACACAGCAAACACTTGTCTAAACAGTCGCCGTAGGCTGTGCATCTGGCCTTGGGAGAACAGGGATGGGAAATAAACATGAAAAGCCAATTAATATGCAACTGCCAAAAAGCAGGGCATAAACAAAGCAAAAGAGGGACGTCATACACCTCCAGAAAAAAAGGAAATGAGAAACACAAGGCAGCAAAACCAAGCCTCTTTATCCGTGCTGACAGCAGATCTCTACAGCGACGTCAGATACGTGTGAAGTCATACATTAATGCATGCACACATCATGTCTTTGTGTTGTTAAGCACGTTCTGTGGTTGAGAGAGTCTCATCTGAAGAATGCAAGCAATGCAGAGCTGCAGCCGGATGTTGTACGACTGGTGACGTGTTGGACATATGTTACTGGATCTCTTTTAATAGCTGATTGAATTCCAGAAAGGCATTTTTAACTAAATGCAATACTTTTCTTATAGAGTACAGTGGGGCTAAAGACCTCAGGATGAAATACATTTTTTAAGCATTTTTATAAGCAGTATATATTACTTTTTAACTAAATATAAAACCATAAACACATTTTTGTTACTTCAAATAAAAATTAAAATATTTTATATATTAAAATTAAATAAAAAATCCTTAATACCTGTTAATTTCTTAAAAAATTTAATATAAATAAATTGTATTGTTTATTTTAATATATATTATTAAAAACTGTATAGGCATATTAAAACATGAATTACGAAAACCTTTAATACATTTAAAATGAAAACAGAAAAAGTAAAAACTGATTCAACACATTAATGAATAACAATATTAGTATCTCACTGTCTCTGAAATAACATTGGCTTCTATATTATAGCCTCGCTGTACCCTAAAATTATTATAATTGTTGTGATGATTTGGTTATCTTAATATGTCAGTCTAAACTTATCTTATTTCAATTAAAGTATATTATAACATATTTCAAGGATCAAGTGGATTTGGTGTTAGTTCACTGAACACCTAACATCAGCCACACTGTCATCTAGAGGTCGTTTACTGGCATTGCATCAGAACTGTGGCCGGTTTTATTTACATTCTGAATCATGATGAGCTGAAAAGTTCAGCAGACCAAAGAAGTGCAAATACAATGAAATACGTGTTATTTGCATAAGTTAAAATCCCCATGTGAGTAAGATCAACAGTGCTTTCACTATGAGCTCAATCATTCCTCTACGAGCCTCTTTAGGCTTTTCTGATGACTGCAGCAGAATCTCTTGATTATTAAACACTTGTCACGTATGATTTGAAAGTGCAGTCGATGATGAAGCTGTCAGTGGGGTAAGTTGACAGGATGTGACTCTCATTACCTGAGTGACTGTACGGATGGCTGCATGGGGAAATCTCACATTCCTCCACACAAAAACCAAACCATTAACTCGTGGGTTCATCTAGATTTAGAAAAGATCTCGTCATCTAGATTTCTTCAATTCTGTAGCATTTTGAACATCATGAGGTTGATAAATAGCATCGTGTCATGTAGTACGCACTGTAATATACAGTATGTTGTGACATAATTGTGCTTTCAGATCTTTTGACATTTGTAAACCACCTACTACTGACAAACTGAAAATATAAGATAATATACATCTATTTGGGAACAGGGAACACACATACTGACAATACAAATGTATAGCCTGAATGTAAGGCACTGTAAGTCGCTTTGGATAAAAGTGTCTGCTAAATGCATAAATGTAAATGTATTTGTACTTGATAAGTTCACTTGCTGACCGGATGATGATGATGATGACGTCGTTTTGACACTTGATGGAATATTTCATTTTAAAAGAGTGAAAGTAATGCATGATATATAACATATAATAAGTTATATATATATATATACAGGATTTTAAGTAATAATATAATCCATACAGAGCAGGGTTATTTCAGAAGCCTATCATTAAGATACTATTACTGGTATTATTACTATTTTGAATTAGTGTTTATTTCTATCTTTAATGTTTGCAGTTGCATTTTAGTTAAAGTTTTACTAGGTTTAAAAAACAAACAATATATATATATTTGTGTTTACAAATTTTATGTCTGATTTAATTTGTAGTCATTTTAGTCCATCAAGGAAAATTAATTGAAAACAACGCAACTATCTGAAATAAAACAAGTATATATATATATATATATATATATATATATAGAGAGAGAGAGAGAGAGAGAGAGAGAGAGAGAGAGAGAGAGAGAGAGAGAGAGAGAGAGAGAGAGAGAGAGAGAGAGAGAGAGAGAGAGAGAGAGAGAGAGAGAGAGAGAGAGAGAGAGAGAGAGAGAGAGATAGATAGATAGATAGATAGATAGATAGATAGATAGACAGTATATAGAGATGTTTATAGAATAAATAAAGTGCTATTTTATATTTTTCTCATTAAAATGTGCATTTATTAAATATAGCTATGCAAACTTGGATATAAAAACATCTGCAATAGCCAAAAATCATCTTCATGACAAAAGAACACAAATTATATATTAACAGAATAAATGAACTGTATATTTTGTGTATGTGTATGATAACTGCATGTCTATGATTATGAAGGACAAAATAGCATCACATTTCTACATGGATGACTTTTTAAAGAAAGAAAGAAAGAAAGAAAGAAAGAAAGAAAGAAAGAAAGAAAGAAAGAAAGAAAGAAAGAAAGAAAGAAAAGAGAGTAAGTAAGAAAGAAAGAAAGAAAGAAAGAAAGAAAGAAAGAAAGAAAGAAAGAAAGAAAGAAAGAAAGAAAGAAAGAAAGAAAAAAAGAAAAGAAAGAAAGAAAGAAAATAGGCCTACATTTGACTTATGTGTCAAAACCACAAATGACACACTAAAAATAATATTAATTTCATAACCACAGCCAGTTGTACATTTGTAATGTCAAAACAGTGCAATACACATCATACATGCTAACAAACATGCATATGAATATGCTATTGTGTGTTTCACAGATCAGACTGATACACAAGCGCAGTGATATTTATAACAGCCCAAACGCGCGCAGACACACTCGCCGCTGATTGGCTGGAGCAGCGGCAGGCGGAAGTCGAGGGCTTGGGGATTCCCCGAGGGAAGTTCCAGCTCGTTGTAAAACATACAAAATGTTCATTTGTACCAAATAGTCCATTTCCTCCCGTTAAAGCTGTAAATATACGTGTAGCAGCGTCGCGATGTCCAAACTGCGCTTAGGTTTAAGCGTCTGGGCTGTTTTGGAGTGAAGGTAAGACTCTTGCCAGGGCTGCACACTAACGAGTGCACTTAACTTACTTCGTTCACTTCACTGTGTTCAGATATGAGGATGTTTGACGGGTCGCTTTGCTTTTAGTTGGTCGAAAACGCCTCAGGTTGTCTGTCATTATGAAGTTTGATCGTGTTAGCTGTTATATTTCTGTGTTTTACTTGTTTTACTGATATTGAAAGTGTATAGTTTGCTGGAAAACTTGTTTTGAAACACAACATTGGTATCTACGCCGGGGCTAGTTGTCACAAGATCTATATATTATTATTAATTACTTTTATTTCGTTTTGAGTAAAAACTCCAGTTACACAAACGCTTGTTGTACATGGTCATCATGTTCTCATCTGTTGGCTAACAAGTGAGCACAAGAGAGAGAACTGAAAGAGTATTTTACAGAAATCAGTCAGAATAGGGCAGGGTGTCACATATGTTTTATATGTTGGGATTTTATACAATACTAATCGCCCAAAACAGTTGTATGTCATGTTTGCATGTTGCCTATTACATTTCCGCATTTTAAAGAATAATTGTGTGTGTGAAAAACTTACAATAGGTTCTTTAATGTCAAGTTCCCATTGGGACAACTTGCCCCATATAGCCAATATGTGTGTCAGATGAGCTGTATGTTTTGTCCTGGGTGGAAAAGTTCAATATGTTGTTTGTAGACAAGACTTTAAGGGCTGATTCTATATAGAAATTGGCTTGAAGAAGCAAACTTAGTTTGTGAAATATTGACTGGAATAAACATGTGACAACTAGCCCCGGCCTCTCTGTAGAACCAGATATGAAAGATTTATTTGAAACTAATTTATTTAGGCATTTTAAATGATTCCTCATGCTTCGATAAGTGATTTCGCCATGCCATGTTAGACATTTCTTTCCGTCTCTGCAGTGTTTGGCAAGACTATACTGAACTCAAACTGAATCTAACTTAGTTATTATTATTAAATTATTATTATAAATGCTACTTAAAAGTTACAAAACAATTCTAAAAGATAGTTTATTCTTCACCAAACCCATGAGTTTGCAGTGTGAAATGTAAGAAGAAGATAGAAAAGAGGACAACCTGAATTTTTAAATGAAGCTATGCACTAGTTATCTATGTTTTATTTTATATTTTGACCAAAAATGTTCATGTCTACAAAATAAATCTCATGCGTTTATCCAGAAGCCTTTAGATCAAACAGTTTAAACAAACTTGTTTATTTGAGTCTGTTCAAACTTTGGACTGATTGTGCAAATAAAAATATAATGTATATAATACATTTATAAGCGTAAATGTATTTAAATACAATACATTTATTTTTGCATGTTACATTTCTGCTTTTTAAGACGAAAATATGTAAGAAAAGCCTACAATAGGATATTTAATATCAAGTTCCCATTGTGACAACTTGCCCCACAGCCAAGGTGTGTCAAATGAGCCGAGTTATTTACTGTTTTGGAATTGAATATTATAGTAAATAATAATATTTACACTGAAGCAGTAATGTAGGACTTTCCATTGACACGTTCAGTGGCTTTTTTCACACTATCAGGTTTATCTCATTCATGTGATGTGGGCATAAGATGTTATACTGGCGTTTTAGTGTCTCTATCAGCGAGACTGGCTTTGAGCATCTGTGTGTTGATGAAGCTTGTGTGTGTTTGTAGCCGTCACTGACAGGTCCAGTACTAATCACGCTCCTCTGAGTTAAAGAAGGGGTGTGTAAGGGTTTGTGTGCCTGGGACTAGGGCCCGGGCCCGTCCGGTTCGGAATGTTACTGAAGGCCCCGGAATGGACAGGACCATCAGTGAGCAGCTCAACAAAGCCTTCGAAGCGTACCGCAACGCGTCTATTGAGAAAGAGTTGGCCAGAAAGGAACTTCAGCATAAGGTGGCGTTTGTGAACTATCGTTTCCGTTATTTGAGTCGGTTTGGCATGTGTGACGGTGGACAGACACTAACCTATAGCTTTTGCAGACCGAGCAGTATCAGCGGCACACTCAGCAGCTGGAGAGAAAGATAGAGGAGCAGACGAAGACCATCTCACATCTTAAAGTTGAGCTCAGTTCCCTTCGTAAACATGCACCAGGTTAGAAATGGGATTTATCAGTTCATCTTCAGAACTAAATGGCACACAAGACTTGCCCATGTATATTTATTGAATTGCCTTTATTGAGTCTTTCTTGACTGGAAAACATTTTTTCAGAGTGTCCTGCTTTAAATGATACTGGGAAATGTTTTTACTTAATACATAAATGAGTATTTTTAAAGTTTGCATTGTATATCATTGTTTTATTATTCATTATATTTGTAAAAAATATAACAGTTTACATTTTTGTATGCAATTCATTAAAAAAGTATTGTTATTAAGACTATTTTAAATCTTTTCCATAAATATAGCCTTTGATTCTGATATGGGGTAAAATAATTTCATATAAATAATTAAACTAAATGATGTGCGTAGTATACACTATATATATATAGTGTATATCAAATATATCGTGTATATCAACTCTTTGCTAATCAACTCGAGGCATCAAAATGAGGCAGTGCACACACCTCATAAGCTTATTATGACTATTTCCACATTTTCATATAATAGTAGAGTCAAAACTGTCAAGTAACACAAATGTAAATACGGGAACTATCTGATGGTCAAACTTCTTCAAAATCGACACCCTTTGTCTAGATTCTCTGGTACATCAACTTTATGTGGTGCTTTTTTTAGACACAGTTTATTTAATAAGTGTTAATTATAAGTGTTTAAGCAGAAGCCGTTAGAAGCCTCTATCTATATCTGTCTATATGTGTGTGTATATGCATTTATTAAAAATACTGTTATTAGAATTAATTTGATTAGTCACACTGTTTTGTCACATTTTAATATAGTATGATTAAATTGACATGCCATGCGCAATATGAGTCTTTTTTGTAATCATTCAAATTAATGCTTTCTTATATTTATATATAGTAAAAAAATAACAAATTTGCTCTGTATGCACTATATAAACTTAAAATGCATCAGAAAATTGGACAAACTGCATGACATGAAACTGATTAAAACTTCTAGTATATTATTTTTAAAGCACATGTGACCCTGGAGCACAAAAGTCAAAAGTATATAGTATATAGACAAAAATACATTGTATGTGTCAGAATTATCGATTCTTTTAATGCCAAAAATCATTAGGATATTATGTAAAGATCATGTTCCATGAACATATTTAGTAAATTTCCTACAGTAAATATATCAAAACGTAGTTTTTAATTAGTAATATGCATTGCTAAGGACTTCATTTGGACAGATGACAGCTTTCAGATGATGTATAAATCTCAATTTCTTATGACTGGTTTTGTGGTCCAGGGTCACATGTTAGATCATTAAACTAGTTTGTATGTTACATGCTTAATGCGAGAGTCAAATGTTATTTTATCATGCTTTCACAGATGCTACGATGACATGCATGCTTTGATGTGATGAGTGTTCTTGTTGATGAGTTGATAACGTGACCGTGCTTTTCTTTCAGAGGAGGTCTGTGAGCCTGCGTACAGAAAACAGGAAGCAGAAACCTTGTCATCTAGCGATCATCGCTCTGACATCTCGTCCAGTTCCCACAGGACGAACCAGTTCCTGGTGGGTGTTTTCTCTTATAAAGGGATGTGACTCTGGCCAATGTTTGATTTCAGAGTTTTGCATTTCCTCCTGGTGACAACTTTGTCCAAACACAGCAAAATGCACCAAGTCGTTTTTGTCCAGTTATTTGGTTGTGATGTAATCTGAACGTGACCTCAGACCTCCCAGCCTTTATATTGTGTTATCATCGTTAACCGCCTGTAAGCACAGACAAACCTAATAGCTGAGTGTGCCGTGCTCTGCTAGTTATCCACAGTTCACTCGAGGGTTAAGTTGTGAGAAATGTGTGAAAAAGATGTAGTTCTCTCTCTTCACAGTTTGATATCATTTTTCATCGCTATCTGTCCATAGTGAGAATGTTTCTCTAATTGAATCCAGTGTGATAATTCTTCTCAATTGTTTGAATCTATACATGTTTTAACCCACAGGGGGCACTAGAGCACAACGCGTTCCTGTGCTCCGGCGGATCTCTAACCAGTGTAGAATTGAGTTCTCTCTTATGAAAGGAGGTGTCACTTTTTTTAGATGACTGTTACTGAAAGATATAGACATAACAGTTTGAAATGGCTACTTTCTCCTTTTCCTGAACTTAATCTAGGGTAGATAATGGCCTCCGTTCAAGATCTGTATTGGGTTTAACCTGTCAATGTCACAAAGCATGTTATTCTATAGCAAATGCATTCAAAGGCGCCATAATTAAGGAAGGTTTTTTTGTGAACTTGTGCAGACGTTGGAGCTTATTAATGGTCTTTTTAAAAGTATTTTCTGCTGGTTGAGTCATACAAAACTCTTTAGGTTGAGACATTATTTTCACAACAATTAAGCACATATCCGCCCAGTACTGTACTGTACTGCAAAAAATTAAAATACCTTTAATGTTGTTAATATATAAACTATATTGTAATGTGTGTGTGTGTGTGTGTGTGTGTGTGTGTGTGTGTGTGTATATATATATATATAAAAAATGAAAAAGATAATATATTACTTAAGGAATTAGTTTAATATTAATTAATATAATAAAACGTTATTATTTTACTGCAATACAGTAAAATATTTGTATTAAAACATAAAATCCATTATGGTAATTTGTGAGGGGAATGTTATTAATTATTGAATTTATTTATTTGTAAATAGAGTATTGTAACATTATTGTATACAATTCATTGAATTAATGTTAAGACTATTTTAAATCTCATTATTTTTGAGTTTACCGTGAACGTAGCCTTTGATGCTGATGGGATGTAAAATAATATATTAAACAAACGTAATGGTTTGTTTATACACTATAAAAATAAATATTAAACTGGTTCGAGATCTGGTCAAGCACAGAAATTTTGGAGGGGAATGGCATTAACTATAACTTAAAATAATGTCACAATGGAAAATCATAATGGTCCTAAAAATAGGCTTCGCTTTATTTAGTATTATAATTTTTTAATCTAGACAATTTAATGTGAAAAATGTGTTTGTTTTTTTATTTCAATTCCATAAAATTTTGACTTTATCGTTGGAATTTCTCCCAAAAATGGTCTCGCATCCCATAACGTTTACTGTCTAACATTAATTCACAGCTGTATGCATTACACAATACACACACACACACACACACACACATTGTTACACATCCATCTACAAAAAAACCTAAAGAACCTTCCTTTGCTCAGAATCTTGCTGCCTACTATTCTGATTAATTACTTTTACTGATGAACAAAAGACTTACGTAATCTGTTCAATCTGGCATATGGTACTCTCCTTCTTCTATTCCATGGCCAAAGTTAATATTCCTCATACAGAATACATATTTTTACCTCTCAGGGACAACATTTTCTTCTTGTACATCTCATGAAAACTTTTGACCCACAATCTAAGAACAGTTAGATATCAATCTCGCCAGTCGAGCTTTGAGTTGAACAGAGAGACCGCTATACCAAGCACATATTCCATATATCACAATACTCTGTATTACAGATTTGAATATGTCTGAATCTATATGCTGACATACTGCAGCCGTATATTTAGAATGAATGTTTGGAAACGCTTATGATATTCTGTGTATCTTTTGTTCTGTGCAGATAAATGAACCCACAGAGTATTCCAGGATGCTTCCACATACGAAAGCTGCTGCCGGCGAGATGAAGAGGTACATGAATCATATCCATTTTTAATGAAGGATTTTACACTTCAGTCCCATGGGCACCAGACAAAAGGTTTAATCTTGAGCTAAAACAACTGATTAGCAACTCTGTAGAGTTTGTTTATTGGAATTAGCAGGTCAGTGTTGTTCTTGCAGAGTATATCTTGTATAACATCTAAATAACATTGAAGGAAAACGCCCCTGATGCCCCGTGCTCATTAAATACTTATGCCCCTCCACTGATGTGGGGTCAGTTTGGAAAAAGGGGAGGTGAACATGTCTACATGGTTGTAAATGTCATGTTATATGACATTTAGAAGTAGGGAGGTTAAACTTGATGGTGTATGGCTTTTTTGGTTGAAGCCTTAAATGTCACCGAAAGTGAAAAGGATGACCCAGATATTTAAAATATGGTGGTAAAATGACCCTGGGACGAATAATATTTTTTGTGGTGGGTGAAAATATGTTGCACACGGTTTCCAACATTGCAGACATGTGGAAAATTATTTAAAATGAACTGAAAACACATAACTGATATACACATAATGCATTTTTTGTGTGTGTGTGTGTCTGTGTCTGTTTCTGTGTGTGTGTGTGTGTGTGTGTGTGTATGTGTGTCTGTGTCTGTGCCTGTGTCTGTGTGTGTCTGTGTGTGTGTCTGTGTCTGTGTCTGTGTCTGTGTCTGTGTCTGTGTGTGTGTCTGTGTGTCTGTGTCTGTGTCTGTCTGTGTCTGTGTCTGTGTCTGTGTGTGTGTGTGTGTGTGTGTGTGTGTGTGTGTGTGTGTGTGTGTGTGTGTGTCTGTGTGTGTGTGTGTGTGTGTGTCTGTGTCTGTGTGTGTGTCTGTGTTCTGTGTGTCTGTGTCTGTGTGTGTCTGTGTGTGTCTGTGTCTGTGTCTGTGTCTGTGTCTGTGTCTGTCTGTGTCTGTGTCTGTGTGTGTGTGTGTGTGTGTGTGTGTGTGTGTGTGTGTGTCTGTGTGTGTCTGTGTGTGTCTGTGTCTGTGTCTGTGTCTGTGTCTGTGTCTGTGTGTGTGTGTGTGTGTGTGTGTGTGTGTGTGTCTGTGTCTGTGTCTATAGTCAGTCTGTGTCTGTGTCTGTGTCTGTGTCTGTGTCTGTGTCTGTGTCTGTGTGTGTGTGTGTGTGTCTGTGTCTGTGTCTGTGTCTGTGTGTCTGTGTCTGTGTCTGTGTCTGTGTCTGTGTGTGTGTGTGTGTGTCACTGTGTGTCTGTGTCTGTGTCTGTGTCTGTGTCTGTGTGTCTGTGTCTGTGTCTGTGTCTGTGTCTGTGTGTCTGTGTCTGTGTCTGTGTCTGTGTGTGTGTGTGTGTGTGTGTGTGTGTGTGTGTGTGTGTGTATATATATAGATAGAAATATAGATATAATATAGCAGCCTTAGATGGTCAATTGCTTTATACCTATTTTTTATAAACTCCATATTTTTTATATATTTATAAAACTGTTCCTAAAAAGTAAAAAAGACAGAGTTTACTTTTAAAGTTGACATTTTGGCACATAAAACAGTTCCCAGTGGAGTGTGAGTCACTGGATATTCTGGATAGAGTCGTTTTTGTCTAATCTTAACACTGATGTGTTGTTTTTAGATCGTTATCATTCTGAAAGACTTCTTTTTCTCTTTCGATTAGTGCGAATGTACTGGACACTTGGCAGGAAATCCAGGGGACTTTCCAGAGGATTCAGAGTCTAACCAGAAGGCAGAAAGATCACCTGAAGCGAATCCACACAGGAAACGAGACCGCTAATGGTAAAGTCATGTTTTAGAACCTAATTTGAAATTTCGGACTAATATGCTTTATTAAATTATAGCTGTTACACCACCTCACCACCCAACTGTGTTTCTTTCCATTCTAATTAAATTAGGTCAAATAAAAACTGTGGAGTTACAATTACTTTAGAAATGTCACAACAAATTAGTAATTATATAGCTTGTAGTGTAATGCAGCATACTAGTAATTATACATTTCATTGTTTGTTCTTTCCTGCAATTAAAAGCAGAAATACTTGACGCAAAGCCACGGTGTAAGGGCTTTTTGCTCCCATGACCTCTGACCTCCACGCAGCATTAAAATAGACTGAGCAGATGAGCATGTTCAATTATCACTTTGATAAATGTTGTTTTGAAGCAGCACACTGTTACACAATTACGAGTCCTCTGTGAAATCAGTTGGAAAACAATACGCCGGTGCGATGTATTTTTGGACGTGGTTGCATGATGGAAAGCATGAGGAAAATACGCTGTGTTTTTGCCCCATGGAACGTCCATACGCATTAAACATAATGAGGGTGTTTGCTAAGGAAAGCATTAATAATAGCTGATATTATTGCTCATACTCGCTTCTGGAAAACCCCAAAAATATCAGTAATCGCCATGCAAGAGTCTTTAAATCAGACCAGAAAGCCTTACATGCATAAAGTCAAGGCATTAAATGTTGCATGCACTGCAAAAATATGAATATCTTCCTCAGTATTTTTGTCTTGTTTTCCCTTACAAACATCCTTAAATCAAGATACATTTGCTTGAGATGCAAAATGAAGACATGAAGTCATACAATTAAGTGCATTTATGCTTTAAACAAGATCAAATATCTGTTAATAGTGCATGAAAACGTGTTTTCCCTTTGAATTAAGTTGATTTTTCTGAGCACATTGGCAGACATTTTTACTATAAAATCATAAAATAACTTTGATGTCTCAAAGACTTCTTGTCATTTTACTTCTCAAGTAAATTAATCTTTAGATATTTGCACTGAAAAGCAAGACACAAATACTAAGGAATAACAAATAAATCGTTATTAAAAGGTACAGTGAAAGTTATTACCATATGCTAGAGGTTGGGGGTGTTTTTTTCTTCTAAAATGATTTATAAAGTAATGGAAATCTGTTGGAAGATGTTCTTTACTCAGTCTTCAAAGGGTTTTTACAATGTGTTAAAAAAACCCGTCAAGGAATAAAAACACTTTAAGGACCAGCTACAACACTGTGTTTTAACATTAAAACTCCTTTTGGTTACATCACAATACAAGAACAGTACAAATAACAGATTTATTGACTGTAGATATGCTCTCAGTTTAATTGAGTTATTATGGAAATAATGAATAATCATCATCTTTTGAGTACTTTTGAGAAGAGGTCAAATAAACAAACTACTCGACTAGAGTAAGCCCTTTAGCCCGTTCAGAAAATATGTATACTTTTATGCAAAAGATGTTTTGCAGAATGTCTAAGCTGCTGTTTTCTACACAGTAATAGTGGATGGTGATATATAAATTCAGGCTCTGTAAGAGTAGTCAGTATGCTGTATGTTCTGTCTTCTAAAGCCATACAATCTTTTCCTCTTCTGTGGTTCTCAGATTTACGGTTGTGCATATTTAATATTGATGCGTTTCGTGGTATAGAAGAATGAATGCTGTTTGCAGTCAGTGATATCAAAATGATGGTGCAGTAGAGAAGGACAAATACAAGTGAAAGAGGTTCAATTATATGATATCATGCTTTTTTGGCCCTTTGGGGCTTTAAAGTAAATATCACATTCACTTTTTTATATGGAAAAGAGCAGCTCAGAGATTCCACCAAACATCTTTTTGTTTCTCTGAAGAAATCTAAATTGTGAAATAATAGTAAAACAGTTATAATATATAATCTCTCTCCTCACAGTGATCTCAGATTTGCTGCTCTTAAAAAAACTAAACAACACAAAAACATCTCCATCGTTTACAAGGAGGTTGAATTATGAATGCCAGTAATTGAAACTGAGCCACGCTCTGATGCTCATAATTTGATAATGTTACATTACTAGCTCCACGTGCCTTCTCAGTGTGATCACAGACTTTGCTCAGGACGCTTCAGAGGTGAATTTTGAGCTCAGTAGTTGATTTTAATTGGCCGGTGTTGCCTTGCAATGGCAGCGGCTGACGCAGTTGTTATGGTAGAGCAATTCTCACTGCATTGTTTGGTGCTAGAATTGACAGAGCTCCACATTAATAGTCAGCGTTGCATGGTGTGCATACCACCGCTGTGCTTTGCATTTGCATACTAATGTGCTCATATATATATATATGGGCAAGAGAAAATTCCTTGATTAATAGATGTGTGCCTTATGTGCCTTGATTATTAGATGCATTTGCATTATTTTGTACATTTATCAAAAAATGATATGCAATGTGACTGATTTACCATTATAGCTTATGATGATCAAAAAGTGTTTATGATACCACATGTACTGATTATTTCACTCTCTTTCAAAGATTTGATGCCACTTTCCTAGAAATCCACTTTCCTAGAAAAACGGCAGTGATTAGAATATTTTATATACATTTATATTAATAATAAAAAGGCATAGAAACAGTTTTCAGTTAGAAATTGCTAGTATTTTCCCAAATAATTAGAAAGAATCGGCAAGTAATGCATTGAATTAAGCATACAATTTTGAAGCATATAGACTGAAGTAGTATTTTCTTCTAAAATGTTTTTTTTACGGTATGCATTTATCAGGACCTTTTATTATAATGTGATGTGTAAAGGTGGTAAACAGTAGTGTTGCATTACTCTTTTAGTTCAAAAGGCTGGTGTTGGATAAATGCATGAAGTGTTTGTTGATTTGCTATCGTCTCCAGAGCAGTTCTCCATGCCCATCCAGTGCACCGAAGACACAGCAGAACAGGCCGAGGCTCCTTTATCTTCACCGCCGAGGTCAGAGGTTGACGATACTTCGACTTCCACATCCCTCGCGTCACGCGGCGCTGGTCCAGACGAACCGTTATTAGATTCCCTAAGAGGCCTGAGTGTGAAGTTTCCCCCGAGCACAGACGATGAGTACGACTTTCTCAACAGTGCGCCAGATAAACGGGTGGACCTGCCCCTGCACGGACCGGACCTAGAAGACCACATGCACACGATGAGGGAGGAGTCGTATCCGTCATACTCCGCACCCTCTCTGTCCGCTCACACATCTGCATCTTCAGCGTCGCACGAGAATGTACGAGGACCCCAACAGGTAAGATGGACACTCACACCCAGGATGCCTTGAAAGCTGCTTGGTAACTTTATTAAAGGAATAGTTCATGTAAAAATATGCGATGCAGATGAGTTGCTCACCAATGGATGCTCTGCAGTGAATAGACCATTCCAGTCCATCAGTGAACATCTCGTGAAGCCAAAAGCTGCATGTTTGTAATAAACAAATCCATCATTAAGACATTTTGACTGTAAGCTGCTACTTCTGGCTAAAATGTGAAAGTCCATAATCAATAATAACTCTTCTCCAGTGAAAAAGTCCATCTCCTGTTGTCTCTCACATCAAAATCCACCCATATATTTGTTTAGAGCTGTTTTGGCTTGTAAACGGTGCTTGATCTGAGCAGATTTCTCTCCTGATTCAGATAAGATTTATTTTTCGCTGGATGAAGTGTTATTATGGGTTATAGGCTTAAAGTGTAGCTGGAAAGAATGGTTTATAGTTAAAATGTTTTAATGATGGATTTGTTTCTTATGGGCTGGAGTGGTGTGGATTATTGTGATGTTTGGACTCTCATTCTGACGGCACCCATTCACTCCAGAGGATCCATTGGTGATGTAATGCAACATTTCTCCAAATCTGATGAAGAAACAAACTCATCTACATCTTGGGTTGCCTGAGGTTGTGCAACTTTTAATTTTTGTTTGATCTATTCCTTAAGAAGGGCAACATTATATGGTGTAGCTTAAATGGTAAGAACGGTTATCTAAGTGATGTGAGTGACATACAACCCGTCTGCGTATGAAAACATCTGTAACAGCTGTCGTTTTTAAGATTTTCACACCCAGTCAAGTTTATATTTGAAAACATTACATTGGATTTGGTTAATGCCATGCATAAAAGATATACCGCTAGTCTTTTTTTGGAGTATTTTAAAATACAAACTCTATTCCAAGACCTTCATGTTTACTGCCTAGGCAGCATTCTAACTATGATTGAACCTCAGAAGTGCTAATCCACATGCCACATAAATAGTGTTCCTTATGTGAAGTGCACAGAAAACGGTTGCTTACAATAGAAATAGAAATACACAGCACTGACATTTTGGTTAAAATTGTATTCTTTTATACATTTGAATCAGTACCAAAAGGTATTGTTTTGATTAACATTTCTCTTGGAACTCTGAAAAGGTTTTTAAAGCGGTCATATGATGCGATTTCAAGTTTCTTTCTCTTTGGAGTGTTACAAGCTGACTGTGCTCAGATAAGATCCCTGAAGTTACAAAGACTAAAGTCTCAAAACCAAAGAGATATTCTTTATCAAAGTTAAGACTCGACCAAGAGAGGACCTACAATAATGTACAGTATTTGACAAGTAATGTGTTTTTTGAACATTATAGCATTCCAACATATTCTGTTACACCAAATACACAAAATAATATGACCCCTTTAATCAAGTTATCCCGAATCAAATGTGATACTTTTTTGGGGTAAAAATAGGTCTTAAATATTAATAACTCAAGTACATTTTCGCCATGAAAATAGCCAAAGCAGCTGGCATGGCGTTAAAAAACAAAACTGGGTTATTATCGTTAACTAAAACTAAAACCAAACTAAATAATTTTTGTTACTTGGGGAAAAAAATAGACTGAAATACAACAAAATAAAAAAAATGTAACTTATTTTATTTCACTTAGTTGCCAAAGCAACTTTTCTCATTTTCTTTTAGTTTAACTTGAAGTACTAAAATAACTAAATAAACTAAAGTTAATAAGTAATAAAAAACTATATTGACATAAAAAAAAAAAAATGGAAATTTTAAATTAAAAAAAATAAGAAAATATAAAAATGTAATCTAGTTGTAAATATTAACAAAAACTATCATATTAGTTCAGTTATACTAAAATAACACTGAAAACAAACAGGTCATTACAATGCATTTTGGGATTGTCTGCAAAGGATACATGCGATTTTGCCACAAAATATTTTATAAACTGTTTTTAATTTTGGGTAATTCTGAGCAGAAACCCACAGTTTCAGCTCTGGCGTTTTGAGGCTTCTTTCCAAATAATAACTGGTTCTGAGTTATATTGTAGTATCTGAGTTTATCGTAAGTATCGCTTTTTATTTCTCCTCTTTCCTGCTACTTGTTTCACTTCTGTTTTAGTTTTTATAACCAATTCTTACTACGTGAAAAAGAAGTATACTTAGGCCTTTAGTGTCATGTTAGAATCATTATTATACTCATACCTTTTCTTGATTTAATATTTTGACTTTATTTTTTTTTTTTTTATTTAAATGTTTAGTTTTGAAATGTTGTATGCATTTGTCATTTTTATTTAATTTCTTTATCTTCTTAAATGTGTGTATATAATATTTATAGTTTTAACTTTTCATTTTAGTTACTTTTTCTTGTTTGTAAGTCGCTTTGGATAAAAGCGTCTGCTAAATGACTGAAGTATAAGTTAGTAACATTAAATAAATAGTTAAATTGTAACATTCTGGTTTCGAATGAAATACAAAAGTGTCTAATAATGTTGTTTTTATAAATGAGAGATCGCTGTGCTGTGGTCAGGTACACGCTCATATAGTTACAGTATGTATTTGACAACATTGCATGAATAATGACGACCGGTCGGCGCTGGGCAGGTGAACTCTTCCCCTCGTAACAGTGTGTGAGTAAAGACAGGGTTCATGCAACAGGAAGTGGTGTGAATCTGAACGTTTACTGTGGAAAGTTTTTGGTCGCTGGGTTTTAGGAAAATTCCAGTTTTCTGTTCCGTTGTTTTCTGTTTTTGTTCCTTAAATCATTATTAATCTCTGCATAGAAGGCTGTATAAAATATCACCTAATTCTGCGTATCTTTTTAAAAAGGCACGTGTTTATGATGCCTTAAAATGCTGCATTTCTATAGGTTTTTCCATTTATATAAAAATAAACATAATGTATTTGCTAATTCAGGTGTTAAACACTTATTTAAAACACATTGTGATGAGCTTTGTGTTTGCACATTAAATGCATTTCATTCAGAACTTGATAAAAATACTTCAATCTGCTTTACCCAGTATCTGTATGCTATTTATGTTTATGCTTATTGAATGAGTAATATTGTGTAGTTAGCTTAGCAGTGCTAACAGACAGCTATTGAAATGAACTGATCACGTCTTCATATGAATAGTGATATTGGTGTGGTTTGTGCTATCTAGTGTGTTCAACATTGGTCACGTGTGAGGTTCCAGGTCAGTGACAAGCCCTTAAAAGGCAGCTGTCTATATATGCAGAAGACAGCTCTCTGGGTTACATTGTGTATATAGAGAGACATTTAAACTAGATCAACGTCTATAAAACATATTTCCAAAATACCATTATACTACACAAAAATTGCCAACATTATTATATATAATTCATTTCACGAGTTTACTTATTTTTTTATATATAGAGATCCTAATTTGTAATCCTAATCCTAAGTATTTATATGTAATTATTTATATAATTAATAATTATATTATAATTATTATTATTACATGTAAAATGTGTTTTCATATAAATATGGATTATGGATTATGTATTTTATTATTATTTATTATTATTATTAAATGTAAAATAGTTAGTATTTAAATTTAAAATATGATGTATTAAATATGATTTATTTTATATTATTATTAATATATTAAAAATATTAATATAAAATTAAATTATTTAAGTGTAATACACACAAAGTTATAAAAAATATTAATATTTAAAATATGTATTATAATATTTTTTATATACTAATAATAACAATAATGGTTGTTGTTATTATTATTATTATTATTAACATTTAAAAATGAATTATTATTAATATTAGTAGTAGTATTCCCCTGGTGAAGCTATTTGGTCAACATATATTTAGATTTTTTTACACAGGACTAAATCTGAATTTCTACAAATGACCCTGCTCAAAAGTTTCCACGCCCTTGGTTCTTAATATCATATGTTGTTGTTGTTTGAGTGTTTTGAGTCATGTGTAGCTGTATGAGTCCCTGGTTTGTTCTGAGCGGTGAAGACAGAACTCCTTCAGTTCCTGTATGTTCTGTGTCTTTACATCTTCTGCACGGTGATGCTGAGATCCAGAACAACTGTGTGAAGCAAACACCATATTATCAATGCAAACCTTATGAAATCGTTTTGTCTTGTGGGATATATGTAAATATCTGTATGCAGCTTTGCTTTTAAATACTAAACATCTTACAGGTTCTGGGAGGGGTGCGTAAACATGCACATTTATAACTGTATATATTTGCAGCTCGTGAAATTGCGGAGGAAATCTAATTAAACGCATATAAGGAACCGTATTGTTTTTACCTGTCCATATGGAGAACCACGAAACTCACACCTATTATGTAAGCCTCACATCTGCACGGGAACTCAGTGCTATTTCATTTAGGATGTCAATTAAGATGTGCCAAGACCACAGAGAGCTGCGAATCACATATTACCTCGTCGTACTCTTACACTTGATTCTGGACTGTTCTTTTCTGTCTTTGAGCTTAAAAGCGTCGCAGATACCTGGCCTCATCTGTTAAGAGCAAGGGGAGAATGTATAGTGTTGGCAAAACAGACGAAATTATGAAGTGTAAATAGTGTCATGCAAAAAAAGAGTATTTTTCCATCACGGTGTTTAAAAATATACGATAATATACGATAACAGACTGATTATGAACACAGTTGTTTTGTTTATCATATGGCTGTAAAGAATGTAAAAAAATATGCTTTTTCACTTGTAGAATATCTGATGTTTTATTATCATCGTTGTATTTATTGTTGTTATCTTACAGTCACGGCCAAAAATATTGGCACCCTATAATAAATATGATCAAAGGCTGTGAAAATTAATCTGCATTATTAATCCTTTTGATCTTTTATTAAAAAATATCACAAAAAATCTAACCTTTCATTGGATAATAAGAATTTAAAATTCATTATGAATTAAATGTTTTCTCAAATACACGTTGGACACAATTATTGGCACCCCTAGAAATTCTTATGAGTGAAATATCTCTGAAGTATATTCACACGTTTGAGCACTCCAGGGTGATTATGAATATGATATTATCCAGCCATGGCTTCCTGTTTCAGTCTCTTGTGTTCTGTAACCTCATCAGGTGTTATAGGAGAAAATATAGAGCTGTTCAACTGTTTCAAAAAGTATTGAATAAAAGGGTGCCGTTAATTGTGTCCGATGTGTGTTAGAGAAAAACATTTATTTCATAAAGATATTTCCCCCCATTTTAAATTCTTATTATCCAATGAAAGGTTAGATTTTTGTGAATTTGTTCAATAAAAGATCAAAAGGATTCACAATGCAGATTAATTTTCAAGCCTTCTTTGGTCATATTTAACAAGGGTGCCGATATTTTTGGCCGTGACTGTATGCATGCATGTGTGTGTGTGTGTGTGTGTGTGTGTATGTGTGTATATAGACAAATACATACACACATACACATACAACATTTTACTATTATTATTATTATTACACGCCTACATCACACAAAGGCATTAGCATCTGTATTTCATTATAAAATATGTTTTTACATTTCTTTTATATCATTTTCAGGAATTTTATCCTGCAGTTTCAGCATATATCGCTAGTCTAGATACTGATGCATGCTGAATAATAATATTTACATAATATTACATTGTATCATTATTGTTTCTTCATAAATGTACAATTTTATGTGTGTGTATATATATATATATAAAATGAAGTATATACAGTATATATATATAAAATGAACTGATAAAATGAACTGATATATATATATATATATATATATATATATATATATATATATATATATATATATCAGTTCATTTATATATATACTGTATATATATATATATATATATATATATATATATATATACAGTATATACATACAATAAGATTAAATATGCCGATGATTCTTGACAAAATAAAAAGTAATATAATAAATATTATTATCATATTATACAACTATGCCACAAAAAATCAAAGCAATGCACTTCTTTTTTTTCTTTTATCATCTTCTGCGTATTTTATCCTGCACTTTTATCCTACTCTCTCTAGTTGAGCTACGGTGCATGCTGAATAATATTACATTGTATCATTATTGTTTCTTCATAATTTTACAATTTTATGTGTGTGTGTGTGTGTGTGTATATGTATATATATATATATATATATATATATATATACATACATACAATAAGATTAAACATGCCGATGATTCTTGACAAAATAAAAAAGATGTAATATTATAATAAATATTATTATTATATTATACAACTATGCCACGTAAAGTCAAAGCGATGCATTTGAACACTTATTTTTTCAGCATATTTTATCCTGCACTTTTATCCTACTCTCTCTAGTTGAGCTACGGGTGCATGCTGAATAGTTTAGTCTTGGCTTTCATTATCTGATGCCAGCTTAACAAATGGATAATTGTCAGTATCGTTGCCCTCATCGCTGTCTAATGTCCTTTGTCTGTGTCCAGCTTATTTGGACTCCAGACCTCCCGGACTTGTCCGCCCAGGCGCCGGGGACAGACGCTCAGCAGATGAACAGCCGAGAGAAGTGTGCCTTTTGCGAGGATGATGTACCCCCAAATCACATGTATAGCCACCTCAATTCACACTTCAAGAACAAAGCTGGCGATTGACACACGCGGGCAAGGACTGAAACCGCCTTTATTCGTGGCTTTGTTGAGTAGTCTGAACACATTTGCTCACGTCCGTCAGTGACACGATTAAGAGAGCAGAACCTTTATTTAATTAGGAGAACCTTCAACGGTTCATTTTAGGGTGGTAATGTCTTAATTAATCTTTTTAGCTGTATTTTAGTTGGAGGCGTTCCGATGACTGGCAGTTTCACTGTAGAATAAAAACGTGCTTCCTTTTGAAAGTCATTTAATTTGATCAAAGATGATAGAGGATGAGTTGCATACGCTGTTTACATGAGCTCAAACGTCTCACCGGTGGACTTTGTTTCAAATGCAACCTACACACAGCTCACACCTGTGCTAGGCATATATCAAATTAAAAACAAATATCAGTTTCTAGAATTATTTTACAGTTCAACAAATATCAGGCAGCTTCAAGCCCTGTTTATGAGTAGGTCACATTTGTATCACAGTTTTCAGGAATAAGTGAAACGGTCACAGGAGCCACATATCGGTAACTGTGCGATTTTAAACCCAGTTACACAAATGCTTGTTTTCTGTAGCAATGGTTTCAAACACACTGTCTTACATTACAATCTTTGTATGCATCCTTTTCTCCAAACTAAGATCTAATATCATATTTTTGTAATATTTGTGTTTAAAGTGAACGAAATAAAACCACACTGACATGCATTAAGAGTCACTATATAATTGAAAGCTTGAATTGTGTCCTCGGGTCAAATATTAGGCCGGGGCAAGTTGTCACATTTTTAGCACTCTTGTTTTAGTCAATTTAGCGATCACTGGAAAATGTTCCATTGAAGTGTTGTGGAAGTAATAACTCATAACTGCTTTAATTTGATCACTTAATTTTAATGTGTAGCACCTGTATGAGGGAATCTGTTCAGAATGAGAATAATCTTGGATAATTATTTCAACGATAAACACCATCTGGTTTACGAAAGCACTTCTGCACAGGTATTTCAGGTTAATTAAAACTTTGTTTCTACACGCGGTATCCAATATCAGCTCAATTTGTGATTACATGCACAATTATCTTATGATTTATAATGCATTATTTTGTGGCCTGATTGCTATTAGGCCTGTTTTAAGGCCATGTGGTTTATTCACATGAATGAACACGAGTGGAAAGCACTGAGATGAATGGAGAAATATGAACTGAATGATTTCTAGCTCAGAGACTGAATTAGCTGCTCAAATACATTAAATACCAAAAACAATCTTTCATTTTGTTTTCATACGATCACATTATGCCTATAAAATACAAGCAAAACAAAAGCTATTCTCACTATATACATACATGCAATATATATTATATAATCCATTATAAGTGTTATTTTTATTAAAAAATATATAATTCTAAAAAATATACTTATTTTCAGCTTTTCTCACTATTAGAAAATTAAATAATTGTAATATTATATTATTATTATTGTTGTTTATTTTATTAAATGTATGATTCTAAAAAATATATAAAAAAATATTTTATCACTAGCAAAAAATCTGATATTTTATTTTTTGTAGTAGTAGTAATAATAATATCTATTAATATTTGTATTATTATTAATGTATAATTATAACACTAGCGGGGGGAAAAATCACACTAGCAGAAAAGCGTATATATTTTATTATATTACTATTAATTATTATTATTGTTATTTATTATTACACAACTTTGTCATTAGCTTTTGCGTTTCTTACATTCCAACGCATTCTGTCCTTCAGTTTGAGCTCGTATCTGTAGTCTAGCTACGGATGCATGCTGAATAGTTTAATCTTCATTATTATCTGATGCCAGCTTAACAAATGTGCTCTCGTGTGTACAGATGTGCTTATGTTTTTATCGGAGGATCTTAAACCATGTCCTTGATGCTACATTGGACTGTGTGTGTGTGTGTGTGGATAATTAGCAGTCTTGTAAACAAACGTAATCATTTTTACTAATTCCAATGATGATGTGTTGAGCAGAAATGTGTGTAGTCGCACACGTGTGTGCAGTGAAGACCTCGCAGCACCCCAGATTACAGCCTGCCAACACACACACACACACACACACACACAGACACAGACACACACACACACACACACACACACACACACACACACTCACACACACACACACACTCACACACACACACACACACTCTCTCTCTCACACACACACACACACACACACACACACACACACACACACACACACACACACACACACGCACACACACACACACACACACACACACACACACACACACACACACACACACACACACACACACACACACACACACACACACACACACACACACTGCATAGATGAGCTGGTGTGAAGAAGAGGAACTAGTTTGGTTGTTGTTTTTCACACTGGCAGACTGGCGCTGCACATGGGGACTTTTGCAATGTTTCGCTGATTTGCTCAAGAAAAGATATTGATTTAAGAGATAATGTACAACTATCTGGTCATTATCACAAAATAAACACTGCTTGGGAGATTCAACAACACAAAGCAGGGTTTATTTGGGATAATGACCAGTTTACTGTACTGGATCATTTAAAATAATGGAAACTATGATTATAAAATATAATATTATACATGTACATATTCATATTAAATATTCAAATAATCTAACTTAATTAAAATATGTAAAATTAGTGTTTTGCCATTTTTGTTCAAACAAAAATTGATTTATTAAACAAATTCTTGAAGCAGTAGGTCTGTCCTACCTGAAGAAATAGCTAAGCGTAAGAACCGCGAGGCCATTTGTACCTCGAATGTGCGAGACTTCCGGTTTCATTCACTTCAAGTTATTTTACCTGTACAAAAACAGTCCGTTATGCTTCTTGATATTGCAAAATGTTATTTGATATTATTGTACTGTGTTATCATAATCATACACATAAAAGCTTGCAGGGCAAACACAGTTTGACTGGTTATACTGCGCTTTATTCTTAGTTATTTACCCATAGCGGCTAATGAACCGGAAGTCTCGCACATTCAAAGAAAATGGCTTAGCCAACTTCGGTGCAAAATAGAATGCACACTAACAATTAATTTTTCATATCCTTATGCACTAACTAGTAAGACTAGTCTAGGCCTAATATGCCATTTCCCATTCAGCCACAATGAACGTTTTGTTTCCCTTGTGGTGATTATTCACTGATTAACCAGCGGTCATGATGCAAACTTTTAAAGTTACCCTATAACATACAGACATGCTCTTTCATCCATTTCCTCCCTAAACCCGTGTGCTTTAATGAAGCACAGATTCGCAATGCCTTGCACGACACATTGTTGTTTTGCTACAGCAAAAACAACACAACAACCAAGGCTCGCGACTGCTCTTGCTCTATTTGCAATGCTGAATATTGCATGTCGAAAGCGCACAATGTGTTGCGCATAATACACGACCCAACTTGGATAAATAGAGCGTTCAAATTCTCATCTCTCATATCAAAGCATGAATTTATTCTAAAAGGCAGCAAATATGAACTCCTCTCTCCTAATGATCTCTCTCTCTCTCTCTCTCTCTCTCTCTCTCTCTCTCTGGAGTCGTGGACAGATGCTTGTACATAATTACGTTGTCAGTGCTCGTTATTTGGAAGAGGAAAGCTGTACTGACAGTTTCTGGGTCCATGTGTTTTATTTTTTGTGTCGTTTTTGTCCTTGCTGTTGACTCAATTTTGACAGCATAATGCCGACAGAAATATCATTGATTATTCAAAAGATCTATAGACCTCGCGTCCATTATGGGCAGTTAAGCAGGCCTTCTATTCATCTGCGCACTTTCTTGCAATATACACGCTGTATTAGGATTAAAGTCCCCAAAAAGAGGAGGAGGAAGACGAGGGTTATAGATTGAGAAGGAGAAGCAGCAGGCTGATTACGAGGTGTCAAAATTGCCAGGAGCAAAAAGGTGAAAGCAATCAGGGGTGAGAAGAGTGCAGCATTCGTGAGGGGCAACTAATTATCCAATTCATTTGTGGAGAGCAGCATTTGAGGCTGAACGCTGACAGATTGGTGCGGAGGAGAGGGGAGGTGTTAGAACAATGAAACCCGGCTCACCCTCATTATTACCGCATGCTAATCAGACGCGCCGCGCAGTTCAGCGACAAACAGCGACTCACCGCGAGGGGGGGGAGATAGAGAGGGGAGAGAGAGAGGGGGGGAGAGAGAGGGGAAGAGAGAGAGAGAGAGAATGAGAGAGAGAGAGAATGAGAGAGAGAGAGAGAGAGAGAGAGAGAGAGAGAGAGAGAGAGAGAGAGAGAGAGAGAGAATGAGAGAGAGAGAGAGAGGAGAGAGAGAGAGAGAGAGAGAGAGAGGAGAGAGAGAGAGAGAGAGAGAGAGAGAGAGAGAGAGAGAGAGAGAGAGAGAGAGAGAGAGAGAGAGAGAGAGAGAGAGAGAGAGAGAGAGAGAATGAGAGAGAGAGAGAGAGAGAGAGAGAGAGAGAGAGAGAGAGAGAATGAGAGATAGAGAGAGAGAGAGAGAGAGAGAGAGAGAGAGAGAGAGAGAGAGAGAGAGAGAGAGAGCGAGAGAGAGAGAGAGAGAGAGAGAGAGAGAGAGAGAGAGAGAGAGAGAGAGAGAGAGAGAGAGAGAGAGAGAGGGAGAGAGAGAGAGAGAGAGAGAGAGAGGAGAGAGAGAGAGAGAGAGAGAATTGCTTGAATACTAATTTAAAACATCTCTCATTTAAAGAATATGTCTATAATAATAATAAAAAACTATATATATATAATCTATATAGATATAATATGTAAGCTTATATATGTATGCTAACTGGTTTTATTTTATATAGTTCGTTTTATTATATAAAAAATATTTAATATGAATAAATAAACCTACACCTTAAGGTTGTCTATCCATCCATCCATACATCCATCTATTGTCTGTCTGTCTAATGTGTCTATATTTTATATTAATGATATAAACTAAGTCATGTTGGAGCGCATTCTAATTTAGTTAAATGTCGATGCTATCTGTTAAACACAGAAATGTGTACACGGGTAATTACATTAAATTAGCATAATTTAAAACATCTGTTGCTGTTTCATTTGTGTCTAATCTTTCCTCAATGAATGTTTCCTTGTGTCCTCTATCAGCAGAACATCGTTCATGTTCATGTATCTGAGAGAGATGGATTTTTAGCCCTAGATGACTAATAAAAACTATTATTATTATGAGAATACTACATAGTTATTCTACATTTATTCGCTTTCTCTTCACATTCTTTCAATTTTCACTAAGAAATAAACTTCTATTTAATGGATTAACCATATATCAACCCATACTGTGGAAAAAACAACAATATTTCTCTAATGTTTAATATGCAAACGGAAATTACAAACCAGATTATAGCCCTGTCTATGTTTACTCGTTTCGTTCAGGCGAATAAACTAGCCAACTGTTAACACGTTTAATTGAGTCACTGCACGACTTTAATTGCATTATTGCGACATCATAACTTTTACAATAGCAGGAATAATCTTCCTGCATCGAAATCGCTATGACATGACAGAGAGGAGTTATTGAATTTATTCGTTCGGCTTCTATGATGTGGTTCATAAAAAAATGCGTGAATCCCTTCTTGTATTTATTTTTTATTTTCTTGAAGTTTCGTTCAAGCAGATTGTGCGTAAAGAGTTTTATGAATTCCTTGAGCAGCCCTCGACAAACTTAGAGAAATTGTGAATAATATTAACAATAATAGGCATTTTACAATAATAATAACAATAATAGGCTAATCAGAAACTCCCTTTCGTTTACATATTTCCCTATTAAAGAAAAATAATACTTATAAACGTGATCTTGATTTATTTTTGTACAGCCAAATAACCACAAGCTGAGTATAACTCTGTGTCTGCAGCACTGCCAGACTATTGCCAAATAACAGTCTGGGAGAGGAGAGGGGAAAGATGGAGGAATTAATATGTAGTGTTAATGAACAGGAAGTCAGAGGCAGTCTCAGCATCACTAAAGTTTGATCAGAGGAAGTATATTCCCAGTGTTGTGTGAGTGTTTATGACTGCTCAGTGGTGTTGCCTTTTTTGCAAACACCTGAAAACCAAGGCTTGTGTCAATGTGTGTTTGTTGTGACATCTAGGGTCATTCTCTTGTCACTTTTCCTTACATTTGGCATGCATTTTATTTCGCTATTTTCTCGGGATTTTTAGTTCTACGGTTATAAGATATGTGCATTTTTCTGTTTCCAAAAAAGTGCAGTATATCTCAGATTTGCCATTTTTAAGATACGCTCTTAAAAATAAATAGAATTGCATGGAGGAACCGTTTTGGGTGTCCCCAAAAAAAGATCATAATTTATTTCTTAGAGTAAACAACATTAAAAAAATCGAAATATTATTTTTCCACCATAACGTTCCATTGATGTTCTTAATGGAACTATCTGCAAAAAGGAAAACATCCCTTATTTTTAAGAGTGTATTACTTTTAAAAATAAGGATTAAAAATACTACGAATATTATTCCATAATATTCGTAATTGGTTCATGCACCTGTGAGATATGTGCATTGTAAGAAGAGCCGATCTGTTGCGGGTCAGTTGGCCGATATTTTCTAGCCTCCTGATGCCTCGATGGCCATCTCTCCATATCAAAGTCGTGCAGACAATCAACAACTTCCTACATAAACACATGTGAATGCATGGGACGCAGACCAAATGTAAGGGCAAGAGAGGATAGGGCCACCCCGCAGTTTACATGTTACCCAACAAGCAACGCGCCGGTCCCTCTCGGTTCAGGACGCGACGCGAATCCTCCTCATGTCAGGCGAAATGTGTTGAAGCGAAAGGCTGCCTTCCGTAGGTCTCTGAGCAGTCCTGTCTGCTGTGTGTTTGTTTCGAGCCCCCCGATTCTGGAGCACGGATTTGGCAGTCACAGCAAGTGATGACAGAGGCATTGGTGAGATCGCACCCGGAACCCCAGAGGACGCTACCGTTTCAGACCGTCAGGCTTCGCTTCAAGCTGGTTAAAGTCATGCGGTTTGATGCTTTAGAGATGAACCTTACAAACGATGCCATGCATAGAAGCACCATGTCCAAAAACCTTTCAGTGAATATTTCTTACATTTTTCTAATCGTGAAGAACATTTTATAACTTAACAGTTTTCCAGTGTATAGAACCTTTTGTGCAAAATGGTTCCATGGATTTTCCTAGCCAACAAAAAATATTTTAAAAACGTTACAATTGAGCGTTATTTCTGAATGTTCACAAACATTTTTGGTTATGTGAAAGTTAAGGGAACGTTACATTATCGTGTTGCAAATAAAGGAACGTTCATTTCGAATGTTCCATGAACATAGTAACAATAAACGGATTTCAGAAATAAAATAAGTCTGAATTAATGTTCTATTAATGTTACTTGAAGAACGTTTGTTCATAACTTTAACAGAACCTTTTCAGTAAATGTGAATGTTCTATGAATGTTCTGAAACAATTAGGCTAGTAACCAAAATGGATTTCATTAAAACTAAAATACATTTGCTGACGTTTTTAGAACATTATTAAAAAGACAAATAATTCTGAACGAATGTCCTATTAATTTTACAGTTTGATCATAAGTTTGAGAGAACCGTTCCCTGTTTACTGGGTTAAAGGTTCTTCCCACATATGTCAATAAAGAACCTTTATTTTTGTTATAGTGTTAACTTGCGACGCCAAGGTGATGGGTTCGATTCTCAGTAGTTGTGCTCGCTGATCAAATGCATCGCAAGTCGCACTGTGATCCATCCATCAATCCATCTAAAAAATATATATTTTATAATTTTTTCATGTAAATTTATTCACAGTACCGTTGCGAGCTGTGATTGTGTGCTGCTGCCCTTTCGGAAGCAATAATGAAATAATGATGCACGGCGCAGCTCTGTTTCGTGTTGCATTCATATATATGTGGCTTTTTGCTTTCTAGGTGGTTAAAAGAGGAGGAGGAAGGGAAGGGAGAGACGCAATGCACCGCAAGGGTTAAGGCAGCATGAGAGAATCCATTCTCGGCTTAATGACCTAGCCTAGCTGGGCGAGGACGGCAGGGAACACGCTCTTGACTTGTACCGAATTTGCCAATTAACACCTCGGATAACAGGCAGCCTCGGAACATCAGGCGCGTTGGGAGGAGAGGCTCACATGCACTTTGTTTTTCATTCTTGGCCTGCTTCCTATGGCTGGCATGCGTGCGTTTCAGCATCTTAAGGCCGCTTCAGTCATTCATAGCGCGTCGAACGCGAAGAACGCCGCGATCAGAATAGCAAAGATGGCTTGGAGAAACATGTTCGTTTTGTCCCTACAGCTGGAGGGGTTTTTGGCTCCGGCTGCATCGAAGATATTCTCCGACTTGTTCTTCTTTTTTCCCTTTCGTATCTCTCCGTTACTGATAGCGTTTGCTATTTTCACACTAGCCCATATGGCCGCTTGCAGCCTCAATTAGATCCACAACTCTGGTTTCCAAGACACTCTCTCTCTCTCATGCCTGGCTCCCTCTCCCTCTTCCTCTCTTTTGTTGCTCCTATTGAACAAATGAAGACTAACAGACTGATATCGTCTTGATCACGAAGTTAATTATTCAAAAATCTAGATCTTGACTCCGGTCTCCTTGGTTGAAGCACCAACTCCTCTCCAGCCTATTATTTTCTCACATGTTTATCAGACGCCTAAACAACACCTTGGGCGGGTGTGAATTTTCAGGCCCCCAGTGAAATTCTCACCGGGCCCCGTCACTGTTTTTCCTCCGAGTCCATTTACAGGTAGGAGAGAGAGAAGCGCCGCTGCCAGGTCCTAATGACTGGAAGCCTGTCTGAAACACCTTTTTCGGCCCGCGTCCTCACATCAAGCTTGGCGAAATTGAATAGCCCACGTGCACGCGACTGCGTCGTTTCGCGATTCATTAGCAGCTATTCTAACGGAATGCGATCATCAAAGGAAAGATACATAATTGATAGAGATTCACACCGCAGCCAAAGGTGATGCAATCTGTCTAACAGCGTTCGCAAATGTGTGCCTTATACTACAACTAGCATAACACTCCGAGGCGCGAGCGGCGTTCGGATGAGGAGCGCGGGGCCGTCTTTAAAGCGGGGCCCCGCCACAGCGCGCGGCCCCGCTCACCTCCGAGGTTGAGAGATCGTAACTCGCCTCGACGACGAGACGAGCGGAGAGAATGTGATCCGTGCTATGGAGGTCCACACACCCGCATTCATTTATTTATGCAGTGTGAAGAAACCATCTGGCCGTGGAGAAATTGAAAGTGGATGTATCTGGCAGGCGGCTGAGTGTATGACTGACACCTCATGCGGTATTAGTGGGAGGACAAAATCATTAATGCTCCGTCTGAACCGGCACAGGCCATTAAACGACTACCAGAAACCCTCCGTTCCTTGAAAGTCTCCCAAACACCGATGATTCACTAAATACTACAGGCCAGGTCAAATTTACTCGCAGCGAGGCAGAAGTTGGTCATTGTGTCTTCAAGCGTTTTATTTTTAGCGTTGGTTTTTACAATCATATTTCACTGGTTTTGGACATTTTTGAAATGCCTCATCCTCTAATCTCATACTGAAACCAAATAACTTCAGCCGCACCTTTGTATTATGGTTAGTTCTTCAGGCACTGAGGAATAATAGTAGGCTATCTGTCCTTCTTCTTCCTCCTCACCTCATGATGAAGCACATGTGCTAATGTATGCACCTGATGTCAGTCAGCAACACTCATAATCTTCAGGACGGCTTATTTGTGCAGTTTAGTTTCAGCAAATGCTCTTTTTCAGTGACACGTTTTTTTAAGAGTTCTGAAAGTTACAGTGTGTTTCATAGTAAAAATAAAATCATGAGATGAGCATGTTGCTTTTATTTATTCATTTTTTATTATAGGGATTCACTGATCAGGCTTTTTCAGTTTTGTGAAGAGTCATTTTTGTAACTTTACATTAGGTTGATTCAGATGACGTTTGACATCAGAACGGTTTTAAAAAACAAGTCAAAAGCAGATAATTTAGTTATTTGTTGTCTCTCAATAAAGCAACAAGAGAGGCTGTGTTGCACGGTTGCTGTTTTATACGACACAACACAGCCTTAAATGCTTTCATAAAGCATTTACTACAGTATAAATAAATAAATTGTCTTTTAGACAGACATTTTACTTTATTATGCAAATTAAGTGCCAACTTTTTGCTAGAAAATCTAGTCTTGAAATAGAAGCTCACAACTAAAGGGTGCATTCAGGACCACAGCTGTCTAGTTTTTATAAGTGTTTGTATCATAATAATCCTAAATCTGAATCCATATTAATAAATGAATACTGCTTTCTAAAATCGGTAGATCCTACATGGTAAGTTAATGCATCTAATATATAAAAATATATATAAAACAATTCGAGAAACAGATGCTTTTTTATTGATTATAAAAGTATAAAAAATGCATCTGTTTCTCAAATAGTTTTATTTTGCAATATGTATTTCTAAATAAATTATTAGATGCATTAACTTACCATGTTATATGATTATAAAGATGGAATTCATTTGACTCTTTCCTTTTCTTAAGGTCTTTTAATTTAGTGCAAAACAAATGTGTTGCCTACTCTGCTCACACACTCGTCTATCTAGGGATGAGCTAGTGCAATTCTCCACTGGCTTTTCTGTGACAACAACCTGCAAAGTGCTCCCACAACCCTAATCTGCACGTCAGGGACCCCACACCTCCTGAGCACCCACGGCTTCTGTTGTTTTCCTGCGAGTCCTGCTTTCGCTTTATTGTGTTTGCGTCCTGTAGTTCAAGTCAAATCCACCGCACAGTCATTGGCTGTGTACACAACAGAGCGGGTGCGTGTGCAATGAGAGTTCTGGTCATTTCACTAGTGTTGTTGTTGTGGTGATGAACCAACTCCAGATATAAATGCCAAGTTTGGATTTAAAGCTGA
The DNA here is from genome assembly GCA_027564155.1 of Gymnocypris eckloni scoliostomus. Taxonomy (NCBI): domain Eukaryota; kingdom Metazoa; phylum Chordata; class Actinopteri; order Cypriniformes; family Cyprinidae; genus Gymnocypris; species Gymnocypris eckloni. Next base: position 15,346,467 of record CM050425.1, on the reverse strand, counting down.
GAAGCAGGTGTGAAAAGTGCTGAGAAATCCATTATTTCCCATCCGAAGTTCCTTTTAAGGACCTCTGATTTCTGTAAATTTAAATTAGCACTTTTCCGGTTCCTCTAACTGGTAAGAGCATAAAGCTGGCAATGCCAAGGAGCAAAAATATACTTAAAGGAATAGTTCACACAAAATGAAAATTAGCTGAAAATGTGCTCACCATCAGGCCATCCAAGATGTAGATGTTCTTCATCAGATTTGGAGAAATTTAGCTTTACATCACAGCCTCACCAGTGGATCCTCTGCAGTGAATGGGTGCCGTCAGAATGAGAGTCCAAATAGCTGAAAAAGCTGATAAAACATCACAATAATCCACACCACTCCAGTCCATCAATTATTAACGTCTTGTGAAGCCAAACGCTGTGTGTGTTTGTAAGAAACAAATTCACCAAAGTGTTTTTAACCTCACACCGCTGCCAAAAATATGACTCCTTGATCCATAATAATGCTTCCTCCAGTGAAAAAGTCAATCTCCTGTTGTCGCTCACATTAAAATCCACCCACATATTTGTTTAGAACGGGTTTGGACTGGATGGGTTGAAGTTAAAATGCCTTGATGGATTTGTTTTTTTACAAACATGCAGTTTTTCACCTCACAAAACATTAACTGATGGACTGGACTCTGGAGTGGTGTGGATTATTGTGATATTTTATCAGCTGTTTGGACTCTCATTCTGACGGCACCCATTCACTGTAAAGGATCCATTGCTGAGCAAGTGATGAAATGCTACATTTCTACAAATCTGTTCACATGAAGCAACAGACTACATCTTGGATGGCCTGAGGATGAGTACCTTTTCAGCAAATTCTATAAAATGCACTGTTTAGCACAAAATACATACAACCTAGGCTGTCCACCATTCAGTAATACATTGTGTGCATAATTTGCAATTCGTAATGCCATGCAAGTATGGTCAGTTTTCTCTTTCAGATCATCTACTGTCATGGCGGAGCCACACTCTTGCTAAACAGGTATGTTAACTTTTAATAATAACACATCTGGTTCAATGCATAGACATTTAAAGGAAACTGTTCTTTGTGCTTGCATATTGTTGGCCAAACATTCCCACATGCATTTATGCACTTGTGTGAAGTTTCTGATCTAATAAGTCACTTTATATAAAATAATCTACCATATGCATAAATGTTAAATACAGTTTATGGTATATAACTATTCTGTAGATTAACATGTAATAATGTTGCATACTAGCAGCATTCAAGTGCAACTGACATAAAACATATAAACGCAATAGAGGAGATCTTAAAGTGTTTGTGCCTGCTTTATATTTTTAGGTTCGAATGATTGCAGATATCTGAACAGCACACAGACGCTGGATAGCTATCAAACACGGCTTATGTTAGTGCCATCCAGAAATCTCAGCTCCTCAGCCATGATGGCAGAAAGAAAGAGAGAGATGTGTGCTGGCAGCCTCTTCCATCTGCATTACTAAATCATACACTGTCTCTCTACAGGGACAAATAAAAACCTCAGTGCTGAATATTTCAGCAACGGCTTGGATTTCATCATGTGTAGGCCTGACAATATTGATAGAGGAGCCAAAAAGATGCTAAACCTAAAGCCAATGACATGAGACTGGTTTAGTAGCCTCAGTGTTAGTAATGCAAGAGCAGTTTTTAATCATTCATTTATTTTTACTCTTGCGTGGCAGCACTGTATTTATGTTTTTCAGACACTGAAAGAGCATTCAAACTTGGCAGGGAAGTCAACCTGAATCATGTAATGCACAGACTCCATTCAATCGTCATTTTATAGATTGCTGTTCTTAGAAGTTAACAAAAAACACATTATATCTAAGAAATGTATGATTAAAATGTGACGATCTACATTGATTTTACACATTGCAAATGTAAACTACGATAGTTGCATTGTACATTTTATTAATTTGTTTTCATACTACATTTTGACTTCATTTAACCATGCAGTAACTACATGTAAAATAGTTTTGTGTTGTGAAAAGGTTGATTACACTTTCATCCTACTTCATTAATGTGACATATATTTCTTAACAGTTTTGAACATCAGTGTTTTTTAAAATAATAAATACATATTTTCACGACGTTGCAGAAACATTTGTCGAAATGTTTTTGTCACATTCACCTTCAAAAGTGTTATCCATAACATAAAAGGTGTATTAATGAGAGAAATTGAGCTTAAAGGAACAGTTCACACAAAAATTAACATTTGTAGATGAGTTTGTTGAGTTTCTTCATCAGGACAGATTTGGAGAAATGTAGCATTTCATCACTTGGATTCTCTGCAGTGAATGGGTGCCGTCAGAATGAGAGTCAAAACAGCTGATGAATTTGTTTCTTACAAACAGGTAGCTTTTCACCTCACAGAACATTAATTGATGGACTGGAGTGGTGTGTATTATTGTGATGTTTTTATTAGCTGTTTGGCCTCTCATTTTGACGGCACCCATTCACTGCAGAGCATAACATACTGGTAATAATTTTAGTTTAAATGTCCTATTTGCAGTGCGCTGAAGTTGAATCTCAGTATTGGAGTGTCTCATCCAGCACTGACATCTGCCAGACTCCGATCTCGCTGAGATGGAAAGCGTATGAGGTCTGGAGGTTATTGATCGATCTGCCTCTGAAGGCCCTGTCATGTCACCTCTGCGTTCTGGCGATAACTCGTTGTGGTGAGATGTGTCTCCTGAAAGATGAATGTTGTCTCTATGACATATATGTCACCTGAACCCCATGTCTGCAGCTGCAGGTGGCCTGGAGCCTGATTGCAAAGCCTTACGGTGAAATGCAGGTCTTTGAGGCTGTTTTCACACTTGGTTCGATTGCTTGGTCTTGACCTGAGTTCGATTCCACCCCTGCCCAAGCAGGCCTCTTTTCACATTGTATTATTAAAGTTAATATTACTTTTGTATCATCAACATACAAAGAACTATCATGCATTTTGAATAACAATTGTCTTTAAAAGTTCTGCACCAAAAAGCTCTAATGTAAAAATAGCCTGAAAAAAGCCATGCATGCAGACATGCATACTGTATGCATATGTGTTCTCTTTGTACATATGTATATGCTCTTTCTGACATATATTTATGTAAAAACATATCATGAAAGCATTGTGATATTTTAAATCTGTAGTACAAATAGCAGCGTATGCCAAAGTCAATGCCAAAGCATGAACTAGCATGCAATGTAAGTTTCCTTAAAAGTGTTGCAAAGGCATAAATGTCGACATGCTTGCATGTGCTTTTACACCATACATGATCTGTTTCTCTTTGTGTGCATGTCTTTGGTAAGTAACTGAGCACATACTACATTCAAACATTATTGTGAATATTTGCAGTCTTAGATTTGCTATCTATTTTGGTTTTCATAAACTTGAGATTAAAGATTACATTGAATGCAAATGAACACATGCCTGTCTGTGTGCATTGACATGTATGCATTCACAAGGCACTTTTATCTAAAATGACTTGCATTGAACTCATTGTTTTATTAGTTCATGCATTCCCTGGGAATGGAACCCATGACCTTTGGCATGTTATGTTATCACAACCCTTTCACAACTTTGCTTTCACAAAGTAGCTTTTGATTAAATAGATGTAAAAAGAAAAGACTAATCAACAATTTAATTTAGAAATACAAACAAGAAAGTCATAATACACTAAATATCCCTAGAGTTTATTTTGAACTTTGATCTTAAGTTTACAAAAAACTAAATCGATTGCACACCAAAGACTGAAATATACATGCATGTAGTATTCATGTGATCGCCTCAAATGTTAATGTGCTTGTGCACCATTGATTGTCAACATTTTAGCATGTTTAGCTTTGCCTTTGGCATAAAGTTGAACATACAGAATTATTTCAAGCTTTATTTTGTGTATAACTTCAGTCTTAGTTGTGCAATCTATTTAGATTTTCATAAACTTAAGGTTAAAGATCACATTGAATGCAGTGCAAGTCACCTTAGATAAGTGATGCAAATACATAAATGTAAATGTACGCAGACGTGGGCATTTGGTCTATATGTGTATGCATATAGTATTTGTGTACTCGCTTCACATGTTTATGTAAGCACACCTTCGATTATCTGTGTTTTAGCACATCTAGCCTATTAGCGTGTATGTGTGTGCTCATGCATACACACGCATAAGAACAGAAATAGAGCAAACTCTAATCTGTTCGAGCACCTCAACAGTTCAACTGTGCCCTTCAACAGTTGTCATTTGCTTCTTCAAATACCTATGTCATCGAAGAGAGATTAAAAACGCCTCAAATGAATGCGAACAAAGGCACAGCAGAGGAGCAACACAGTGCAAATTGCCTGATGATGAGGTGGCTAATCCCACTGCTAGTTTAATTGATACTTAAAGGCCTGCTATCCGCTCTGAAGTGCTGAGAGGCTACAAACCGCCTCGGCCAAGGTGTGGTAACAGGGTGAGTAACTGCAAGGATTTCTCTGTCTGCTTATGCTCTCTTGCCTTCCTCTGCAGTCTCAGCTCGCTCCTGTTTGCACCAGTGCATAATAGAGCTGTTTTAATCACTGTCTATTGTTTTGGGCTTTCTTTTCGCACCCCGGTGAAACCTCAGACCTTGTTTGTCTGCTTTATACCAGTTGTCTCAGACGGTGTCTTGTCATTCGCAGGGCGGCATGAGTCCAGAGTGTTGACAGGCAGAGCTGGACAGTGTTACCTGTGGAAGTTTACATGCACAAATGAGCAGAATGGTTTGGGATGGGGATGTAGTCGCTCTGGAAGCACCGCAGGCGATTCAAGGTAAGAGTTGTGGTTCTTTTGTTGTACTTAAAAGGTGAAGTATGCAATTGCAATGCCACGTGCATCACCAAATGAGAAAAGATTTGTTTTTCAAAGCAATGCAAAAAATGTCAAGCATAATTCCAATGTTTGGCTGAAGTCAGATTGCTCAAAAAATTACATAAATCCCAACAGATTGCAATGCAAAATATTGTTGATTTGACATGAGATAGAAGAACAAAACTTTTGAATTTGTCTCATAATTGATCAATTTGACTATGCTGACACTATTTTTGAACTGAATTGAATCATACTAAACTCACTCAAGCTGAATAACAACACTGTTGTCTTCTGTAGAGCTGCTTATAGCTAAATTGAACTTTTTTTATAATATTTGATGAACTTTACAGTTATTGAACTGAATCAACGCTGTACAGACTTGATCTCAATAATGACACTATTGTTTTTTTAAAGCTGCTTTCGAGCATAATTTGAGTTTGTTTCATATTTGGTCTGCATTCTGCTATTTTCCAGTGAAGCTGATTTTAAACAATCTGTATTATATAAAACAATTTCTGCTGCAATAACTGCACAATTAACTATCTGAAACTGTATTTCTCTGCATAAGGTGGACAAAATGCATCACACTTTTGGCTGCAAAATGTCCTCACATCGCGTTTGGTCGCCGGAGCGGAAGCCGCATCCAATTTGACGAGTGTTTGCACGATGCATTCAGCAAGGTAAGTTTCTGAAATAAGCACTCGATTCTTTCTTCCCCTTCCCCCACTCTCTCAACTTCAAGAAGACTTTCTCCCGCTAGAATTCTGGAATGATCATTAACCTTTCCTTCGGTCCCCCCCCTCCTCCCTGCCAGGCTGTATCTCCTGTTCTGTTTGGTTCCTGGCCCCATATGCCACTTTCCTATTTCCTGGCTGTAGACAGCAGGGAGTAGCTCTATTATCACCTCCACTGAGCTGTCTTTGAATGTGAGAGGCAATTCCATTTCACTTTGCCACGGGGAGGAGGAGGCAGGCGTACTACCCGGCTCAAAGAAATTGGCTAAGGGTTCATTTTTATAGACGGAGTGCAAGGACAACGCTTTTCCTCTTGTGTTATTGAGGATTTCAAATGTACTACACTAATGCCACGATTGCTATCGTGAAAATTGCTCAGTATGGGTTTTGACAGGTGCATGGATCAAAACTGTTTGTTTGCATCAGAGAGGTGTCATTGCATTTAAATATTGCACACGCAGCCATGTATTCATATATATGCGTTCCTAGCATTGCTATATGATTAAGACAGGGTCCGTTTTTAATTTTCACTTTGGTTTGTTTGAATCATAACATGCATTATTCAAGTATTTGAAGTAGTTGTAAAGTCACAATTGTGTGCATTACAGAGGATTTCAAATGTACTACACCAATGCCATGATTGCTACTGTGAATATTAGTTATGAGAGGTGCACAGATCAAGACAGACTGTTTCACATAGGTGTCATTGCATTTAAATATTGTATTTATTTATAAATGTATGTTTCTAGCATTGCTATACGATTGATGCATGGTCCATGTTTTTATTTTTACTTTGGTCTGCTTTGATTCTTCTATCATTTGTTTGAACCAAAACATGCTTTATGCAAGTAGCCTATTTAAACTAGTTATGATATATGCCATGTTCTTCAATATTAGTTTTTTACAGGTGCACAAATCAAGACTGTTTGTTTTCATCAGAGAGGTGCCACTGCATTGAAATATTGCACATCTAGCTATTTATTTATATATTTATGTTTCTAGCATTAGTGTATGATTGATGCAAAGACCATTTTTACTTTCACTTTGGTGTTTGATTATTCCATATTCCAGATACATGCTTTATGCAAATATTTGAACTAGTTTAGCAGTCTTGATTTTGTGCATTACGTCTGAAATACATAAAACTATTGTACTCTCGCCATTGTCACAGGGGGTGCTATAGCGACTATTAGCACACATAGTCTTCTTCTACAGTCAGTTTTCTTCAGAGCAACAGTTTGAAATTAATATAGTAGCCTAAGTTCAATTATAACACAGACATTTGCTATCATGCATTTGAGTGATGCTTCGTGCAACCACAGTAATGCGAAAATGCACATTAAGTTTGTACAACAAAACAGCATGGTTTTAATTAATTGAATAAACATTTGTGTCTTATGTTTGCATGCATAAAGTGTTTCTGACCATAGTCTCTTAGATTCTTTCAACCTAGTGGGGTTTTCAGTGTTTGTTTGTTTTTTTTGTGACGTGACAATGCTATTTTACATAAGCATGCATGATGTACACTGACCTCAATTTGCAGAGACCATGAATGCAAAATCTTTGCCAGCCATTAATTGTTTGGTGCATTACAGTTTTATCTTACGTGCAATCGCTTAGGACAGCTAGAACTGAACACATATATTCAGGATCCGTTGCTTACTGTGGAATCTCAGCACAACACAGAGGCTAGAAAGGTTTTTCTATCGTTTATGGTCTGGGCAAATATGCTGAAATCCTCCAAGGAGGCTGATGAAAAATGCACCCGCTTCGAGCCATCGCTTGTCTTCAGCTAAAATTGATGTTTTATAAATAATTTCGACCCCACAAACATCAAAGGCCACAATCACGGCGACTCAGTGATATTCATTTGGCATAAGTCAGTTTCATTTTTCCGAGCTTTTCATCAGAAATGGCTTAAAAAGTAGACTTGCTCTGAATCTTTCATGACTTGGGGCTTGCAGGGGACAGTGGCTGATGTTCTTCACTTGTAGACGTCTGACAGCGCGCGGCAGCATCAACAACAAAATGCTCACAAACCCCCATTGCACTTCCTAGGTCATACGGCCTGATAAATATTTCAGGAGACTAGCGACACACTGAGCGGCTGATAACAGGTCAGTTGCAGGTGATAAAAGTCGGTTTTAGTTGGGACATTAGGCCTTTTCTTCAGTGTGCGATATTATATCTTCACCGTCGTTTAGCCCTGTATTACACATCAGTGATTTAGCTTCGCATCGCCTGTACAGTGGGTCGACTGACGGTGCGATAGATGTGAGAAATACATTTATCTGTGCATCTTAACTGCTGTGATGAATATCAAACCGCTGATCTGGCAAACGGCAGGCACGCTTGAGTTTCATACAACCAAACTGGTAAATCACGTCACTGTACACATGAAATGAACACATATGGTGTTTTAAAATGTCACCCAGGAGCTCCAAAAACCTAGCAAGCCTCGTTTATTTCAGTAGCTTGACATGTTGCTGAGCTAATGCTGTGAAATTCTATTAAACATTACAGTCTAAGAAAAGTCCATGGTTTATAATGAAGTTGTTTCTGTATTGATTTTCTGTTCACAGGTGTTTTAACCATATTTTGAAATATGCATTGTGTTGTGTTTTAGAGTTTCAAAGGAAATGCACAGATAATGTCCTGGAAGAAAATGACCAATACTTTATACATTTTAAAGTGTAAAATACATAACACACAAACTGAGTAAAATATTAAATAAATGTATAGCATTCAATGTTTTGAATTGAATTTTTAGACACAGATAAACAAACCCTGTTTTTATGATGGAAAGACACTCAGGATCAGTGTGAACCAATCCACTGTTCATTTTGTACTGTAAAATATATCTTAATCAGGATTTTTACATTTTAATTTTTTTAACCCCTTTGGCAATTTTTGTCTTGTTTTTAAGCGTGAAACTAACTTGAGCAAGGCTTGTGCTTAAAACAAGTTTTTTTTCCAATTGAGTATAAAATATAAACAGGATATTAAAAATATTCAAGAAAAGTCTAAATATCTAAATTGCAAAAGTAAATTGATCTTGGTTTAAGGATATTTCAATATTTTTTTGTTAAATTTGATAAATAAAAACATGTAGGCTGTTCTTTCGGGACACACAAAAAAAATACTGATTTAAAATGAAATATTTATGTTGGACGTACGCATATAATGCCTTAAAATGCTTCCTATACTGTAGGTGCTCACTCGTTTTCAGAAAAGAACCAGTATAATGCATTCACTATAAAAAGAGTAAATGCATACAGAAGAGTATTCATGTGAACATGTCATTACCTGAGATGTTTTCATCTGGAAAAGTCAAGGTGCTCATAGTTTTTTCCTTCATGGTGCATCACCTCTGGAGTGACTTGCTACAGGGAACGCTAAAAGTAGAATGCTGGAAGCAACAGCTATTTATTTTTTCATTCAATTCTTAATTAAAATGTGAATTAATTTGGTGTGCACTGGTCTGTTATTGCAGATTATGTGGACATCATAATTAGACCAGGTTCAAGTTCAGCAAAGCTATACTGCTGCAAAGTGAACCGAACAGACCTTTTGCCTACCTGAAAGGCCACTGTCCTCATTAGCCTTGCTTTTGTGGTGTCAGGTGAGGAAAATAAAGCCAATAAATAGCTCTAATTTACTCTCTCCGATGCACCTTTTGTATTAAATAACTTTTATTGATTTACTTTAATTAGGTGCATTTCTTTAATGAACACCTTTTAAAAACTTAGGAACTTATTGCGCTTAAAACTCTGCACGCATAATAATATCGCAGACCGACTCGTGTCAACCGCAAAACGAGGGCACAGATAATTGGTCGAAACGCCAATCAGGGCAGTATAAATGTCGATTTTGCATCAATTCAAGAGCGAACAGGCACATTCAAAGGGCCAGGTAAATCTGTCTCCTCTAGATATGACAAGGAGAACATCAGTGACACCTGAGCAGCAGACCTAAAAGGACATCAATAATGAGAGGTGTGGGAGTGCATCTCAAGGGATGACATGGGCCCGGAGTCGTCTGCACAGAGGCTAATAAGGGTTTAAAAGCCACAACTGTCCACACAGCCCATGCCAGCCCACCAGCCATCGTTCTTTTCCAAAGAGCTGCCTGATGCTTTCTGACAGGCCTCAGCTGCGACCGCGGGGGACCGCGGCGGTCAGTGGTTATGTCAGCATCAAACAAAGCAGCCCGCGCCTATTAGAGAGCCGAGGCGTTGATTAGAACGTGCCCTCTGAATATGCTCCCGATTTGACAAAGAAAGACGTCATATTTCGGCTTGACTTCATCTGGCATCTGGCAAACAACTTATAAATAACTCAAGGGCCATCTTAAATGCATTCCCATGAAATTTTTAGTGACACTGTAATGTAAGCCACTACCTGTCATGAATGGCAAATAACCTCGGCCTCTCGCCGTGTTTGTCCATCAGCTCACCAACTCCCTCTTAAAGAAAGCAATCTCTTCTGACTGGGACGGCCTTTGCTGTCCCTGTATCCAGGCTGGCAATAATTTCGTTGTCATTTGCTGTGCGGTGACCACATCATTGATGTGACAGTGCCGGGCATTAGGTAAAGTCCCCAGACTAGTGCTCACTTACAGAAGCTGCCTCGATCTGTCATTGACAGTGATTCGATTAGACCTGGCTGGCAAACACGTTCCTTGGTGACAGGACCTCTTGATTTGTGCGGTCCTTAACCAACCTTCAAGAACTTGAATTTATGATCTTTTTTTAACATTTACATTCATGCATTTGGCAGATGACTTGAATTAAAGGCATACAGTTAATCAGTTCATGCATTCCCTGGGAATCAAAACTCATGACCTTGTGTTGCTACATGAATGAAAATTATTTTCCAGTTATAATATTTTGTCCTTAATTTAGTTAGCATCGGATCCATTGTATTTCAATCTGATTGGCTTGTTCATCTAGGCATTGCACGACTAATGCATAACGTCGTGAAGAATCTGCAGTTTAGGTTCAGGAGGCATCGGATGTATTTTGTTTGGTTCTGATGTTTGGCTTGTTCATTTAGGCATGTGTTGGCATTGCACAACAGACAAATGCAGTGGTGAGGAATCTGCAACATAACAAACGTCAAAAACTTGAATATGTGATTTCCAAATGTTCTTGATTTAGGTCACATCAGATGCACTGTTTCAGTCTGATGTTTGGCTTGTTCATTAATGTAGTTGTTGACTTAATGTGTGATTTGCAGGTTATAATATTTTGTCCTTGGCATTGTCTTGATGACTAATGAAAGCTGTGGTGAAGAATCTGTAATATCACTCTTCATGATTTTCATATTTTGTCCGTGGCTTTGTGTTGATTCAGGTTGCAATGGATACATTGTATTTCAGTCCATTGTTTAGTTTGTTCATCTAGGCATTTGTTGGCATTGCATGACTAATAATTGCATTGGTGAAGATCCTGCAATAACTTTAATATTTGATTTGCAAGTAATAATATTTCATCCTTGGCATTGTCTTGATTTAGCTAACATACATTGTTTCAGTCCAATGTTCATCTAGGCATTGCATGACTAGGAAATACCATAATGAAGAATCTGCGAAGTGACCTTCAATATATGATTTTCATATTTTGTCCATGGCATTGTCTTGATTTAGTTTGTGTTGAATGCATTGAGCTTCAGCTTTGTGTTTGGCTTTTTCATCTAGGTGTTTGTTGGCATTGCATGACTAATGAACGCTGTGATGAAGAATCTGTGATGTGACCCGACCTTTGAGAACTTTAATATGTGATTTTCATGTCATAATATTTCGTCCTTGGCATTGTCTTGATTTAGGTCGCATCAGATGCATTGTGTTTCGATCTGACGCTTGGCACATTCATCTAGGCATTGCACGACTAATGAACGCCGTGGTGAAGAATCTGCGACATGACCTCGGGTAAACACCTCCAGATTGATGTCATCTATACAAGCTGTTTTCACAGGTTAGGCTTTATTAGAGGTTCTTTCAATATCATCACCTCCAGGTTATTAGATTATCATCTTCTCGGGATCTTCTTGCCAATTCTGTTTTGGTTTATAACAGAAAAGCATTTAGTGAAATTCGTTAGAGACGCACACATGCATTGCAAACACAACAGCTGCTCGCGTGGGTCAGCGCAATATGTTTGTACCCACCTGATGATGGAAAAGCTCTCCATCCAACACAATGACCCCCTGAGGGAGCGGCTGGCCTTACCGTTCCTAATCACGACAGTCCCTTGGCGATTGTGGCCACTGACTGCGCTAATAAGTGCAAAGTACAGGGGGCTAATACACAACAAAAGGAGAGGACAAAAAACAAGTAGAGGGAGAAAAACAAACTCTTCAGGCAGGCGCATGCACGGTTAATTCAACAACAAGGCCTCAGAGTAAAGCCTGCCGGTAGCCTATTAAAGAGGAGGAGAAAGGGAGGAAAGGCAAATAATCCGGTAATGAGGATGAGAAGATGGACGCTCGCCCTGCTGGTAGGGTGCAGGCAAGTCTGTGCATGCATGTTTCAGGAGAATAGATTACCGGACCCCATTGCCCTGTTATAATGACCCTTCTTGTTAGCCTCGGAGATGATAGCCTCTTCATTATATCTCAGAGCGACTCACCTCTGAAAGCATCCCTTTCCGGGAGGCAGGAGCTGTTTGCACCCCTAAACACATGATTTCTTTGTCCTTGCGAATCAGCTGGGACATTACATTACGAGGTCCACCATATCACCTGTGTGGCTAAACACTATGCTTTAATACAAGTAGATTGCATTAATAGAGATGAAAGGAAATAATGCGAGGGCTTGTTAGTGACTCCAGTATGTTTAGAGTGCTCTGTGATTTATGTGTAAAAATTAATAGTTATAATTACTTTTACTCATCTGACTCCATCTGACAGATATTAAACCCTCTGTAATCAAGTAATAACCATGTGACTTTATATATGTGACTATAAATATAAAATCATGGTTAATACATAACCATAATCATGTTTTCAACCCCCAAACAGAAGTATGTGATTAGTGGGTTGCAACAGCAGGGGAAAAAACATGCTTGATGCAAATAATAACATGCAGTGAAGCATAATTGTGCATATTTAGCATAACCAGCTTTTCTAAGTGAGGAGAAAATATTTCTCATTTCTTTTGTTGTTGACACCACCCAATCAAACAGTTTTTTTGGCGCAAATTCATCCGTCACTTTGTAAAATGGCTAAAACTAAAACAATATTTGGCCCAGTGTTTGTTGCATGTGTTATGCTGGTAATTCACACTTGTGGTGTTATGCATTTACAAAATTGTCATTTTTCCTATTCATGTTAATAAGTGTGCATATTGTAGGGCCTGTGCAGTTAACGGGAATATTAATCAATTTGAGTGTTTTGATTTTAAGGACATTTTTGTTGTATGCATTGGGTAAAATCTGAATCAAACCCAGTTGGGAACCACTGATGTAACTTGTTTTTGATTTATTTTTGTTTACAATCAGTCAGTTTAAACTTGATGCTGCGGCGTTAAGCGTGTTTTTGCGTTATTTAAAGGGCCAGCACGCGAGGGATAACGTGACGCGGTGCTACAGCGAGGTCTCCCAGACTCATCATCAAAGACTTCGGCGGTGCTTTCTAATCGGTCGCGGGAGAGTCGGTTGTGTCAGTGAGACAGGTGAGATGAACTCCTATCAGATGACCGCTGGGATGCTGACATACGTGTTACTCTAGCATAAGACACAACTGAGAGGTGATTAGGTAAAACTTTGAACTGTAGGCTATGATTTGTGAGGAAAACAAATACACGCCACTAACCGTCGCGTTTTGGAAAAGCGTTCAACAATTGCAAAATAATTTCCCCTATACTTACCCTGCAATGCATAATTTTTTTGCTCGGAATAAAGTCGTTTTCGTTACTAGCCAACACACATTTCTGGTATAAAACTGTATATTTGAGAAAACGGACGTGTCCTTATGTAAAGAGAGAGAGAGAGAGAGAGAGAGAGAGAGTCATTGAAATCTCATTAAATGTATGTCTCCATGAAATGTTCTTTAAAACTCGCTTGGCTCACATCCACAAACCTCAGAAGTGTCCATCAGCCAACATATGAACACCTAACATCACGTCTCTCTCTCTCTCGCTGCCAATATAATTCATGTGTGTGCGTGTGTATTATATATATGTGAAAAAAATGTATCCAGATTCCATTTGCATGCATTTTAGCATTAATTACAGCGTTTGCAATTCAATAAACCGCTAAATGATTGTAATTGATCGTACCTTGTATTGGCATCTTCTTACAAGATGCGAAATAGAGTAGTTTTGCTTTGCTCCCAAGCATTTTGGAGAAAAAAAATCAGACATTTAATTATTTGATGTGCTATTTTAGATATGACAGATCATTTAAAGATATATTATAAAACAAATTTTGACAAACGCAAATGTTCTTTTGCAAAACGTGGTCGACTCCTGCCTGATTTGATTGTTTCAGGCATGTTTTGAAGCGTAAAGCCTTGAATGCGTAACTTGAAGTAGTCCATCCACATCAAATATTTACATGTCTTGGGAGCAGTAAACAGATCTTCAAGAGAAGCCAATATTTCACGCTATAACGCAAACATTTTAGGTAGGGCGCGAGGCGTGTCATTTCAAGTGCTTTAAATAATGCATAATGAAGTTTTCATGCTAAACCTGCCCATTTCCACCGTATTCACACAATGGCCTCGAAGGGAAGACAATAGGGTTTATTTGCACTACTTAGTGCGCTCCTGAAGAATCACGAGAGCCACAATTTTCACAGACTATAGTATACAAACATGGATGACCAGCAGAAGTGAATACACTGTGGCGTGTAAGCCTCCTTGATTACACTAATTAAGTTCTGTCTAATTAAATTACCGTCACGTGTTAACCAATAGCAAAAGTTGATTCATTAACCATGCAGACCGAGGACTGAAAAGCAAAGCCTTTCCTGATTGCAGGCTAGTGTCAATTGGCTAATTTGCCGTCTTGCACAAAGTAGCTCGAACCGCAGGAAGGCGTTAGTTTTCTCTCGCGCTCGCGTTAATTGCTATTTGTCATCGAGCGATGCAGCTCGAGCGTTGCATCTCGCCAGCTCTCGCTCGCTCCAAGAAATGCATGATTGTGGGCAGTGGCTACCCAAACGCACAAGCATCTGAGCTCGCCTTACAGGACTACCCTATTATATCTATCTGCGACAACCTGGAGAGAAGTTCACCTCTGAAAAAAAACTCCGCTGGGATGACGAATCAGTCAGAGGCAGACAATTTCACCGACTCCAAGGACTCATCAGGGGACGTCCAGCGAGGCAAACTCTCTCCTGATCTTGACGGAGTCGCCGACAGTCGTCACACTTTCGATGGCTCTGCGGGAGAAAGGTATCTCCTGTCTCAGTCCAGTCAAGTTCAGCCGAGTCCCACCACCATGTTTCCCTACCCGAGTCAGCATGGACCGACGCACCCGGCTTTCTCCATCGGCAGCCCTGGCCGGTACATGGCTCACCATCCGGTCATCACGAACGGAGCCTACAACAGTCTGCTGAGCAACTCTTCTCCGCAAGGCTATCCGACGGCGGGCTACCCCTACGCGCAGCAGTACGGACACGCGTACCAAGGCACGGCTTTCTACCAGTTTTCCTCCGCTCAGGCCGGTCTCGTTCCCGGTAAAGCGCAGGTTTACCTCTGCAACCGGGCCCTGTGGCTTAAATTCCACAGACATCAAACGGAGATGATTATTACCAAGCAAGGACGGTAGGTGATGGGCAATTATCCGTTCGCAAACTATAGGCTATTTTCCACAAATCTATGTTTTCGTTTCGGAAATATCTATGGAACAAATTAAGATGGGCAAATTATATGGAACGCACTTTTTTTTTTTTCGGTCTGCATTTTCCAAGAACAAAAATAAAATGTTTTTTATTTAATTAGATCCGCTTGTTTATTTTCTTTAATGCATTTGTATTTCTTTTTTTAATATTCGTTGTATTTTTGTATTTAAAACAATTTAATATTCCTTCTATATCCTTAAAATAAAGGTGCTTAAAAGGTTCTTCACGGCGATGCCATAGAAGAAGCATTCAATCAAAGGATATGTAAAGAACATCTCCTTCTTACCTTTTTTATAATCTGAAGAACCTTCTTTCACCACAAACCTTTTATGAAACAGAAATATCTTCAGATGCTGAAGGTTCTTTATGGAACTATTTAGACAACAAGGTTCTTCTGTGGCATCGTGAAGCACCTTTTAATTTTAAGGGTGTTCGTCTTTAATAATCCAAAGTATTGTTTTTACATTTGCTTTTCCAAAATATTTGCATTTGTTTAATACTTATGCCTTTTTTTATTAATTCAATTTCCTTAAATATATTTTTCATATTCAAATGAAAGAGGCAAACCCGCGTTGGCTAGCAGAGCTGCAGTATTGTGCAATGAAACTTTACATTTCTATGTCCCCTCAGGCGAATGTTCCCGTTTCTGAGTTTCAATATATCCGGTCTGGACCCAACGGCGCATTACAATATCTTTGTGGACGTGATTCTCGCGGATCCGAACCACTGGCGCTTTCAAGGAGGAAAATGGGTCCCGTGCGGCAAAGCGGACACGAATGTTACAGGTAAACAATGTGATTTTCATTTCTCTCTTTTGGATTGGTTGCTATTATTATTATTATTATTATTATTAACATGTTTTATTATCATCTATTATTATTATTATTATTATTATTAATAAATAATAATATACATGTTTTATTATTATTATCATCTGTTTGAATAACATTGATTTGAGTTTTTATTTTTAATCATTTATTAATTATTTTTGTTGTTGTCTGACATTCCGATTCTATTGTAAACAGGAAACCGAGTGCACATGCACCCAGATTCGCCAAACACAGGCGCGCACTGGATGCGTCAAGAGATATCCTTTGGAAAACTTAAACTAACCAACAATAAAGGAGCAACGAACAACACAGGGCAGGTTAGTTATTTATCGATAGATTTATTGTATTTTTATTTCAGTTTGTTTTAGTATCCCTTCTGTGTCATGCATTAGAAATATTAATAATAATACTGTGCATTTTTGTCTAGAGAATTTAATTATTGGTAGCTTTTTACAGAAGTTGCACAATACAATCTAGTGGAATTACAAGCAGCTCCACAAAACGTTTTTTAGTATTAGTTAATATTTATCTAAATATAAAATGTATATTTTGTGGTAAAAAAAATTAAGTGAAAATAAGCTACAGTCATTGTTGTAACCACGTGGAAACATTTCCCCAGCCATAATACAATTATATTTTTTAATTACTTTAGTTAAACCAGGTGATTTATGTAACCGAGAATTACATTTAAATAAGCTGACCAAGCTGTTGGTCAAATGTAGCTAGTTTAATGTTGCTGTTCGAAGTGGAACCACGGCAGCGTAAAGACGCGTGAGGACATGTTCTCTGACTCGTTTTTTCGCTTGAATTCCTGCAGATGGTCGTGCTGCAGTCGCTGCATAAATTCCAGCCTCGACTGCATGTGGTGCAGGTTAACGAGGACGGAACCGAGGACACGAGCCAACCCGGGCGCGTGCAGACGTTCACATTCCCGGAGACGCAGTTTATTGCGGTCACCGCATATCAAAATACTGATGTAAGAAAGAAGATTGATTCACGAAAATTCGATTGATTTTATGATGTAAAACGTTTTTAAGTGTTTGAATTTTCTGTCATTTATAGATCACGCAGCTAAAAATTGACCACAATCCATTTGCAAAGGGATTCCGTGACAATTATGACACGTAAGTTTGGATTTTTCTTGTTGAAATGGTGACCTTTTTTATCCTGTCTCACCTATAAAAATAGTCAGGGTTAATCCTATTAAATCCTATTAATTTGAGTGAAAAAATAATTTAGGCGCTACATGAAGTAGGCTACATTTTAGTTTTATGGGCTTAACCAAAATATATACTGTATAGCCGATGTGCGTGCGCATTTCTATTTCTCGACATAAAGATCACACAACTCTGGCAGGTTAGCACTCTTGCAAGAACTAAGAATCATGTGATTTTTATTTATTTATCTTCATTCAAATCCGTGCATCTGCATGAAAGAATGCTGCTTGAAGTGTCAAATCGCACAGAAAGATGATTTTGACTCTGAATTGGCATGTATTAATAACCATTTGCGTGTTTTTGTGTGGCAAATCTCTAGACTAAAATCTTAATTTGCCTTCAACGCATCTTATGGTTTTATCGCGTACTGTGCGTTTTGGCCAGCAATATTTATTTCGAAAAGTTGAGGAAAAAACAGTTTAGACTATTTTTGAATAATTATAATCAGATGCAGTATGCATATGGATTGACCGTGCGCAGTGCTAATTTGTTTATTCGCGCAATTACGCACAGAATGGAAAATGGTTTGCGCTCGAGCACATTTATTTACGGTTAGCTACGCTTCTCATATGCAACATTAACGTGTTTGTCCATCATCTTTCTCCAGTGTCTACACAGGGTGCGACATCGATCGGTTGACGCCGTCCCCGGGTGACTCTCCGCGCTCTCAGCTCATGCCTGGCGCAAGATATGCCATGGCTGGTTCTTTCCTGCAGGACCAATTTGTCAGCTCGTATGCCAAGTCCCGCTTTCACCCTGGCGTCGGAGGCGCTCCTGGCACGGACCGCAGCGTCCCACTTAGTAACAGCTTGCTCTCCCCGCAACAAACCGAGGACACCACGGTGGCCTCCCCGCAGCGATGGTTTGTCACCCCTGCCAACAACCGACTGGACTTTGCCGCCTCGGCATACGACGCTGCCGCGGCTGCCGATTTCGCCGGTAACGCGGCAACCCTTCTGTCGTATGCAGCTGCTGGAGTTAAAGCGCTGCCCTTGCCCGGCGCGGGGTGCTCGAACAGACCCCTGGGGTATTACGGCGAGCCGCCGGGGTGGGGCCCCCGCACGCCACCGCAATATTGCAGCAAGTCCAGCTCTGTCCTGTCTTGCTGGCCATCCAACTCCGTGGGGAGCAGAACCTCCTCCAGTTACCTGGTCCCTGGCCTCGAGGACGGAGACGCAATCGCGCCAGAGAGGTCACCGCTAGGCGGCGTGGATGAGTCCAAACCCAAAGACTTGTCTGAATCCAGCTGGATAGAAACCCCGTCCTCAATTAAGTCGATCGATTCGAGCGATTCTGGGATTTTTGAGCAAGCCAAGCGGAGGAGGATTTCGCCATCTGCCACGCCGGTTTCCGAGACATCGTCTCCATTAAAATCTGAAATGTTGACGCCGAGGGAATGCGAGAAAAACTGCTCCAAGGACATCGGCTACTACAGCTTTTACCCCCACAGTTAGACAAACTCGTGCATGGCTCGTGTCCAAGGAATTCACGAGTGACTTATCTATTTATTCTTATTTATGTGCTTATTTATTTGTTTATTTATTCCTATATCTTGGTCGCGACGCACGCGTCGAAAAACTTTGACTCTAGTAGAGATGCAACCGTTTTCCTTTCCAAATGACATTTTAAGGTTCTAACTGTCAAACCTATTGTAAGTATGAAAGAACTGTACATATTTGTATTTATCTATTCATTTGTGATTTCTTCTCGTTGATGTACAATAGGCCTACCTATAGAAAACCGTATTCGGTTTGTTTAATGTATTTACTTAGACGTTCGTAAGTTCCTTCAAATAGCTACATATATTAAATATTTTGATGTTTGAAAAAAATAAGATACAAGTCGTGTAGGTACCCGGTTCCAGTTGTTACGACGAAAGCAATGGTCTGACTGAATCGGAAGTAGCTGCTTTCCCGCCAAAAAGAGTTCCTGTGACAGCAAAGATGGCGGACGCATGTCTGTCAGAGCTCGGTTTTTATGTAAGCTTATATTGATGTTGCTTTTAGAGTCGCGTCGTCTGTTCGTAAATATCATAGTTCGTAGTTTTGTGGACGTATGTTTTTAACCACACCTGCGTAAATCATTTATCATTGTTGTAGAGATAAAAACGTAAGCCATTTCACGTATTACCAACCCAGTCATTTTCATTTGTGATTCATGGGCTGTTTTCTCAAGAGAAAAACGCGAGTTAGGCCTGCTGATGTGTAAAGGTAATGTAATTGTGGTGTGCTTAATTGCAATAAATATGACCGAATGTGAAACCCCGGGCGAAGTACACAAGATTCCAACTAAGCTGATTCTGAACCCAAATATCATTTCAAGTTTCATCTTTCTCAAACTACCTGTCTTAGAGAGGTAGCTATATCGATATCGCCAGTCACAATGTGAATTTAGTTGCCTGCACGATGCATTTTCATAATAAAATGTAGTCCTGCAATGCAACAAATAAGAAAATCGACCAGAGCCACTTTTGGGTAGTTTTATATACATTTAATTCGACTTTTTTTTTTTTTTTTGATGGGGAAAAATGCAGCTGGCTACTATATTTTACAGTAGCCCTAAAGTTAGAACAGAGAAGGCACTTAATATATTGGGGTTACTGCATCAAATTAAATTATTCAGCATTCAGTGTTGCACAAAATTGTTTCAGATTGTAAAATAAGATATTAGTTAATTTGGACAATTTCTGATGGTCAAATGTAAATCCATAGCCGTGTGGTATGATCTTGTATGATAAGGGGAACCAGTTATGAGGGAAAAAACTTTGGATTAAAAAATGGTCTATCTAATTAAGTTGTATACTGTAGTGACCCTTTTAGTTAATTGATTTTAGAAGTATTTGGCATAAACAGACAGCATATAAAGATTAAAAACTGCCCGTGAAAATAATTATTAACTTCATATATTCACTGTAATATCTTGGAAACTTCTGGGAAAATGTTATTTTGAAAATGGCTCAGAAAACTGAATATACTTCACCTGATATTGGCAGTTTCTTTGGTATTTGTCTAGTGCAAATGGATTTAAGCACGACTTGCATTCACTTACCTTTTGGGGCCACAGTAGCATATGTTACACACACGTAAACTAAAACATGAATACATATAATAATAGAGTCTTGTATCACAAATCTTTAACATATGAATGCAAATGAGCACTCTTATTACCAAAAGCACACACAATGTACACTATCATGACACACAAGTAAATACCAGACCATTTTGCAATTACATCAAGATGTCATGCGTTATCAAGAGTTTTGAACAGATTGATAAAGTGTCTGTTATAAAACACTACACCATTTGGCTCTTAATCTTGGTCCTGAAGTAACGCTGTACTGCACATTTATTCGTGCTGCTCTAATTCTTCTCCTGAGGAATGATTTGGCTGAATTCAGTAAGAACATACTGTCATACCACTCTTACGTTTTAGCCATGCACAGATAAAGCTGAAAAGGTAAGAGTGTTATAGTATCATATTGATTTGAGAAATCCTGTATGCTTTTTGATAGTTTGCTGCCTCCCTGTGGTTCAGTGATAAGCGGCTCCTTTAGAGTTCCATGTATAGGCTAATTATAATATTAATTTACACTTCATTATTTGATTCAAAAACCTGACCTCTAAGGAAAAGGCCCTCATATCTTACTAATTAGATCAGCCGCTGTAAGCCTGTATTACACAATGGCGAACACTAGATGGCGACAACGTCGTATTTATGAAACCAAAAGACACTTGCATTATATGGTAGCATATGTGATTATTGTGATTAATGATGTACTATATAATGTAATTGAATGCTAGTATAATTATATACCCTATTAATGTTATGTAATGCATTATTATTCATGTAAGAATATATTAATATTGGAAAAAAAATGCACTGGACCAAACATACAGTGCTCCATAATTTGATTTGGATAATCCACAAAATATACACATTTATTGCATTAGAAAACTAAAATATAAATTAAGTGAAATGTATTAAAAAAGAAGAAAAGATAACTCCTCAATTAAAAAAAGCAATATATAAAGACAATGCTGCATTTGAGCTCAAATGATAACTGGTTTGATTGCGCGGTATAATGCTATTAAATTGAAACACAAGTTTGATTTAAATGCCCCAATCCTGTATATGAGCAGGAGTCTGTTACTTTAGATGATGTAAGAAACAGCTTAAAGATGGTCCAAGATTTCTTTTATATCGGCTTCACCCAAATAATACATAAGTTGAGGCGTAGTGCAGGCCTGACAATGGAAGTGCTGATGGCAGATATGAACACGCAGCAGGAGTTTTGTTTGCTCATAATGTGAAACCACTGCACTGATCATGAGTCTCAGACTGTTTCTGAACAAACCAGACAGAATTACTGTAAAGAAGATAGCGTAAATGTATTAATATGAGACATCTTATTATAAGAGCTCCTGGTCTAGTTGGCACAATTTTACTCCAGTTCTCAGAGTATATTTACTGTATATTTGAAAGTCACTTTCTGTATAGATACAAACCTTAAAGTCTAGCAAAAAACCGATTGAACATTTTTACCATTACTTTCCAGGAAAAAAAGCTGCTCAGTAAATACTTGCCTCACAGCGGGGCATGTTGTCACACTATAGAGGTAAGTTGTAACTATGGGATCTTGAAATTATACATAAAGCAATATAGTAATGAAACGGAGAACTAGGAAAGGATAATGTATAAAAATCTCAAACCACCGTTTACGGCCAGCAGAATATTTATTTGTTACATTTATTCACTGAATAGTTGACCATTGCATGAATAACGCATGTAAATCTCACAAGACTTTTCTCAGAGTAAGTGTTATCATCTAGCCATCCGAATAAAACAAAAAATGCTAATCATTTTACTATTTACACTAGGATGCAAACCAAATATGCTAATGAAAATTGCCATTTGCTAAACCACAATCGTCCAAACTTCTGTGACTTTCTTTCCTCTGTGAAACATAGCACGTTTCTGAAACTCTCATATGGACAAAACACATCTTTTATGTTTAACATTTTATTAGAAATAAGCCAGGAGGGGAAGTAAATGACAAAGTTTGTTGTTTTGAGTGAACAATCCCTTTAAGACAGTTTTGAACTGATATTCAGATAAGCAATTGTGCAATTAGACTTTTGACTTAAAATCTCCAAGTTATTAAGATGCAGACAAACGTGAGCACTGGTGCTGCATAGTAGGCTACTTCCCCTAGTTATTTGTTGAAAATGCCTGAAATGAAAATGTAATCTCTCTCATGAGGTCCAGTCCTGACACATTTCGAGGCACTATAACATAATGCCCCCTCCTCTGGAGTTTAAGTGCTGCTACCCACCACTGCGTCACACAGCAGCTACACGCGCCCTTATGAGTGAGCACTAAATATGTGAGCACATCATCTGCGCTGATCGGCGACGCTGCACGCAGTACGCACTACACGCACTGGATCTGATCTACAGGTACAGAAGATGGACGTGAAGGACCAAGGCGAACAAATGGAGCCTCTGCTGCCCGCGGTAAGACGCTCATTAATCAGCCAGCGCGCGGCATCTGTCGGATCGTATGATCTGATTGCATGCGTGCATTAGAGACCTTGACTTTGACTGAATGACTCGTCGCGCGTGATTTGCGCCTCTGCAGTTTGAAAGAGACACGCATGTTACAGTTGCATTCTGCTGCAGTGCATGTTGCAGATCAGGACGCGTTTTACTAACGCGTTCACAGGTTCATCGTTGATTATTTTAACGTGAAATATCTGTATTTACATGCAAGATGCATAACACGTCATTAAAACGACATCTTGATAAGGAAGTTGATTTATACCAAGAGGGAACTTGAGCAAACTCACATGTGAGGAAAATCAGCAGAAAGAAGAGATTATATCATGCGTGAAGCCTAATTGAAGATTGCATTGCATTTTTAATGACGATTAATTTCCTGACAAATTCTCATTACTGTAATGTGAAGGAGAATGACGTATTATTTAAATGTAAAAGTATTTATACTGTACATCATGGAAATATTTGCTGGACTGTCTTTAATTTGTTGATTTTAATAATTATATCACACTTACTGTAATACAATGTTTGATTGTAATTCAGTAACTTTCTACTGTAGTACAGTATTAATAATTCTGCATTACAGTAAGGAGAAGCTATTCAGCTGTCATGAAAATAATGTAACTTGATTAAATGTAAAATAATAATTATAGTTAATTATAACTATGTCATTATTATACGTTTTAATGACTTCATAATAGGATTATGCATTTTTTTTGCATTGCAACATTTTCATATCAACTAAGCACATTTACCCCAGATACAGAATTTACAGATACTTTACTGTTATTTTTATAATTGTAATTAATATGACATTTTGATTTCTTGTTTTTAATATTTTGTATAAAATATATTTTTTCAAATATATATAAAATGTGTATTATTACTTTGAAAAACATCTTCTGATGGTACTTGGACACATCTTCAGTGATGAACCCGGGGTCACTGGGTGCTTCAGGTCTTTAATCATCATGCACCCTCGCCCGGGTGACCCAGCCGAGGGTGATCAGCCCCCGACTTGTGTCCAAGTGGCACGCTCAGCCACGGATTCCCTTCCGGATCCACAGCCCTCGCGAGGCCTTTCCAGCGGCATCCGTGATGTTCTTAATAGACCTTTTGCACTGCAGTGCTTTCATACCAAGAACTACCGGTGAAGCCCTGACACTTAACTTCGACTACTCCAGCACGTCTGAAACAATGAACAGATTAAAGCAATGGTTACATTATGTGATCATTACAATGCCAGTTTTGTATGTTTATTCAGAGTCAGCTTCATATGAAGTCCTCTCAAGGGTTGGCGTCATCTCTTCACAAGTGTTGGGTCATCTGAAGTCTTCATGAGAGGCTGGATATAGTCAGCAGGAGCAATCTATGGATTACACCAACAACATGTGATGGAATCATACTTGGGAAGTGGCATTTTCACAAAGAACGGGGAGAGACTTTCCAAACCCAGTGAAGAGACTCCTTGTGAGGGTGATGTCTCATTACAGGGTGTCTTCAGGTGGTTCTTGTTCTGAGGAAGATAGAGAAGGAGAAAAACACAGGAGAAATGGTTATGTGATGCTCCATCACATTTCAGTCCTGTGGCATCACTGCTCCTTCAACACAGTACTTCTATAGTAGCTAAGACGTTTAAGTATAAAATACAGTAATAATGTACAGGTTTAGTCTAGCATAATTCTGAAATTAAAACGCCTCCCCTATTTTAAACTTTTCATTCTCACTTAGGTCCATCAGCATCCTTTGCAATAAATCCAAGTCTATTAAAAACTCCCCACCAGCAAAAATCACATTTAAAAGCCTTAATTACACAACGATGTATGCAACTGCATGTAGAGAATGAATAGCATCCCGTAAATCTACTAATTAAGTGAGGAATAATCTAATAACGATCCGTTTTAATGCACAAGGCAATTTGATTAGCTGTGCTGATAATATACAATTTGTTTCTTCAAATGTCTTCCCTTTTAAAAGTTCGTACAGCGGAGCACAGCACATCGGTCTCTTCTGCTGCATCTCTATGGAGTTGATAGTATCAGCGCAAACTTCCAGGAACTATTGAGCGGCTCCACGATCCGCCATTGCTGTAAAAAGCAGTCCATTGGAGTCAACGGATGTTGTCCCAACTCTCTCTCTCTCTCTCTATGGCTCTGCACCCGCCTAAGTATTGATGAGCCTTTTCCTTATCATTTCTGTGAGCTCTGACAAGGCAGTTTTCTCATCTTCCTCAGCCCACTTATTTTGACGCTTGAGAGATTTGAGTTCTTGTCTTAGCTGGCTGATCTTGAGTTATCACTGGTTTGGTCTCTCTGGGCTGCTCGCACCACGCTCTTTGGTGACACCGAACCGCTCTGAGCCTATAGACATTATGAGAGTGCACATGGTCTGAAGTTTCTGATCAGCATTTCCCTTCGATGTTATCTCTAGGATCCTATCTACATCTTCATCCAACTGGAGCCACTCCTTCTTATTAGTGGCAGGCCACCATTATTAATTATATTTATTTAGTATTTAATATTTAGCATTTAAAACGGTTTATATATATATATATATATATATATAGACAGGTACATCTAAATAATTTGAATATCGTGAAAAATTTCAATATTTTTTGTCACTAATTTCAGAAAGTAAAACCCATATATTATATAGATTCATTACAAAAATATTTCAAGCCTTTATTTCTTGAAATTTTGATGATTATGGCTTACAGATAATGAAAACCCAAAATGTAGTGTCTCCGAAAATTAGAATATTACATAAGATCAATAAAATAGGATATTTTAAACAGAAATGTCAGGCTTCTGAAAAGTGTTCATTTCTATGCACTCAATACTTGGTTGGGCCTCCTTTTGCATGAATTACTGCATCAATGCGGCGTGGCATGAAGACGATCAGTCTGTGGCACTGCTCAGGTGTAATGAAGCCCAGGTTCTTCAGCTCATCTGCATTGTTGGGTCTGGTGTCTCTCATCTAGATTCTCTGGGTTCAGCTCATCTGTATTGTTGGGTCTGGTGTCTCTCATCTAGATTCTCTGGGGTTCAGCTCATCTGTATTGTTGGGTCTGGTGTCTCTCATCTAGATTCTCTGGGGTTCAGGTCATCTGCATTATTGGGTCTGGTGTCTCTCATCTAGATTCTCTGGGGTTCAGGTCATCTGTATTGTTGGGTCTGGTGTCTCTCATCTAGATTCTCTGGGGTTCAGGTCATCTGCATTGTTGGGTCTGGTGTCTCTCATCTAGATTCTCGATGGGGTTCAGGTCATCTGCATTGTTGGGTCTGGTGTCTCTCATCTAGATTCTCTGGGGTTCAGGTCATCTGCATTGTTGGGTCTGGTGTCTCTCATCTAGATTCTCTGGGGTTCAGGTCATCTGCATTGTTGGGTCTGGTGTCTCTCATCTAGATTCTCTGGGGTTCAGCTCATCTGCATCGTTGGGTCTGGTGTCTCTCATCTAGATTCTCGATGGGTTCAGGTCATCTGTATTGTTGGGTCTGGTGTCTCTCATCTAGATTCTCTCTGGGGTTCAGGTCATCTGTATTGTTGGGTCTGGTGTCTCTCATCTAGATTCTCTGGGGTTCAGGTCATCTGCATCGTTGGGTCTGGTGTCTCTCATCTAGATTCTCTGGGGTTCAGGTCATCTGCATTGTTGGGTCTGGTGTCTCTCATCTAGATTCTCTGGGCTTCAGGTCATCTGCATTGTTGGGTCTGGTGTCTCTCATCTAGATTCTCTCTGGGGTTCAGGTCATCTGTATTGTTGGGTCTGGTGTCTCTCATCTAGATTCTCAATGGGCTTCAGCTCATCTGTATTGTTGGGTCTGGTGTCTCTCATCTAGATTCTCTCTGGGGTTCAGCTCATCTGCATTGTTGGGTCTGGTGTCTCTCATCTAGATTCTCTCTGGGGTTCAGGTCATCTGCATTGTTGGGTCTGGTGTCTCTCATCTAGATTCTCGATGGGGTTCAGCTCATCTGCATTGTTGGGTCTGGTGTCTCTCATCTAGATTCTCGATGGGGTTCAGCTCATCTGCATTGTTGGGTCTGGTGTCTCTCATCTAGATTCTCGATGGGGTTCAGCTCATCTGCATTGTTGGGTCTGGTGTCTCTCATCTAGATTCTCGATGGGCTTCAGGTCATCTGCATTGTTGGGTCTGGTGTCTCTCATCTAGATTCTCGATGGGCTTCAGCTCATCTGCATCGTTGGGTCTGGTGTCTCTCATCTAGATTCTCTGGGGTTCAGGTCATCTGTATTGTTGGGTCTGGTGTCTCTCATCTAGATTCTCGATGGGCTTCAGGTCATCTGCATCGTTGGGTCTGGTGTCTCTCATCTAGATTCTTGATGGGGTTCAGGTCAGGCGAGTTTGCTGGTCAATCAAACACAGTAACACCATGGTCATTGAACCAGCTTTTGGTACCTTTGGCAGTGTGGGCAGGTGCCAAGTCCTGCTGGAAAATGAAATCAGCATCTCCATAAAGCTGGTCAGCAGAAGGAAGCATGAAGTGCTCTAAAATGTCCTGGTAGATGCTGCGTTGACTGTGGACTTCAGAAAACACAGTGGACCAACACCAGCAGATGACATGGCAGCCCAAATCATCACTGACTGTGGGAACTTCACACTGGACTTCAATCAACATGGATTCTGTGTCTCTCCTCTCTTCCTCCAGACTCTGGGACCTTGATTTCCAAATGAAATGCAAAATTGACTTTCATCTGAAAAGAGGACTTCTGACCACTGAGTAACAGTCCAGTTCTTCTCCTTAGTCCAGGTAAGATGCTTCTGATGATGCTTCTGTTTCAGAAGTGGTTTGGTAGCTCTTTTCCTGAAGATGTCTGAGCGTGGTGACTCTTGATGCACTGACTCCAGCTTCAGTTCACTCCTTGTGAAGCGCTCCCAAGTGTTTGAATCAGCTTTGATTGACAGTATTCTCAAGCTTGCGGTCATCTCTGTTGCTTGTGCACCTTTTCATACCCAAATTCTTCCTTCCAGTCAACTTTGTATTGAATATGCTTTGATACAGCACTCCTTGAACAGCCCCCCCCCCTTTCAGTAATGACCCTCTGTGTCTTACTCTCTTTGTGGAGGGTGTCAAGGATCGTCTTCTGGACCATTGCCAAGTCAGCAGTGTTCCCCATTATTGTGCTTTCAAAGAACAATTTATACTGTATGGATGGTCATTTATTGAAACTCAAATATTCTAATATTTTGAGATACTGATTTTTGACTTTCATGAGCTGTAAGCTCTAATCATCAAAATTAAAACAAAACACTTTTGAAATGTTTTACTTTTCATGTAATGAATCTAAAATATCACTTTTTTCACATGTGTGTATATATATATATATATTATTTATATGGTCCAGGTGTGAGTGTGTGTATATATGAATGATATTTGTATTATTATTAATAACATTTATTAACCATCTTTAACTAGCATATGTCTTAATGTTATATTCCTCGTGCTTTCTAAATATAAGTGATATTGCAGTAGATGTGAGTCTATGTTTAATCTGGGATCTAATGATTCTCTCAGAGATCAGGTTTGACAGCTGTCAGTGTCATTTTCATTTACAAGTCAAATGAGACTCGCTGGGACTGTAGATTATCTGTGACCTCAGAGCAATAGATCAGGCAACGAGGTCTTACATAATGTATAGTGTTTTAATGACCACATCCCATCAGTTACAAATCAAATCAGTGGATTATATGAGCTCAACAGCACAAAGTCAGTTAAGTCATAAAGGCATTTAACAGATGCTACTGCTTCATATTTTACTTTGGACATCAAATTGTGAACCAAAAGTTTATTAAGATCAAACATTGATACATATATTTATTAATATAGGGTTTAAGACCCACCAGTTGAGGACCACTGATCTAAAGTGGCTTTCAGTAGATTGTGAGATCACCGCTTATCAGATACATAAATGTGGCATAGTTAAATGTAGCACATCAAAACATTATTCCTCTCCAGTTCCTGCATCACTAAACCCTGTTTGCTTCATATGATCTTTGGCCATAAAGCTGCTGCTGGCTGGAGCGTCTCAGACAGGTCTACATTTATCCGGCTAGAGCTCATTTGCACTTGTCCAGCTGCAGTGGACTCTATTTTTGTTAGACGTGACAAATGGCATCCAAGCCTGTCTGTGGTTTATTTTTGAGAGGAGTTTCTGACTGAGCAAGATGATATAGATAATATGACAAATGATTTGATCCCCTGCTGATTTTGTACGTTTGCCCATTGACAAAGAAATGATTAGTCTATAAATTTAATGTTAGGTTTATTTTATCAGTGAGAGACAGAAAAACATCAAAACAATCCAGAAAAACGCATTTCAAAAAAGTTATAAATTGATTTGGATTTTAATGAGTCAAATAAGTATTTGACCCCTTCGCAAAATTTGACTTAGTACTTGGTGGCAAAACCATTGTTGGCAATCACAGAGGTCAGACGTTTCTTGTAGTTGGCCACCAGGTTTGCACACATCTCAGGAGAGATTTTGTCCCACTCCTCTTTGCAGATCTTCTCCAAGTCATTAAGGTTTCGAGGCTGACGTTTGGCAACTCGAACCTGCAGCTCCTCCACAGGTTTTCTATGAGACTGGCTAGGCCACTTCAGGACCTTAGTGTGCTTCTTCTTGAGTCACTCCTTTGTTGTCTTGGTCGTGTGTTTTGGGTCATTGTCATGCTGGAATAACCATCCACGACCCATTGCCCTGGCTGGCTTCAATGCCTTGGCCCTGATGGTACATGGCCCTGTCCATCGTCCCTTTGATGCGGTGCAGTTGTCCTGTCCCCTTAGCAGAAAAACACCCTCAAAGCTTAATATTTCCACCTCCATGTTTGATGGTGTGGATGGTGTTCTTGGGGTCATAGGCAGCATTCCTTCTCCTCCAAACATGGCGAGTTGATGCCAAAGAGCTGGATTTCGGTCTCATCTGACCACAACACTTTCCCCAGTTCTCCTCTGAATCATTGGCACACTTCAGACGGGCTGTACATGTGCTTTCTTGAGCTGCAGGACTTCAGTCCTTCACGGCGTAGTGTGTTAGCAATGTTTTTGGTGACTATGGTCCCAGCTGCCTTGAGATCATTGACAAGATCCTCCCGTGTAGTTCTGGGCTGATTCCTCACCGTTCTCATGATCCATTTCTTCCATTTGTGAATAATCGCACCAACTGTTGTCACCTTCTCACCAAGCTGCTTGGAGATGGTCTTGTAGCCCGTTCCAGCCTTGTGTAGGTCTACAGTTTTGTCCCTGACATCCTTGGACAGCTCTTTGGTCTAGGGATGCATCGATCCGATACTCAGGATCGGTGAGACGAGACCGATCCAAATCCCATGCTGTGCGTATACTATTCTGTGTTGTTGTTAAGCCCCATGAAAGCCACAGAAACATCACAAAGCACCATAAAGTTTTTGATTTGACCAGATGTAGTCGTACACTTTTTCACTTTTATTTGTAAATAAAAATGTTTCACTAGGTTTAATAAAATTATTGTGCACCCACGATTTTTTTTAGTGACTTAGATGAGACTTTTGCTGCTGAATTATCCACTAAGCTAGTTTATAATAGTGTTTTTGTCAAAGATTACGATTCTATCTTTTTAATTTGTTATTATTATATATATATATATTATAGATGCAGAGTGAAAACTGATATTTCTATAATTTTATGAAAGTATTCTGTTTAACTGTTATACAGATTGTTTTGTCCATATAAATATCAGCATCTCCACCAAATTGTTTGGGCCACTGAATAAAATTGAGGTGTTCTTCCTCCATATGCTTAATATATCAGACTATATGAGCCATAAAAGCCTGATTTATCAATTATGATACTCAACAAAAAACACACTTTTTTGTCTAAAGTTTCGATAAACTGATTTTTCTGACTATTATTTGTTATGTCAGGTTTACAGGGTTAACATTAGTATACTGTGATATATTACTACAGATTTAGAGTAAGACTCATGATCTTAAGATATTAGAGAGATGTAAAAGGCAGCATTGAAGTCTCTTTAGCCCAAACCCAGTGACCCTGAGCAGCTGAGTGTGCTTGTGTTTGTTGGAGACGTGTGCTTTCTACACCAGAAAAAGTGTACGTTTAATCAGAACGTTTCTTTTCATGATTGATGCAGCGTTGGCAGAAAAGCAGCTTTTCTTGAACAGGATTGGGTTTAAAGCACATTAGCACATGTGTAATTCATTAGGACTGTCTGAGGTATCAGTCATTAGTGTGGTGCTGTTTATTTACTGCACGTGCCATTTAACGATTTGTGACGTGGATCTACTAAACTGTTCAAAAATATAGAAAAATAATTTACACAGACAATGACTTGAACACACCTTAATGTCATGTTATTGAATTAAAATAAATGTTTATATGTGTTTTATTAGTTTTCTGTGGCACTTCAACAAAGGTTGTGGTGTAACGGTTATTTAAGTAGTTTGGTGTATTTTATTTTGTAGAATAATTTGGGATAATAGCATTAAAACTAATTTATATAAATGTAAAATATTATTAAATATTTTATAATATATAACATTTTAAAATTATTTATGTATAAACATTTTTAAAATGTTAATATATACATTTTTTCATTATTAAAACAATATATTAAATATAAATTGATAATATATATTTTTAAATAATTGTTTATATAATTTATATAAATATAAAATATAAATATTATAACTTTTGTCTGCCAAATCAAAGCAGTAAGACAATTATATTACATATGTTGTTAAATATTTCATAACATATATATATGTATATAATACAAATAATTGTATGATATTATGTTGTGTTATAATTAAATATTTAATTTATAAATATGTAATATTATTCAATATTATAATATTAAATATATTTGTATATAAATGTATAATATTAATAATATTACATATTGTAAAGGAATTTTTGGGTCATGTGACAAAGACATAAAACAGGAAATTTGATTATGTGTTAAGGTCAGTAATTTTCTTTAAAATATCTTACATTTTTTCTGACATAGTAGGGTTAGTTGAAATAATTGGAGTAAGATGCTAAAATAGTAATATTCATGATTTAAAAGGTAAAAAAATGCACATTTTAAGGCAAGGAAGTGCTTTAGTACTTGGTCTTTATTTACTGTATTCATTGAGCTCATTTCATAATTGATGAACTACAAACAGTTATTGCATTTGAAATGATATGTATGAAAGTGTATCACATGAACACAGAGCTCGTAGAAGATCTTTGGTCTCTCACGTATCACAGGACAATATAATGATGGCTTTTTCAAAGCTCTCTGCTAAGACAAAGCTAAGCTTTATTATTCAGATTACACTGAAACACATTTCCCGCTCAGCGTGAGTCCCGAGCAGACGGACAAAGCTGCTTATTATTGCTTAATGGAACATAAACAGTGAGAGTTACATCTGTTGAACGTGATTCTGTCACGCTGAAGCAGGTAAAGTGTGCCTCCAAGACGATGATAGATGAGATCCAATTAATCATATTGTTTGGACTAATCAGTTGTTGTAGTCTAGAGCTCGTAATCTCAGTATGAATGTACTGATATGTATGAGTAGAATGAAAATCCATCCTAAGTCTTCTCGCAGTGATTTTGGATAATCCGCTAGAGATGCTCATGTAATGGCCTTTAGCTGAGATTAAGCATATACGCATGGTTTCCGGGGGTCTTTTAAATCTAATTGGTGCTCTTTGGATATGCAGGATTATTGTGTTTGAAAGGGAAGGTGTCCTGGCACTTGCTCTGTTAAACATGTCCTCTCTTTTTTATGGGGTAAAATACAATTTTAGAGCCGGAATAAATTCACTCAGTGCTGCCCAAAAAGCCAGATATTAGTGCCTGTAAATGCACATGTACATGCATTAATTGTGATGTTCAAACTATATGGTGTTCGTTTAATATGCTTTTGTAAACCCAATCACGTTTATCTGCAATGAAAGCATGCAAACGTCATTTGAAATCTGAATGCAATGCATTTGCGTCACTGTTTTAGATTTTGAAATGCGTTTGACAGATATATCAGCAGAGATCGCCTGTCGTTTGCATAAAGTTCAGCATTTCACACCTTTCTGACTTTCGCTCTCGCCACTTGCTGTCAATCCCACAATCCCACAGCTGCAAGCCTGTGACTAATCTGCCTTGAGAATGACCTGAAGACAGCAGCTGACAAGACTGGTCAGATTCAACATGGGTTTCAACTGTAAAGTTCATGTTGATTCATCAGCATGTTATGGTTTTATTATATCTTAAAAACAAAACTCAAATTACAAACCTCTCATTACTGTGTTTGTCCTTAAAAATATAAAAATGCATAGTAGGACTGCATGATTAGTCAAAGTAAAACCAAAATCACAATATGGCTTAGTGCGATTATCAAATCACAAAAACTGTCATTTAATAAATAAATATATTTACAAAGTTAATTTACACATAACCTGCTTATTATTACGAAATTAATCATCTTTTTGGTCTAGTATTTTTATAATAATAATATAATAATAATTATTATTATAAAAAATAAGAAGAATGAAAATAATAATTATTATTACATTTCTAGATAAAAACAAATACGAAATATTACTATATTTTAATAATAAGCAACATATGAAAAGCAATAATAACAATTATTATTATTATTATAAAAATATCAAAATATTATTATTAGTAGTATTGAAATAAATAGACAAAAATAAATAAGAAATATTACTATATTTTTATAATAATAATAATAATAATATTATTATTATTAAAATTGTTAGATTTCCCTAAAATAGTGCAGCCCTAATGCATACTGTAAAATGAAAAATATATATATTACTGAACAGTGTGCACATTGTTCACTGTGCTGACATAAATCAGAAGATTATGAAGAAGTCCTGAATATGTGTGAATGCTGTAATGTGTTAATTAATGAAAAGCAATTATTAGAGTGAATCAAAACAAATGACAGGATTTGAATCTGTAAATATTTGTGTTTTGCAGGTGGTCACCTCTCCTGGAAGACCAAGTGTGGTGAGTCGAAATATTGAATACACTTTATATTTTATAATGTTGATATAATGCCGGACTGGAGCACACATGGACGGATGGATCGGACTGACAAAGAAACAAAGGTCCAGGAACGCTGTTCTAGCATCTGTCAGCATGAATTATTTTCAATGCATCTGACTTTATTCAATCTAATCAGCATGATTGAGGAAGGACTTGCACTTTCTTCCTCGTGTCATTTGTTCTCAGTACGCAGCTCATGCATTCAGCAGCACTGAAGCTTCACCAAAAGGTCACAGAAGTTATAAATCTGTCATCACCACATGCTCATTTCTGGATTTTACTCAGAAAAGACCTTGAAACATCACCAGATGCGTAGTTACAGTAATCCAGTTGCTTATCAGAGATTTATGGCATGTTTCCAAATCATTCTCCTCTGATCTTACAATGCAGCATTATTAGATGAGCTGCATTGGCTTCTGGGGGGTTATTTTCTCGAATCATTTATTTATTGTTTTGGTAGACAGCACATTTCTGAGATTAAGAAAATCCCAGCTGAAGATCAGCGAAATGCACCGACACTCAAATCAAATCTGATCACGTCTGCTTCTATATTTGTGCTGAATCTGTGTTACACAAGCGAACGCCTGTACTCTCGGCAGACGGGGCAGACAAAGGTGAAGGATGAACCGTTTTCAGAGTAGTGCTTTTCATACAGGATAGTAGGGACTTTGACAAATTGTGGACCTTTTTGAAATGTTTTTCAGAAACTTTTGAACCGTACACACACGAACACACACACACACACACACGCACACACACACGCACGCACACACACACACATACTCACTCACTCACTCACTCAAACACACACTCACTCACACACGCACACGCACGCACGCACGCACGCACGCGCACGCACGCACGCACACACACCCACACTCACTCACTTCACACACACACACACACACACACACACACACACACACACACACACACACACACACACACACACACACACACACACACACACACACCACACATGCATGCCTTGCGCACACACACACACATTCACTCTCACTCACTCAATCACACTCACTCACTCACTCACACACACACACACACACACACACACACACACACACACTCACTCACTCACTCACTCACGCACACACACACACACACACACACACACACACTCACTCATTCACATATATAGTTATTGTTATAGTTATAGATTGGTGTGAACAGACCTTAGACTTCTTTCCAAAACATAAACAATTCTTACAGACCTTAAACATTTGAATAGTATTTTTGATAAGAAATTATATCTTCATATTTTTTTTGTGATTTTGTCAATAACAATTGTTATATTATATTTTGCTGTGTGTGTTTTAGTGCTGGTAGCTTGTCTGTTTTCAGCCTGTCACAGATATATATATATATATACAGTAAAACTGCCAGTAGGTGGTGGCCAGTGCCTGTCTAAGGGGATGTTCACATGTCACATCTTTTGCACACTCAAGTTCGTTACTTCAAATGTTGATGCAACGCAATAAACGTGGTGCAACACAAAACAATTTTCCAGGTGTGTTCAAACTACATTAAGATAAAAGCATCTCAACTTTTCAGACTGTCGCAAGCGCACAACAGGTCATGTGACAAGAACCAACCAATCAGCTTCATTCTTTCCCATAACAACATTGAAAGCTCAGTCAAGATGAAAGCCATTTTGAAATAAATGTAGTAGCAGAGCTATCTAGCGCAAGCTACAGAGCGCTTTGGAAAGGAGAAAGCAGCGCGGCTAGCGGCTTCCACGTTTGAAATGGCTGATTCATTTAGAAA
Organism: Gymnocypris eckloni scoliostomus; assembly: GCA_027564155.1. Classification (NCBI taxonomy): domain Eukaryota; kingdom Metazoa; phylum Chordata; class Actinopteri; order Cypriniformes; family Cyprinidae; genus Gymnocypris; species Gymnocypris eckloni. The sequence goes on along the minus strand of CM050425.1, from coordinate 15,310,593 downwards.
CGAATCACATGACTGTCTTTATGAATGGATTGAATCATTGACTCAAATTATTAATTCAAAAACAGATTAATTCAGGAATGAACCACCGCATTGTTGCTCTGAGATGAGCAAATGCTCTGATCCGGCTTTGTTTGGAACTATTTTCGTTGGTAAAACAGAAAAAACAGACAATATTGTTTCTAAAATGTAACTCACTCAATATTAACTTCTTGTTTGCTCAACTTTTGTATAAAATCAATATCACATTCAAACATGCTCACGTGCTGACATTCGGGAAAATGGCACTCTTGCTTGTGTGATATTAATGAACTATATAATGTCCTATAAATATATGTATAAAAAAACATACAGGGCTATTTTTTGCTTTCATAGCTTGAATTATATGTTCATTCGAACTGCTTTCTAATAGGCTTCATCACGTAATGAATGCATTTGGACTCTCAAGACGTGTTTTTTGTGTGTATATATTGGAGTCTCCTAAAATCATGAAATAGACTTATATTTTCCCTGTCTGCTGTCTGTGATGTCACAGCTCAGTAGTCACTAGTGAAGGGTCAGTCGGTCAGTCGTTGGGTTCCTGTGACTTTAGATTGACGAGTCATATTTTTGGCTGAGGTGATTGGCTTAAATAGTTCTCGCAGGTAGTCACACACATGCTGAGAACTGCCACTGAGATGAATAGAAATGCTAGCAGATACTTTTCTCTAGATATATTAGACCTCACAGGTGAGAACCGTGAGTATAAAGAGAGAGAGAGAACAAGGTTAGGCTTCTTCTGACAGGTCAGCAGTCCACTCCCAGCATGCCTCTGGGGAGGAGGCGGGCAGAATACAAGGGTGCAACACCGGGATGAGAAGCAGTTCCTCCCTATAAGAGCACGAGAGAGAGAGAGAGAGAGAGAGAGAGAGAGAGAGAGAGAGAGAGAGAGAGAGAGAGAGAGAGAGAGAGAGAGAGAGAGAGAGAGAGAGAGAGAGAGAGAGAGAGAGAGAGAGAGAATGAGATAAAGACTGTGTAAGTTTGTATGGGAGAGATGCTGCTGATGTCACTGCTGTAATCGCTGTGTGTGTGTGTGTGTGTGTGCATGCATAAGTGTGTGTTTGTGTGTGCATGCGCTGAAGTTGGACATCCGTTGAAGCACATGCGGCATGAGGTGAAACTGTCCTGACTCAATCTGGAGCTAAAACACATGGGATATGCAGAATTTGGACCTTTACAGTCGACTGGACTCTCAGGTATGAGCGGCATGCTGGTTTTACTCGAGTTCAGGTTTTAGTGGCATCTGCTGCATGCAAAAACTGCCAAGTTCTAGGATTTAGTAAACGCATGCATGTTTATGATGCCCTTGATTGTGTCATTGCAGTATTTATATTGTCAGATAATATGCATGATTTAGAGAGTTACATTTAGATCGTTAGTTGTTTGACCAGTGTGCAATAGTGCAAACTGCAGTAGTGCACTACAGAGTTGTGGGTGATGTAGTCTGTGTATTGCAGAGGATGCAGCGTGTTTTCTGCAGGCTGAATGTCATTGAGCAGATGCAGGGTTAGCGCTGTGGAGGAGGGGTGCAGGAAGCCCCCGCAGCTACAGTAAGATGCTGCAGATGTCGGCCAAGACCTCCCATATGTCCAGCACAGATCTCTGACACTGTCCTGCTTTATCCCTCGTACTGTTTCTAGGACTGTATACTATGAGAAATAAAGGTACAAAGCTGTCACTGGAATGTTACTCTGTCATAAAAGGTACTAATATGTACTTTTAAAGAACTAATATGTTTTGTACCTCAGAGTAGGCCTACCATCCCATTGACAGCTTTGTACCTTTTTTTTCTGAGAGTATAGTTCCATATTAGACAACATTTTAAGGCATTATTCCAAATATTCTAATATTATAAAATGTTTTAAGGAGCCTTCTTTTGGTAAAATATTTGCTTTGCAGAGAAGACATAATCCCATAATGCACTGCAACAAATCTGTGACAAAAACATTCTTTGATGACATACTACTGTAAGTGAAAGAAATGGTAACTAAAAATATATGTAATTAAATGCTGAAAGTATAGGTTAAAAATGCTGTATAGGTTAAAATAATAATACATTATTTTACAAATAATTAATCAACACCAGTTTAGTTTCACCGATATACTATTTTTAGTTTTTTATTAATATTTTAACTATTGTATTTCTGTTATTTATTTTGAGTAATACTTTTTTATGTTTTTAGTTTTAGTTAACGATAATAATGCCAACACATTATAGCTATTTTATATGCAGTAAATGCATATATTTAAAAACGTCCTGGCTCTTCCAAGCTTTATAATGGCAGTGGGGGGTGTTATTTTCAATAGTCCAAAAGTAGTCAAATAAAGCATCTCTATCCACAGTAAAAAAGTGCCTCGCTCAGCTCTGGGGGGTGAATGACGGCCTCTTGTAGCGAATTATTATGTTTTTATAAGAAACATATCAGGCTAACTGCCGTATGCGTGTTCACAATACAACACAATTCCTTCAGGAGCTCATCCAACGATTACAAAAATGTTTCTTACAACATTCTACTAACTTTATTTTCACCGAACTATAATGTTATTTAATTTTTATATTCTCAGATTGTTAAAATATTCATGATTAGAATGTTATTTAAAGTTGAATGTTTCTTAGAACATTAAACAAGTAAACAAGAACATTTTCTCTGAGAACGTATATCAAATATTAAGAAAGTTCCATGAATATTACTATAAGAATATGATGTCCTAATATTTATATAACTGTTAATAAATGCAAGCTATAGGTGTCAGATTGTTCCCCATTAGCTGGGAATGCGCATAGACTTGACATTATATCATACAATCCTTTTTAACACTATTTGATCTAAAAATAAAACGATATATATGAGACAGTTCGGCAAGCAGTTTTTGAGATTTCAGGATTTCCTCATTCAAGTAGATAGAGGTCTTGGATGCCCGAAATGTGCATGAAGGTGTTGTAAATATGGCCGCCGAGTGAACATGCTTTCATTGAAAGGCCTTTGGCTCATCTGTGGGCTACTACAGCAATCACTGCACTGAACTGCCCTCTATGGACTTACTGTGCTGCAGCTGATATTCTCCTCCATCTGTCCTTTCAGGATGCTCAATATGATTATCTGCTTCATCCAATTAAATCAATGCGAATCATCACGGGAACGCTCGCTAATCTCTCTGCCTCGTGCTGCTTTAAAGAGATCGTTAACCGGAAAATGAAAAGTCTGTCATCATTTACTCACTCTCAAGTTGTTCCAAACCATCTTTATTCTGTGAAATGTGTTTTGAAGAACTTTGGGGGCCAAATAACATTAGAAATGATTGACGTTCATTGTATGGATAAAAAACGGAGACATTTTCAAAATACCTTTGATCAGGATGGACCTTGGAAACCCACGATGCATTGCAATTTCAGACACCTGTGTCCTCAAAAAGCATTGCAAAAGCCACATTTTGTCACATTGAATAAAAAGTAAATAAATGCAAACAGAAAATGCTAATATGAAGGCATCATTGACATGTTTCTGAAAGTAAAGGCTGTAAGCAGAATAGTCTAAAATAGCTTCTTTGTGATTAAATTGTAACTTTAGACTATATGCAGTATATATACAGATCGATATATAACCAGATAGATGCCTCTATTGAATCGCAGCATGCTTTGGGTTAAGGATGTAGTAAAGTCTGTGCTGTGTTTTGGCAGGTCAGGGTTGTATGTTACTTTGCCCAGAACCGTTCCATCTCCTGTGAGTTTAAACCTTTCACGAGGTTTAAGTGCACAAACGTATTTCTTCCTGTAGCTAAGAGGATTTCATGTCAATTTGTGTCCATTTTCTGTAAGTAAACAGCATTAAAATTAAGCTGATTGCTCTCTCTGTTATTTTGGGGAAATCCAAGTTTTTTTCTTTGGTAATTTCCACAAAAGTGAGATTATATTCAGTAATAATGGACCTGAATACTGAGAAAACAAAAGCTGTAATTATTCAAGTGTTATTTTGCAGATACTTTGCTTCTAAAATTATACCAAAGCAAAGTCTCTTTCAGCCAGCTGGACTCTATCTGATCCACAAGAGAATATAGATGAAAAACAAGACGGTGACTATCAGTCTCGTCCACTTTACAGCTTCATCTGGCCAAGAAATGAATCGTCTGTGACTGACACGATAACTGGGCTATCGTGCCGTTTACGGAGGGTTTCTCTGAAGTCAAATCTATAATTCTGATTATGAACTGCATGTCTAGTTTGTTTGGCTACAATGTTCTGACAAGCGTTTCTGAAAAAGATGAACAAACAGAGGATCTGTTCTTCCGTTTTTAAAATGTTACTCGATTCAGAATGTTCAGGTAACGGTTTCATTAATGATCAAAATTGCACATTTGTTTTTAAAATGTTTAAAAAAGTGGAATTTTGGAACGTTCAGAGTACATTCAGAATGTTTTCAAAACTTAAAAAGCATGTTTGAACTTTGGCTATTGTTCTGACAAGGTTCTCTGATCGTTTTAATCAAACATTCTTTCGGGAACTTACATTTGTTCAGTTTATCTGGTATTTAAAATGTTCTAAAAATGTTAATTTCATTTATTTATTTAGCAGATGCTTTTATCTAAAGCGACTTACATTCAGGCATTCAGGTTATACATTTTTTATCAGTATGTGTGTTCCCTGGGTTTTCGAACCCACAACCTTTTGCGCTGCTAACGCAATGCTCTAACCACTGAGCCACAGGAACACAGGAATGATGTGTTAATTATACATCATTCATTCATGCAATGTTTTTCTGAATTCAGTTTTTTAATTGTTACTTGTTTTAGAACATTAAGAGAGCATTCAAAAGTAGCATTCCCATAATATTTACAAAATGATACAATGTAGCATTTGTTTATATTTGCAAAAAATGAATACAAAATGGACATTTTGAACATGATAACATTCAGAATGTTTTCATAATTTAATGTGAACATTATGTCTTAGCAAAGACACTAGACTAGAGTGAAAGTGTCATCCAGAAGTGCTCTTCATAACAGCCCGGTACCTTGTAAACATGGCATTGCAGGGCTTTTCTGCCGGCAGCAGCATTGATCTGAGTCTGCAGGCATCCTGAAGTATTGGGCCGGTGACACAGAACCTGCACCGTTTATTGATCTGACAGGAAAGTGCTTATTTCAAGCGCTCGGCATGGTCAGGCCATCTCAGATGTGTATTGACTGCAGGATACAGAACATACAGCTGCTATTAATAGCGGTCGCACAGACCAGCTTTATGAGACACCCGCATTCATTGCTCAGAGGTTGTTCTGTCATTGCTCAGTGGTATTTAATGGAGAGTTTGACTTTGTCTAAGGGTGTATTCACACCTGTCTTGTTTGGTTTGATTGAATCAAACTCAAGTTCGCTCCCCCTTTGGTGTGGATATTTTGGGCAGGTGTGAATACCAAACAACTGTACCGAGACACAGCTGAAGAGATGGTCTCGGTCCGCTTCCAAACGAACTCTGGTACGGTTGAATGGATGAACTAATGAATGGATGACCTTAAGCACACGTGTGGTTTGGTTTAATTTCTGGTTCACTTGCAAAAAGGGCAGTGTGAATGCAAACAAACCAAATGAACATTGTTTTTGGTCCGGACCAAAGCAAGTGAACTAGTGGACTTTCCTGGTGTGAATACACCCTTAGACACTATCCTTCAGAACTTTGTGGTCAGTAAGATATGTTTTTAAAGAAATCTATTAATAAATGTATCAGCAAGGATGTATTAAATTAATTGAAAGTGACAGTAGGACATTTAAAATATTACAAAAGATTTATATTTCAAATAAATGCTGTTCTTTGGAACTTTTATATTAATCAAATAATAATAATAATCATGGTTTCTACAAAAATATGAATTTTCAACATTGTCAATAATCAGAAATGTGTCTTGAACAGCAAATAAGCATATTAGAACGAACCCCAAATTTATGAACAGTAATGTATTTCTGGAATTTATTAGGAATAAAACTAAATGCAAAAGTTGTCCTATTGTTAATGTGCATAGCCGTTCAGATCTTGGAAAAACTGAATGAGAAACATTTGAGATCATATATCATAAAGAGATTTCCCACCTCTGTGTTCATTACGGGTTTTCCTCACGGTGAAACATCTGAGACAGAGGAGGCTTTAGCACAGATTTCTATTTAATCTCATTTCTTGTAATCGAGATATTAAAGAGTTTTTGGAGAATTATAAAATATATCAGTTCTGTATTTCATCCACAAATAATGTAAATATTGCGATACCTTTAAAGCATTGTATTGTTGCATCCGTTTGTTTGAGCGTCCGGTGTGAGTTTGGGGGCGGGACTCTCTGTTCGTTTGACCAATGGCAGAGGGGCAGAGTCATTATTTGTGCCATTCATTTTGGTGATTCTGGGGGTGAGGTGATGATGCACTTCAGCTGTTAAGAGACCTCATTTTTATTTTACTGTATTGAGGCTTGTGTCTGCTCTGTTCCTTCACATGAACCCGTGAGTGTGTGTATGTAGTGTGTGTGTTGTCTCTTTACAGGATTGCAGTGTAGGATGTGTGCAGATCCACATTGAACGAGAGCATGTGACAGTCTGGTCAAAAAAAAGAGAGGATTCAGGATAAAGAGATTAGACCTCATGCAGATTATATGCCATTCATATTTTATGCAGGGAAAAAGGCACTCATCTGAATGAACGCCTTGTGAAGAGAGAATATATGAACCGGATGCCATTTCAGGGAAATCAAGACTATTTGTATTTGCTAGCTTAGATAATCATTTACAGTGCTTAATAAAGCAATAAGCTACTGGATGCGGTAGTTATTTAGCACATTCCTCATAGAGATATTTTTGTAAAGTGTACAATTATTTCAAAATTCACATCTGGGGAATGTCTTTTGGTCTAAATTTAAGATTTATATTTTAATTCAAATGTCCGTCTATTTGGAAAACCCAGTTTTAACATAAACCAATGAACTTGTCGTGATTCATATTTGTCAGTCATGCATAAATGAAATCGTTAAGAATGACATTTCAGTATAATATGTAATATACATATGTATGTGTTTATATCAATTTCATCAATTTATTTGTTTCAATCTCATAATCATTCAGTCTTGCTTTTTCCACAACTATTTAGGCCAGGTTCATCTTTTTAACTGATTAAATTGAATTGTTTTACAGTATACAGATTCATGCTGATTATAAGCAATTTATAGACATTTCGAAAATATGATTACTGAAATAACATAACAGCTGAAAAATATGCCAGGATTATTTTTTTTATTTGTAATTTACAAATTGAGCAGCATATTATTATGATTTCTGAAGATCATGTGACTTGTGATTCTTTCATCTAAAGTGAATCACATGCATTCAGGTTATGCATTTTTTTTTTACAATCAATCTGTGGCCTGTAGCACGAAGCGAGATGAACAAACTGAGTTTCAGAGTTGGTTTAGAGTTGACAAAACCAAGCAAATCCAACCTGGTTTAGATCAGGATCAGCTCGACATAAAATCTCTACCAACTCCGAGTTTGAAGCAGAGTTTGTGATTATCTCTGGAGCGAGTGCGCCTGAATGTGTGACACGTGCAGAAAACAGCCAATCACACGGAGAACATCACTTCCCGCGAGAGTCAGCACAATTCACTTTTCTGCTGAAGATTAAGAGATGTCGTTACTAAAATTACTACTGTAATCAATTTAAATGCATTTACAAGGCACGAATAACACGTCTGCTGCAGCAAAAGTTTGAGAAGGCCGCAGAAAGAAAATATATGACTATGCAAAGGAATCAACTGAATTTAATTATTATATATCAGTTTCTGATATTGATATCTATATTGATATCTTCTTTTGAGGTCAGGAAGATTTAATACAAATGTTTTTGAATGTCTCTTTTGCTCACCAAGGCTGCATTTAGTTGATCAGAAATAATCATGCATCCTTGCAGAAGAAAAGTTTTAACTTCTTTCATAAACAAAATCATTGTACTGCCCCCACACCTTTGAGTGATAGTGTAAATGTTGGCATATAAATTGAATATCACTATCCTAGCATGTGTGCACCAGTAGTATTGTACGTGTTTGGTAAGCCTGTATTTCTGCTCTTATGTCATTGCTCTGAGGGTTGATCTTGGCTCGGCACCATCTGTTTTAATGCTGCGTGTTTCTCAAGTAATGAGGTGCTAAAACAGCAGCTTGTTGCGATTAGCAGCTGGACAGTAATGCTGTCTGTTGAGGACAAATGCACAAATCCAGTCTGCTTTCATTATGCACTGAAGGGAATCACGACTAGAAACTGCTTAACCCTGTTTTTAGACTAGCAGCTATTCTTTTGCACTAATTAAAGATTCCCTCAAGAGCTCATTATGACACTAATATGTTTTGTGCTGAAGGAGCTGAGCGATGAGTAATTGTATTCTAGTTGTATTTCTGCATGAAATATATGATATCAGTGAATGATTTGAAGTTTGCTATATTTAAACCTGCATTAAATAATCACATTGAAACTCTTATACTGTAGATAGACATCTTCTGTGAAATTACAACACACGTTGATTGATTCACTTGAAGAAAAACTGTTTTCTTTATGCTATTGGCAGATGATTTTATCCTAAGCAACTTGCACATTGTCATTTCAAACTTTTGGGGTTAGTTAAAAAAAATATATATATTATTTGTATTCAGTAAGTATTCATTAGATTTATCAGAAGTGACAGTTCAGATATTCATGATGTCAGAAAAGTTTTATTAAGCATATTACTATGATTTCTGAAGGATCATGTGACACTGAAGACTAGAGAAATTCAGCTTTGCATCATATAAATAAATTATATTAAAATAGAAAACAGTTATTTCAACTAATTAATCACAATTTGTCTGTTTTTACTATATTTTGGATCAAATAAATGCAGCCTTTGTGAACAGGAGACTTCATTCAGAAATACCCTAAACAGCAGTTCCTGCATTTTGTGGTGTTTGATATGACTTTAAACAGTGGAAAATTAATTATTGATCATATTCAACTATCATAAAATGATGGATAAAAATAATGTGCAGTTTTGGCCTGTTTGATATTAATAATGTCCTTTAAATATTAAATGACTAACATTTCCCATTAATTTTATTATTTTAGTTATTTTTATTAGAAAATATATACATATTAATATGCATTTGTATTATGTATATTCTACATACTAGTGTTTATGCATATTAATGACTTCAAAACAGTCATTTGTCTAGTTGTAATGTGCTCATATTGTCACTGATACCGATAGTTTTTTGCTTGTTTTTAAAGAGAAAGTGAAGCTCAATTTCAATAAGAAACTCACACAGAACAGGTCTTTGTTGAAGAACACAAGTCGGTTTGATTTCATGAAGAGGCTGCTGCTGTTGGCTACATTAGTAACCATGGTAACTGGATTGTAGCTGGATTGCACTTTCATTCCCATAAAAACAGAGCAATACATGAAAATGCAGCAGTGTCCTCAAGCAAATCATATTTCTTTGTTTACAGCAATACATTCGTTTATTAGAGGATATTTGCCTAATTCTGCCCTGCATGCGTTATTTGTTGTGTGCCGGTGCACGTGTAATATATTTTACAGAGTTCTGCATGCAGGGTCTCAATCGGGTGTTTTTCCCATTTGGTGAGATCTTGACTTGGGTTTGTCAGTCGACCCCACACCTCATAGAGTGCAATGGGCTCAATTACTGATTCTACTATTCTAATAGGGATTTCTATAGGACATTGCCGTTTTATGGCGTAGAAGGCCCTGCGTGCTTTATCTCTCAGTTCATTCACAGCACGATTGAAGTTTCCAGTGGATGTGATTTTCAAACCCAGGTAGTTGTAGTGTGATGTGTGTGTTATCTGGTTAGTGCCTAATGTAAAGATGTGTTGTGTTCGCTGGGATCTGGATCTTTTCTGAAAGATCATAATGTTGGTTTTCTTCAGGTTGACTGTCAGGGCCCAGGTTCTGCTGTAAACCATGTTTAGTCTCTCTCTCTCTGTCTCTCTCTCTCTCTCTCTCTCTCTCTCTACACACTCTCTCTCTCTGTCTGTCTCTCTCTCTCTCTCTCTCTCTCTCTCTCTCTCTCTCTCTCTCTCTCTCTCTCTCTCTCTCTCTCTCTACTCAAATTCAAATTTCAAATTCAAATGAGCTTTATTGGCATGACTTGCACAGTATTGCCAAAGCATTGTCCATTACATGAATAAGGAACAAATGATTATATAATACATAAAACAAGAATAGATCTATGAAGTAAATAAGTACATGCATTTTCTTTTTTTTTTTTTTTTTTCACAACCAAGAAAAATATCTAAGACACTAAAAAAAACAAAAAACATATATGTATATATATATATATACTCTCTCTCTCTCTCTCTCTCTCTCTCTCTCTCTCTCTCTCTCTCTCTCTCTCTCTCTCTCTCTCTCTACACACTCTCTCTCTCTCTCTCTCTCTCTCTCTCTCTCTCTCACTCTCTCTCTCTCTCTCTCTCTCTCTCTCTCTCTCTCTCTCTCTCTCTCTCTCTCTCTCTCTCTCTCTCTCTCTCTCTCTACACACTCTCTCTCTCTCTCTCTCTCTCTCTCTCTCACACACTCTTTCTCTCTCTCTCTCTCTCTCTCTCTCTCTACACAGAGGAATGACGAGGAGGCTGTGGTGGACAGAGGAGGCACTCACTCCATGCTTAAGGCTGGACTGGAGAAGGAGGAGCTAGAGGGTAAATACAGACTAATTATATTCATTTATAAATATCACATTGTCACGTAGTAGTGGGTGCAGTAATCCACAAGGCAAAGGAAGATGAAGGAGGGTTCAATATCTTTTAATAATCCAGATGACAGGGCTAAGCCCACACACATACACGTCTACAAACTAACTTTAACACTGGACAAAGAGCAACTGAGCAGACTTGAGCTTAAGTAGAGAGGCACATGAGGATAATAATAGAACACAGATGAACAGTTTTTTATTCAGTAAGAATGCATACAGAAATACTGAAAAAACAACAACTATATCATGGTCATATCATTTCCACAAAAATACAAAGCAGCACAACTGTCTTTAACATTGATAATAATCAGAAATGTTTCTTGAGCAGCACATTATTATGATTTCTGAAGATCATGTGACACTGTAATAATGCTGAAAATTCAGCTGCGCATCACAGGAATAAATTATATTTAAAGATATGTTTACATAGAAAAAAGTTATTTTAAATTATAAAAATATTTCACAATATTAGTATTTTTACTGTATATTTACTTTTGAAAAAAATATTTTTCCTGTGCATTAACCTTATTGGAAAAAATCAGATAAAATATAGCATATCAAAATATAATAAAAAATGTCAAATATATTTAATCTGCCTATACACAGATATATACCTATATATATTCTATATATCCTACATATGTGTGTGTGTCTGTGTCTATCTGTGTGTGTGTGTGTGTGTGTGTGTGTGTGTCTGTGTGTGTGTGTGTGTGTGTGTGTGTGTGTGTGTGTGTGTGTGTGTCTGTGTGTGTGTGTGTGTGTGTGTGTGTGTGTCTGTGTCTGTCTGTGTGTGTCTGTGTGTGTGTGTGTGTGTGTGTGTGTGTGTGTGTGTGTGTGTGTGAGAGTCTGTGTCTGTGTGTGTGTGTGTGTGTGAGAGAGAGAGAGAGTGTGTGTGTGTGTGTGTGTGTCTGTCTGTCTCTGTGTGTGTGTGTGTGTGTGTGTGTGTGTGTCTGTGTGTGTGTGTGTGTGTGTGTGTGTGTGTGTCTGTCTGTGTCTGTCTGTGTGTGTGTGTGTGTGTGTGTGTGAGAGAGTGTGTGTGTGTGTGTGTGTGTCTGTCTGTCTCTGTGTGTGTGTGTGTGTGTGTGTGTGTGTGTGTGTGTGTGTGTGTGTGTGTGTGTGTGTGTCTGTGTGTGTGTGTGTGTGTGTGTGTGTGTGTGTGTGTGTGTTTGTGTGTGTGTGTGAGAGTCTGTGTGTGTGTGTGTGTGTGTGTGTGTGTGTGTGTGTGTGTGTGAGAGAGAGTGTGTGTGTGTGTGTGTGTCTGTCTGTCTCTGTGTGTGTGTGTGTGTGTGTGTGTGTGTGTGTGTGTGTGTGTGTGTGTGTGTGTGTGTGTGTGTGTGTGTGTGTGTGTGTGTGTGTGTATCTGCCTCTGAAGTGTCATGAATAGAAAAGACTGGTGGGAGGACGAGAGCTAGTATTTGAGAGCGTTTCACAGGGGAAAAGAGCAGCTACTGGAAGCTTCTTCTCTAAACACGTCAGCTGCTCTCCTCCCCGGACGCTATTTTTACATACGGTGAGAAAGAGGCAGGGAATAATTACAGTATCCAAATTAGAATAATAAATGGGTCATCCAGACACTTCGTGTCTAAACAGAGGCTCCGTGTCCTACACATGTCAGAAATAATCACATGCTTTTCTGTTTATGTTTTTGCCTGCTTTATTAGCATTAATTATGAGCATGTATTTCTAACTTGGGCTGATGAACTTGAAGACCTCATGTCTTGATGAGTGCAGGTTTCTTTTGTGTGTTTATGTATTATAAAACATTTACATTTATGTATTTGGTAGATGTTTTATCCAAAGTTACTTAAAAATAAATAAATAAATGTATGTAAATGTATGTTACAGGGGTGTTACTTACTACCAACATTGTATAATATTTTTAATAATAATAATAATAATTTAATTTTTAAGTAATTAGAATGTACATTTTAAATGTGAATTTGTCTCTTTAATATTACGATTAATATGAATTGTCACAGGTGTGAAACATACTGCTAATATTATATAATATTAAAAATATTACTAGAAATAACTAGAAATAATATAGAAATTATATTTTAAATACTATAAATTATGGTATAAATACTATATTAATAATACTAAAATAACACTTAATTCATTCACTGCTGGAAAATATTGCTCCAAAATTGCCTGAAAAAAATTATTTTGTTTTTATTAGTGCTGTCAAACGATTAATCACGATTACTCGCATTCAAAATAAAAGTTTTTGTTTACACGATATATGTGTGTGTATTGTGTATATTTATTATGTATATATAAATACACACACCACACATACAGCAAATATTTTGGAATATTTACACGTATTTACATATATATGTTTATATTAATTTAATTTATATTGTATATAAATATATTTAATATATAAACGTAACATTTTTCTTAAATATATAACATGCATATGCGTGTGTATGTATATATACATACATAATAAATATACATAATACACACATAAACTGTATATCATGTAAACAAAAACTTTTATTTTGAATGCGAGTAATCATGAACTGCACAAATAAAAACTAAATATTTTTAAAAAGACAATATTTTACAGTTGTGAATAACAAATACTGGGCAAAATATTTTTTTCAGGCAATTTTGGAGCAATATTTTCCAGCAGTGAATGAATTAAGTGTTATTTTAGTAGTATTAATATAGTATTTATACCATAATTTATAGTATTTAAAATATAATTTCTATATTATTTCTATTTTGGCATTTTATTTATTTTCATACTATTATAGTAGTATATTTTTTGTAGAACCTTTTTTCTGATTTTTGCGGCCTATAATGGCTGATTTTGCTGCGTATTAATTGTTTGACAGCACTAATTTTTCATGTTTTTATAGTGTGCATGAGGTTTAATTTCAGTGAAAGTTATGTTGAAGTGACCTCAGAACATGAGCCAAATCATTTTCTCTATTGTCTACCGTCTCTGAGTGCTTGTGCTTGTGTTTGATGATAGGTCACAGGACTCTGTATATCGGGGTTCATGTTCCTCTGGGCAGAAGAACTCACCGGCATCACCGGCATCACGGACACCGACACAGAAAGAGGAGCAGGGAGAGAGACTCGGGCGTCGAAGACGGACACCAATCTCCTTCATACAGTAACCATCCATCCTTCCTTCAGCGGCTTTCTTACTCAGTGCTCTTGTCCTGCTTTCCAGTACAAAACACTCTTAACCCTATAAAGCCCGTTTCTAATCAACATGATCAAAACCAGTCGCACACAATCTACTTCATGCCTTCTCTCATCTGATTAATACATTTTTAGAAATTAAAAGGCCTTATAATTGTACAAACGTCCAGCTTCAGCTCGTGTTTCACGGGTCTTTTTCACATTTCTTTCTGAACTGAAGAAGCTTAGGTTTATTACTTGATTATCAAGATATTATTTATTATAAATATCATGTTCAAATGTGAGCATAAAATATGATCATCAGGGATTTGCGGATTTATTTGTTAATCTCTTAATCATTATTGTATTGCATTGCATTATATACTGAACAAAATTATAAACGCAACACTTTTGTTTTTGCCCCCATTTTTCATGAGCTGAACTCAAAGATCTGACTTTTTCTATGTACACAAAAGGCCTATTTCTCTCAGATATTGTTCACAAATCTGTCTAAATCTGTGTTAGTGAACGAGATAATCATCCACCTCACAGGTGTGGCATATCAAGATGCTGATTAGTAAGCATGATTATTGCACAGGTGTGTCTTAGACTGGCCACAATAAAAGGCCACTCTAAAATGAGCAGTTTTATCACACAGCACAATGCCACAGATGTCGCCAGTTTTGAGGGAGCGTGCAATTGACATGCTGACTGCAGGAATGTCCACCAGAGCTGTTGCCGTGAATTGAATGTTAATTTCTCTACCATAAGCCTTCCCCAGAAGATTTTAGAGAATTTGTAGTACATCCAACCGGCCTCACAACCACAGACCACGTGTAACCACACCAGCCCAGGACCTCCACATCCAGCACCTTCACCTCTAAGATCGTCTGAGAACAACTCTATGTGAAGGAGATGTGTTGTAGTGCGTGAGGCAAATGGTGGTCACACCAGATACTGACTGGTTTTCGGACCCCTGGACCACCCCATACAGTAAAACTACACATTTTAGAGTGGTCTTTTATTGTGGCCAGCCTAAGCTACACCTGTGCAATAATCATGCTGTCTAATCTAATCAGCATCTTGATATGCCACACCTGTGAGGTGGATGATTATCTCGTTCACTAACACAGATTTAGACAGATTTGTGAACAATATCTGAGAGAAATAGGCCTTTTGTGTTCATAGAAAAAGTCAGATCTTTGAGTTCAAATCATGATAAATGGGGGCAAAAACAAAAGTGTTGCATTTATAATTTTGTTCAGTATATGTTTTGATCATAAAACTAAAAATTTAAATATCTTATTAAAACATATTATTTTGAGATATAGTGTGACAGTTTGGGCCTCTGAATGAAATTGAGATATTTTTCCTCTGCGATCTCACTGCATCATAATATATGAGCCATAAAAGCCTGATGCATCAAATAAAAAAATACAATTAATTAAAATAAGCCATATGCAAACTTTTTCTTTTCTAAAGGTTCCATACGCTGTTCCGTTAAAAATGTCTTAAATTATTTAAAATGTTGATTTTGTTTTCTAAAAAAGAATCAAAATTAAGCAAATTTATGCTCAAATCAAAACAAAACAAAATACTGAGTTAGAACATGTGTCTTTGCAGTGTTCTTTATTTTCTGTCCTTCCTTTTTTCTGTTTGTTTGCTGTGGTCTCCTCTGTCCCTCTCTCTCTCTCTCTCTCTCTCTCTCTCTCTCTCTCCCTCTCTCTCTCTCTCTCTCTCTCTCTCTCTCTCTCTCTCTCTCTCTCTCTCTCTCTCCCTCTCTCTCTCTCTCTCTCTCTCTCTCTCTCTCTCTCTCTCTCTCTCTCTCTCTCTCTCTCTCTCTCTCTCTCTCTCCTCTCTCTCTCTCTCTCTCTCTCTCTCTCTCTCTCTCTCTCTCTCCCCTCTCTCTCTCTCTCTCTCTCTCTCTCTCTCTCTCTCTCTCTCTCTCTCTCTCTCTCTCTCTCTCTCTCTCTCTCTCTCTCTCTCTCTCTCTCTCTCTCTCTCTCTCTCTCTCTCTCTCTCTCTCTCTCTCTCTCTCTCTCTCTCTCTCTCTCTCTCTCTCTCTCTCTCTCTCTCTCTCTCTCTCTCTCTCTCTCTCTCTCTCTCTCTCTCTCTCTCTCTCTCTCTGTGGCCGTGATCTCGACAGGCTCAGAGTTGGAGTGTGTGTTGCTCCTTTAGCAGCTCATCATGATGACTCAGTCCTGCTATAGAGCAGTTGCTTCTTTTCTGTGCTTTATCATTATCCACGTAGCGTGTGTTGAACACAGAACATTTTCGTTGCCTATTTTAGCCATGTGACCTTTAGAACTGAGCTTGGTGGTTTATTGAAGTCACTGAAATGCTGTGTCACAGATACTCCCTCTCAGAGGGTTCAGTTTCTGCTGGGCACTGAGGATGATGATGAAGAGCACATACCACACGACCTCTTCACCGAGCTGGATGAGATCTGCCTGCGCAACGGAGAGGATGCTGAGTGGAGAGAAACCGCCAGGTACTGACCCATGTGACTCGATCATGTGACTTCACCTGTCTGGATTCAGTCATTCAATATGCACTTATGTGTATGTGTATAAAAAATACAAATGCAGGCAAAAAATATATATAAAAAAACAAATAAAAATTACAAAAGCACTTAACATATTACTAAGATTAAAAGGAAATCCAAAAATATTAAAATGACAGCAAATTATATATATATACATAAATAATATAAAAATAACTGATCTGATATTTCCATCTGGTGTTTTAAATCAGTGTCTCTAAAAAAGTGGATTAATCACATAGTAAAATAAAGTGCGTTCACTTTGCTTATTACACACAGGGACGTGCAGCAGCACACAAACATGCCAAATATAAAAAAATAAAAGATTACAGTGTAAAATAATATTATTGTGTAGGCTACATAAATATAAAAATGTCATACATGTAATAATAGATAGTCATTGTGTGTATAAGAATTAGCCTACCTATTTGCTTGCGTATGAGCAGCTCTGTTTGTTCAGTCTTAAACTTCTTCTGTTTAAATAGCGAATCCGCCCTGGCACGAGCGCAACTCACTCTTAAAGGGAATGGGAGATGAGACTCTGATTGGTTTATTGCACGTTACGCCCCCAAAACACCCATTACTCATTAAGAGAATAGGGACAACCCGTTTAGACCATGTTCCCGGATGCGCTGACCCGTCGTTAAACTAGCAAAAGTGGATTCGGACTCGCCCTGAGTGCACCTGTGCCCTGCGCTTTAGACCATGCGCTTAGATTGTTAAAATAGGGCCCACGATGTCATAAAAATGTATGGTATAATAGACAATAACACAATTATTAACTATTAACACATAGACACAATAACGATTGACAAAAGCACATAACATATTATTAAAACTTAAACTTAAACCAAAATCAAAACTAAAAGGATATGATATTAGAAAAACAACTAAGTGTAGTAAAAAGAACATACAGGAGGCCATTTATATATTTTGTCATGTGATCAATGCATGTGACAAGAAACCCCAAGAACAGGAAATGACATCACAAAGCCACTGTTAGGTTAGTGGCCCAGGACATCAGGGATAGGAAAGAAGTATCCTATCCCATAATTCTCTCTTAATTTGGAGGACTAGTACTTTCTATAGACCCATGGACAGATATTTGTGTCTCCTATTATTCCCTTAAAATGTGAAACATTACCACAATGTGCAATATTAATTATTTATAACTGTTTATTTTAATTTTTTTATAAAGCTGACTCTGAGAAATGCATACGAATTACAATGTACCTGTGCAAATGGCAATACATTCAAATTCAATTCAATTTAAAATGGCTCTCGTGGAAATGTACATGCAGGTCAGTACATGCAAATCGGTTAAAAAATTAAAAAATAAATATTCTGATATTCCCGCTTGTTTAGAACACTGTGCATTTATTATGAATCTGAACTAACCATGCAAAGGACATTTTAAAGCACTTGACACATGAGCTTTAAACTATTTGTAAAAGATTTCTGCTTTTCTCTCTCTCAGCAATCTTTATTTGTCATTAGCCCACAGATAATGAATCAATATTTTGACATCACGGGTTAATGCTCAGTGTTTTTCAGAGATTGATGCTTGGCTGATCTCATGTGTTTTGAGAGCATGAGTGATGTTTAATGCATTAAATCTGTGGAGCGGCATTATTCCAAGAGAGCTGAGGTTATATAAAGAAGCATTGTTGTGTAATGTTTGTGTGCGTGCGATCAAACAGAAAGACTAAATAAAGCACTTATAATGATGATGGTTTCTACGTTGTCATATGGCATCACATCTAAATGCAAGTGCACTCAGCATGAGGTTTGCTTTCATCTTTTCTTCAATAAGCAAAGACAACATGTAGACTGTACTGATTTATATCTAAAATATTAACAATTCACACGAGGCAACACAATTCCCATTTACTTATTCAGTAAAGGTTCTAAGGAAGGTTGTTTACGTTATTGTTTATTAATCTGCATAACATTCATAACAGTTCATAATGCTGTCAAGCTCCAAAAAGGACAAATATGATATATTTGGCATATGAAATAAAGTCTGTACTGTAGATCTTGTGCACTATATTCTGGTATATTTGTACGAGAGCTTCATATGAAAGTTATGCTCTTAATTCTGAAATGTATCTTTGAGCTCTTATTTTCCACAGACATCGGTATTCTGGCTGAAGTTGTGGTTGTTTTTAAAGGAATAGTCTGTCATTTGTTTTGGTAATGTTTGCGTTTTATGATAATAGCATGTTCTTTATATAAAATGCATCATCATCATCATCATCATCATCATCAATACAGTGCTGAACTGATTTTACACAAATGTAACCTTTAAAAATATTAAATCATTGTATTCTTGCATCTTATAGTAATGATAATCACTATTGAGAATAATTACAATTATTGAAAGTGTTATGCAGTAATGGTTTGTGTGTGTGTGAAATGCAGAAGTGACATTTTTCTTGTGTGTAAAATATAATTAGTGTATTTATTCTGTTTTTGTGTGTGCATGTGTCTGTGATTCTTTCTGTGCTCATAAATGTTTATATGTGTGTGTGTGTGTGCTTCCATTGTGTGTGTGTGTGTGTGATGTGCCAGCGCTCATATGCCACGGAGGTGTAAACTGTGTGTGTCAATCTCTGTGTGTGTGTGTGTAAGAGAGCTCAAGCATATGTACAGACTCAGTGTTGTGTGTGTGTGTGTGTATGTTCTGCGTGTGTGTTCAGCTTCTGAACATCAGTATTTCATGAGTTGAGACTGAGAGAGAGTTGCATGTTCATTTGGATACAGAAAAATAAGCAAACAAAAAGAACAAATATATGTGTGTGTGTGTGTTATGTTTTGTAGCCTCCATAACCTGAAAAATAGATCATCACAACATCACTAAGACCCACAAGTGACAACATAACCCCACCGCCTGTTGGTTGTTGTCACGGATCAAAGGTATTTTAGATCATTCTATCTGTAGACTAACTGTATTTTTTATATAATTTAAATGCACTAGAACAAGTCTCCAGAGGTGAGTGTGCTGTGGAAATTGTCTTTAACAAAATGTAGTCATGTTATACACTGAGACCTCACTCTCTTACGAGCATGCATGATTAGCATTACCGAGCTGTTCTGCATCTTCAGAGACAATATACTCTCTGAGCAATGATCCATCGCTTGTCATCAACATCAATGTCCAGAGTTAAATGAACATCATCTGGCAAAAAACGAGGATGAGGTTTATGCCAAACATTTAGCACAAATTAGTCATTTAAAGATCACACACTGTACATGCAAAAAGTTATGGAACTGTGATGATTCAAATGCTATTTATTATTCAGGTTCGAAGTGAATAATTAACACTTTGGTGGCACATATGAAGATGAATATAGCATTCAGCAGATCTATACTGCTGCACATCTGTGCCACTGTTCACGTTTTAGTATAAAATTACAATAAACGTATAAAAAGATCATCTAAATGACGTCAGATTATTGCCAAATTGTTAATATTTCATGGTGATGTTACAAGTGTGATAATTATATTGATATTGATGTGTGATAATTATATAAAAAAGTTTACATATTTTAATTTGTTAAATATTTATTTATTAACATTTCTTTGAAAAATCATGAATGTAGTTTTGCACCAGTAATAATGCATTTTCACAATTATTGTTAAAGCTGATCATTTGTATGTTGTATTTCTTAGAAATGGTGCTGGACCAACAGGAAGTGTCTGGACATCTTGAAGAGGAAGTCAGGAAGAAGGTCAAAGAGGCTCTTCTGAAGCAGCACCATCACCAGAACCAGAAGTTGCATTCTGATGCCAGATTCCCATTTCCCATGATTCTCTTTTGCTGCACATAGGCAAGAGGCAGTCTGAGACCAACTGCACGGACAAAAATGCATTCATTGCCCTTGGTTTTAGCAGAAATACAGGAGGTTGCCAATACATTGATTATGCAAATCATAACTATGTATACTCATTAAGTACTTAAGCAACAGTTTGACTCACATTCATGAATATGAAATGAGTATTATTGAGCAAGGATGCATTACATTTAAATTGATCAAAAGTGACAATAAAATCCTTTATTGAAGGATCATGTGACACTGAAGACTGGAGTAATGCTGAAAATACAGCTTTGATCACAGAAATAAATTACATTTATACAGTATATTGCCCATAGAACTGATTAATTTTGCAGATAAATGACAATATTGTCACTGCGTGAGGAAATGCAACTGTTCTGAATATTCATTCACATTTGATACAGGGCTTATGTTAAGATAAATATTTATAACTATTTTAGCGCATGTATATTTATAATGTTTATTTTCTGTGCCGTGCATTAATTACAAATTGAATTCATAAGATGTGAGTTAAGCTGCATTAAAACAGGTTTTGACTAATAAACAGTGTGTCTTTAAAACATGCCACATTGATGTACTCTCTTAACTAAGCTTTGTTGCTAGTTTCATGCGCTGGCTGCTTTAGCTGCCTTTAGAGTAGGCGCAATCGACTTTCCAGTGTGATGCTTGGTGATTTGTCTCCTCATTTGTTTATATCCATTTTGAAGGCCAAAATGTCATCCTCTGTGCTTATTATGACTGTTTATGGATGTAGAAATCACAATGGTGATGGTCAAAACACATCTGAGATAATGACAGACCTCCATTAATATCATTCTCTTCTACCAATCCATGAACACAGTCATTCAGTCTACATTATGTTAATGTGTGATGTGTGTGTTGTGTTCCATGTCATATGTGTGTGTCTTGTCATTGATGTGTGTGTTGATTGATAGTGTGTGTGTGTGTGTGTCAGATGATGTGCAGTGTATGTGTGTGTGTGTGTGTGTGTGTGTGTGTGTGTGTGTGAAAGTATGTGTGTGTGACTTCAGTGTATGTTTAAACTTGCATGTGTGTGTGTGTGTGTTGTGTGTGTGTGTATTTTATGTTTATATGTGTGTCTGTCTGCTCAACAAGGATGCATGTATGTGTGTCAAAAATACAGTATGTGTGTGTATTGTGGAAATATTATTGTGTGTGTGTGTGTGTTAATATATTGTGTGTGTGTGTGTGTGAGTGTGTGTGTGTGTGTGATCAAAAGTGTGTGTGTGTGTGTGTGTGTGTGTGTGTCAGTGTGTGTGTGTGTGTGTGTTATATATGTGTATTGCTGTGTGTCAAGAAACATTGTATAATATTATTAATGTGTGAATAATGTGTAATATGTGTATGTGAAACCAAGATATACAACCATTCAAATGTGTGTGTGTATGTGTGTGTTGTGAAATGAATGATTTTGTTCAGTAAATATGTGATTAAATGTGTCAAAGTGATAATAAATATTTGTGACAAACTATTATATTTCGAATGAATGCTGTGTGTGTATTTTCTATTCATATGTATTAACGTTTCCACAAAATATTAAGCAACACAAACTGTTTTAACATAATTTACATTTCAGTATATATGTGTGTTTAAATATCTATTGTGTTGTGTGTGTCTATGTGTGTGTGTGTGTTATTTGACAATATGTACCATTGTGTGTGTATTTTGAGACTTCTTTCAATGTATATATGTGTCTTAACTGTGACTTTGTGTGTGTGTGTGGTGTATTATATAAACAGATTTTTTTATGTGTGTGCCAAACAAATCTGTGTGTGTGTGTGTGTGTGTGTGTGTGTCCTTAAAATGCATGTGTGTGTGTGTGTATGTGTGTATAATATGTGTGTGTGTGTGTGTGTGTGTGTGTGTGTGTGTGTGTGTGTGTGTGTGTGTGTGTGTGTGTGTGTGTGTGTGTGTGTGTGTGTGTGTGTCTGTCTGACAGGCGCTTCATCTCATCTCTTTAAGTCTCCTCTGTGGAGATCAGTTGTTTGTGATGGGAATGATGGGCAGGTCTCGTCCTGTTCTCCATGTTGGCCTCTGTGCTGCTCGTCCAGAGCCTCCATCACCTCACCTCTCCCTCCTCCATCCTCCACATCCATCCACCCAAACCAGAACCCCACCGCCTCCTTCAGCCCGGACAGAGACCACGGCTTGGATCCAGGCAACTTTTAACTTCAGAGACTTTCCTTCCGCTGTAGTGCTTCCTAAAACATAACGTGTGAAGGTGGTTATCTCAGCGGAGAGGTTGCACGTGGTGAACAAAATGTAGTCTAAAATACTGAGACAGGCTACGAGAATGCATGATTCTCTGAGATTATATTAATAACAAATATATAAGCAATATATTTTAAATGATATAATGCAAATTATGATTAAATGAACATATATCTGGCACAAAACGAGGATATATGTTAGGGAGTTATTGACATTCTTATGTTAATATACACACTGTACATGCATAAAAGTTATAGGAACTGTGATGATTCAAATGAATCATTTTGCAGAACAAGTTCATTAAAATAAACTGACTGAATGAATCAAATTAATTGAGATATTCTAATGTGCTGCATTCATTCAGATTGACCGTGTTAATGAGACAAGTGCATATGAACAACATCAAAATGTCATAGTTGCTGGTGAGAAGTACTTGGCGAGAATTATTGCATAATATGTATATGTTTACAAATATATAACCAGTTTGAGAGCATAGGGCAACTTCACAGCGCTAAAGAGTTTTGTTGTTTGGTGCAATTTGCTTGTTTCAAATATCTGATTGATTGACATTTCTTTGAAGAATCATGGGTAATGTAGTTTTTCACCAGGAACTCCATGTTTAAACACAATTATTGTTAAAATAATGTAGGGTGATGGTCTCAACAAAAGCATGTACCATCGATTAACAGCCTAGTAACTCAAAGCAGATCTGTCTTTAATGGTTTATGAGTTAGTTTTAAATCAATGGGATCGTTGCATTCTATTGGATGACAGAACTACATTTCCCATGATTCTCTTTTGCTGCACAAGGATATAATACAGAGTAAAGTGTCAATCAGCACCTAATGCACATCCTTTCCTCTTGGTTTTAGCACAAATAATTAAAAAAATCGTCCAATACATTGATTTTTTCTGCACAAAACATAACTATCTATTCATTAAGTACTTGAAGGCAGCAACAGTTTACTTACATTCGTGCTACTGAAAAATGTAGCATTGTTTCTTTTAGTTGGTTAAACCCAAGACTGATGTTGAATTTACATTTATGCATTATGCATTAAAGCAATTTTGAAACCAAATTAAATCCAATGTAAACAGTAAGTGTGAATTTAGTGTTATACAATTTGCCCCAGTAGATACGCAGTGTAATTTTGCAGATAAATGACATGATATTGTACTGCGTGAGGAAGGTGAAGGCTGTTCTGAATATTCATCACCTTGATACAGGGCTTATGTTTAGGAAGATTGCCAGCTTCCCACACGCTAACGCTAGCGCATGAAGTGTACCAGACCCTTCGTTCTGTGCCGTGCATCATTAGTACTGTAATTCATGCAGCGCTGAGCCAAAGCTGCATTAAAACAGCAGCGAGCATGACTAATAAACACAAATCTGTTCATGCCACATGAGATGCTCTCTTAACTAAGCTTTGGTGCTGCTTCATGCGCTGAAAGCTGCTTTAGCTGCCTTTAGAGTAGAGCGCAATCGACTTTCCATAAAGTGATGCTTGGTGATTTATTCATTTGTTTATATCCATTTTTGAAGGCCAAAAATGTCATCCTCTCTGCTTATTATGACTCTTTATGGATGTAGAAATCAATGGTGATGGTCAAAACACATTTGAGATCATGACAGACCTCCATTAAAATCATTCTCTTCTACCAATCCATGAACACAGTCATTTCAGTCTGCTACATTAATACAGCCGATGCTTCTGCTGCGTTCCTTTCATCAGCTGATCAGTCTTGTCATTGATTGATTGATTGATTGATAGTCTCTCCGTCTGCAGGTCAGATGATTCCACCGCAGTCTCAACTGCTGACCACGGAGGGCAAGAATGACGTGAGCCGTGAAAACAGTGCTGTGGACTTCAGCAAGGTAATGATGCACAATTAAACTACACTACTTGTCAAAAGTTTGGAAACATTAACATTTTTTATGTTTTTAATGAAGTCTCTTCTGCTCAACCAAGGATGCATGTATGTGCTAAAAAATACAGTAAAGCTGCAATATTGTGGAATATTATTGTTTTCTATTTTAATATATTTTAAAATGCAATTTATTCCTTTGATCAAAGCTGAATTTTCAGCATCATTACTCCAGTATTCAGTGTCACATGATCTTCAGAAATCATTTTAATATACTGATTTGCTGCTCAAGAAACATTTCTGATTATTATTAATGTTGAAAAAAATTGTGCTGCTTCATATTTACGCAGAAACCAAGATATACAACCATTCAAATGTATGTAGGTGTGTTTGATAGAAATGAATGATTTTATTCAGTAAATATGTGTTAAATTGATCAAAAGTGATAATAAATCATTTGTGCTACAAACGATTATATTTCAAATAAATGCTGCTCTTTCTATTTTCTATTCATGAAGAAACCTGAAAATAAGACGTTTCCACAAAATATTAAGCAGCAAAACTGTTTTAACATAAATTTACATTTTCAGCGTTGCATAAATTACATTTTAAATATCTATTCAAATTGAAAACATCTATTTTAAATTGTAATAATATTTGACAATATTACCATTGTATTGTATTTTTGAGACTTCTTTCAAAAGCATTAAAAAGTCTTAACCCCGGACTTTGAAAAGGTAGTTTATATAAACAGATTTTTTTATTGTACTAAAAAACTAAAGCCAAACAAATCATAAAAAAAATCATTATTCTATCACCAATTCCCTTAAAATGCATGTATTTATTTACATTTTTTTGCTAAATGAAATATATAATGTAGACTTCTACAAACATGCATTTATTTCCATACTTTTTATGGACGTTCTTGATTTTTTTCTTCACAAAAACACAAATTTTACTGCATTTTATAGTGAAATGTCCTGTTAATTCTACAGTACATAAATATTTCACCACATTTGGTTTAGTAACTTCCAGTTTCTGTTAAAATAACAGATTTTCCAGTGTGACATTGCCGTCCCGTCCAGTACTCGAGGTCTGTGGATTCTCTCTGTTCTGGGAAGAGGATTACGCTTCAAACCAGTGGCGGCTGGTCAATAGGGGGCGCTGGGGCTTCAAGTTAGCCCCCTTTAACATGTTAACAATAAGTAAAAATATATCGCAAATATTAACTAAATAAAATCATTTAGTCATAGTATTCTACTGTTAGTTATATTATAATTTATTGAAAATCAAAAAATCTAAACTATATTTCTTTCATATTTGTGTGCGGGGCGCCGGACTAATGAGTGTGTATGTAGGTACACAAACTTTTCAAAAGCATGTGATTTGAGGCTAAGCTCTAATTGGCTTGTTTCAAATTGTCCTTGGGGCGCAGGCTCCTCCCACTTTTGTTGTTAGAGCGAATCAATATTGTTTTTATATGTTTGGCCTCGTGTGATTGGACCGTTCTCAACGACTCTCGTTCCACTCAGCAGCAGCTCGTCAGTTGACAGACAGGTACTAATTAATGTGGAAGCAAGCGCAATATCTCCAGATGAAAGAACATTCGGTTTTATCTTTACAAAAATACCCTTCACAAGGCGTTCGGATGAAGAAAAAAAGATCAAGGAGCTTGGACCAGATCGCCCGTACTTTCAGTTTGTTTGCGCCCCCCCAATATTTTTTAGCACCAGCCGCCACTGATTCAAACCCTCTTTACCTGACACCAGACTCTTCCGTTCCTTGTATTAAGTGGGTACTATGCTGTGATCCCATGAACAGATGACAGAGCGGCTGCGATGCTGTCAGGGGTCACAGGGGTCATGATGGGATGCTGTAATAATATAGAGAGTAATATTATCAAATCTTACAGAACACATGGTCTTTTGCATTATGCAAACATACATAATCTCTTTGGCTCTGGACATCATTTTGACCTTTGACTCTAAACCAGTCTAAGAACACATTTTCATAGGAACCAGAATTCCAGATTTCTACAAAGAGCTTTATGGATTTGTTTTTCACGCTTTTTAATATTCCATATCCAGAATATGGAATCCTAGCAATGGATGGGTTGCATAATTATGGCTTGAAAATACTGAGGTTAGGTTTTTTAGTATTATTGAGGTACTGTTATATTTTGTATTTATATTTAGATTGAGTTTTTTAAGTAATATATTTTTTACATGTTCATTAATATTGTAGTTATAATTTGAGTAATTAAGTTGTCATTTTTTTAACACATCTTTATAACTGCTTAAGTATTATATTTACAGATGGCTCAGCTTTTCAAATCTATTTAGTCTGTATAATAAACCTCCACGGCAGGCTTGGCTCTCAGTGTGCATGTGTGTTTGTCATCTAGTGATGCAGTAACTGACTCTGTGTGTAGATAGACCTGCACTTCATGAAGAAGATTCCTCCGGGTGCGGAGGCGTCTAATGTTCTGGTTGGAGAGCTGGAGATTCTGGACAGGCCTGTCGTGGCGTTTGTCCGCCTCTCTCCCGCCGTACTGCTGAACGGTCTGGCTGAAGTGCCCATTACCACCAGGTGAGCATAGAACTGGACAGGTTAGTCTGTACTGATAACCTGCCTCCTGTTACATGACTGTTTCGTGGCTGATCTGTCAGGTTCCTGTTCATCCTGCTGGGGCCCTTGGGTAAAGGACCACAATATCACGAGATCGGCAGATCGATTGCTACGTTGATGACAGATGAGGTAAGAGGGCATGGCGTTGTTTTATAGTTATTTACAGCTTTTAACAAAGTACTCTGTGTTCACTTTTTAATATTTGATTTAGAGGCATTTAGAATCATTCAAAATCAATAATAAAAAAGTTATAATTCTAAATTCTGATGAAATGAGCTGCATTTATGAAAATTAAATTAAAGTGTGAGTTGTCATAAATATATGTAAAAAATATTTTGACATTTTTATGGAATATGTAATTCAAATTTCTGTAATTTGATCAAAAATGAATTTTTAGACACGACACCTAATAACTAATCAATTGACAGGAATCAGAATTATATTTCATTATACAATATTCAAAAGAGAAAGTTATGTTGTTCGATACATTTCAATTAGAGAACGAAAAAATATAGGATATTTCTTTTTAAAAACTGTTCTTGTCATCGCTCAAACCCTGGTAAAATAATAACATTTTTACTTTGAATAATTACAAATGTATTTTCTCAAAAATGCTCAAATAAAACAAATGCGATTTACATAAAAGCAGTTTTAAATTGTATCCAACATGTTAAGAGAGACATAAAGCTGTAATGCATTGAAGGAATGACACATTAATATCAGTATTGAGTTATCATATGATTGTGTGTAAAACACCGGCACAGATTCCCCAGCGTTGGTTGAGTCGACTGGATTCGGTGCAGACTGAAGCGTTCTCACACTGGAGACTCCTGAGGTCTTTCTCAGCTCAGATTCTCTCTCTCTTAGTCTTACAGAACATGCAAATGACTGCTAATTAGCCAGAAAAGCACCCTCGTTGCTAAGGCAACATCTGAAGACATTATTGAAGATGTGAATATGTACTTTTCTTCCACGCTTCCAGTTTATGACGTCTTAAAGAAAGAGCTTGTCTAAAAATGAAAATCATTTATTTACCACATTGTTTTCTTTCTTTCATGAAACACAAACAGAATAAGGGAATAATAATGTCCAAAATGTGTTTCATTTCTCTCAATTCTGAGTTTAGATCTCACAAATTTGACTTCTCTCAATTTTTATTTTGAATTTTTACTTTTTTTAATGTTGCATCTTGCATTTCTGACCTTTTTTTTCGTAGCATTTTAGCTTCCGTCTTGCAATTCAGACATTTTGACTCTTTGAGTTTACATTTTACAAATCTAACTTTTCTCTGAATTTTGAATTTGTACTCTTTCCTCTAACTTCTGAGTTTCTATACCACAATAATTCTTTCTCACAATTTTGTTTCCGCCACGAAATAGAAAACATTTAAAAGGTAATCGGGATTTTTTTTTATCTCACAATTCTGACTTTTCATTGCAATTGCGAGTTTATATGTCACAACTGACTTTTTTACCTCAGAATTGAGTTTATATTTTTATAGAAATATAAATTGAAAAAAATATTAATATTTATATAAAAAGTCAGGAATTTTGAGATATGAACTGAATTGAATGCTTTATTCTGTGGTGGAAATCAACATCCATACAGTTTTTGTTCTGGTTTTGTCTTTTGTAGGTTTTCCATGATGTGGCCTATAAAGCTAAAGACCGCAATGATCTGATTGCTGGAATTGATGAATTTCTTGACCAAGTTACAGTTCTGCCACCGGGAGAATGGGACCCGTCCATCAGGATAGAGCCGCCAAAAAACGTCCCGTCCCAGGTCAGTGAAAGACAAACAGAGCTGAAGTAGGACAGAACACAGAGCGGTTGGAGTTTAAGAAAATGTATTCTTATTCAGACGAAATATGTAATATGGGGGCAGTCGTGGCTCTAGTGGATAGAGCGTTGGACTTGTAACCCGAGGTTGTGGGTTCGATTCTCGGCTCTGGTAGGAATTGTCCACGACTGAGGTGAGACCCTTGAGCAAGGCACCGAACCCCCAACTGCTCCCCGGGCTGCCCACTGCTCCAAGTGTGTGTGTGTGTGTGTGTGTGTGTGTCTCCACTGCTCCAAGTGTGTGTGTGTGTGTGTGTGTGTGTCCACTGCTCCAAGTGTGTGTGTGTGTGTGTGTGTGTGTGTCCACTGCTCCAAGTGTGTGTGTGTGTGTGTGTGTGTGTGTGTGTGTGTGTGTGTGTGTGTGTGTGTGTCCACTGCTCCAAGTGTGTGTGTGTGTGTGTGTGTGTGTGTGTGTGTCCACTGCTCCAGAGTGTGTGTGCACTTGGATGGGTTACATGCAGAGAACACATTTCACTGCTCATTATACTCTGTATAATTGTGTATGTGACAAATAAAGCTCATCTGAGCTTAATAATTATGTGTTTCTCATGATCTTAAAAGGATTTTGATCTAAAGATGTCTGTTTGAAATATTTCAAAATGTATGTAGACAAATGCTAATTGTGCATAAATATGAATTTGAATTGCATTGAGCGGAATGAGGTGCAGTGCTCAGTGAAGGAAAAGCATCATGATGTGCTCATCACGCATATTACTCCTTCAAAAGAGTTCAAAAACATCCCATGGATTTATTTATTGTGGTTAATATCAAATGAAATCTGTTTGCTAAGTCAAATTCAGATGTGTATGTACAGTAGTAAGTCATGTGATGTAATTGCACATGATTTATAAAAGCACAGCTGGCCGTGAGTCTCCATCTGGTTATAAAGATTAAAATGGAGCATTTGCTGTTGAATTTCTATCTAGAAAATATTGAAGACAGGATTAACTATAACACTGTACTGTAAGAGAAACGTTTAGTGCTGTTCAGTGATATAAGAGCAGCATGCAGACATCAATCTGGAGATGAGCATACATGATTCATCTGAACCCTGATGATCTAAATCATTAATTTAACATTCCCCTGAGATTTCATATGCTTTAATGACCCCACAATTACAATTCTGCCATTATTTACTTTCCCAAACCAGCATGACTTTCTACCACGGACTACAAGAAGAAGACATTTTTGGGAAGCTTGTCTCTTTACACTACAATTTAATACTTACATTAAGCAAGGATGAATGAATTAGTCACAGGTGATATTTGGCATTTATAAGCAGCAAATCAGCAGATTAGAATGAAGACAGGAGTAATGATGCTGAAAGTTCAGCTTTGATCACAGAAATACATTACGTTGTACAATATTAAGATTAACGGTTATTTTCAAATATGATAATATTTCACAATTTTACTGTATTTTTGGTCAAATAAATTCAGGCTTGGTGAGCATAAGATGTTTCAATAAACATTAAAAAATCTTAGCAAAGATTTCTGAATGTAAGAGTAGGTTTAGAGCAGCATCATTTGGTGAGTAAATGATGCAATGCAGTGTAATTATAGCTATAAACTACTTCAATGAACGCAAGTAACACAAGACCAATCATAATTCAGTATGCAAATGTTCTGATGACATCATAGCTGTCTAAAGACACATGTATGCATGTTAAGCAGGCTGAAATAATTGCAGTAGTTTAACATGTACAGTCACAGATTTAGAACCAACACTAACCAGAACGTTTGAGGAATATCACTGCAAACACTTCTCTCTCAGCTTTCTCTGTCTGTGTCTGATATAACAGGAGAAGAGAAAGATCCCTGCAGTGCCTAATGGAGAGCTGGCAGAGCCGGAGGAACATGGTGGACACGCAGGCCCTGAGCTGCAGCGCACCGGGAGGTCAGTCTGGAGTGTGTGTGTGTGTGTGTGTGTGTGTGTGTGAGAGAGAGAGTGTGTGTGTGTGTGTGTGTGTGTGTGTGTGTGTGTGTGTGTGTGAGAGAGAGAGTGTGTGTGAGTGTGTGTGTGTGTGAGAGAGAGAGAGAGTGTGTGTGTGTGTGAGTGTGTGTGTGTGAGAGAGAGAGAGAGAGTGTGTGTGAGAGAGAGAGAGAGAGAGTGTGTGTGTGTGTGTGTGTGTGTGTGTGTGTGTGTGTGTGTGTGTGTGTGTGTGTGTGTGTGTGTGTGAGAGAGAGTGTGTGTGAGAGAGAGTGAGAGAGAGTGTGTGACAGTGTGTGTGTGTGTGTGTGTGTGTGTGTGTGTGTGTGTGTGTGTGTGTGTGTGTGTGTGTGTGTGTGTGTGTGTGTGTGAATGTGTAGACACATCTCAATCACTTGTCAGTTTCTGTGAAAGCCTTCGAAAATAAAAATCATAAACGAGATGGCATTAATATCTCCGTTTAGAGGAAAGGGAGGTGTTTGCTGAAGTCTCCTGCTTTTAGATATTTTAAAAAGTGCCGTCTAGAATCTCAGAAGATATTTTAATTTCATCTTAACAACTGTGCCTAGAAACCAAAGTCAATATGAAATCTTTCATCGATATGAAAACATTTATCATTCATTTTTTTCCAAAATATCTGAGCTGTTATTCTCATTTTATTGATCTATGCTCATATTTCTTTGAATTAATTTAAGGAGAAACATCTGAGACAAAGTGACACATTTTTGTATTATCAGGGTTATTATAGTTCAATAAAACTAAAACCTTAATAAAATATTTTTTGCTATTTGAAATAAAATAATCTTTAACTGAAATAAAAATATAAAAAAGAATTAAACAAACTTTTTATTATTTCAGCTAGTTGCCGAAGCAACATTTCTCTTTCATTTAGTTTAACTTTATGTAATAAACCTTAAATAAAAATCATTGAAAACTATGCAGACATTTAAAAAACACATTTAAACATGCATTTAAACAACAACACTTTCAAATCTAAATGAAACAGAAAATATTAAAATAATAACTATTCAAAATATTAATAAAAACTTTACTAGTCTCTAAATGATCCGAAACTAAACCATTTTTGAAATACTGTTTAATTATGCAAATTAAGTATAATGAATTAAATATGCCCTAATTTGCATGAATTTTGGAACAGAAATCTGAACATTGGATAATGATAAATATTTGCTAATTCTTGTTTGATTTTGTTGACACATTAGAGTTAAAGGTTTTTACAGAGGACATATAAGATTTCTCTTTTAATCACTCTTTAATCAGAAAATATTGTCAACAGACAGACATTGTTTTTAGGAATTTGTATAAAATCATGAAAATGATTTACGAGCAAAACCTTCAGAATACAGATAGGAGTGACGTTTGGTGTATGTAAGTGCGGCTGAAGTGAAGAAAAAAACTTGACATGTATTGTAAATAGATAAAATGCAATAAAATAAACACTTAAAAGTTCAAGTATTTTCTGTCCATTAGTCTGAAACAATATGTTACGAAAAGCCAAATAATCCAGAATCTCAGAAGTGACCATTGCATGGACAAACACAACGGCTTAACTCCATGAGCTATGAAAGGACAACCGCGGAGAAATAAAGTGTTCCTCTTTGAATCCAAATGACTGTAAAAGGTGACGCAGCTCACCGTAGTGTTCATTATGACGGTTGAAGGGCACATACTGTAATAAAGCAGATCATTTACGACGATGCTTTCGTTCTGTACTACAACGTAACCGAGAGCCGTGCCACCGAAGACCAGGTTTTCAACTCTCCAGTGAACTGGACAGACGCCATGTTTGACATTTGGTCACACTCTTCCTGTTGAGTGACAGTTTTCACAACTTTGACTGACTTTCTCTCTTCTCACAACAATAATCCCCTTCTGTTCTCAGATGGCTCTTTTCTCCCAAATGGTTCTGATCAGCCCTAATTAATATTTCTTTCTGGTTAAAGAATTATGCCTTATACAGTATGCATACACTGCACAAAATGTAGTTTTTCTGGATGAATGAAATATCTGGATGATATTTGCTAAATTGTGCTACAGAAAATACTGTATACCAGAATGCAATGCTCTCGATTTGATCTTGCATTTCCAGTGCGACAGATCTGTTTTGATTTTAACATCTCTTTTTCGATTTTTATCAGAATGACAAATACTAAGACACTTTTATACAAAATTGGATTAAATAATGGATTAAAAATAGCTGAATTGGATGAATATTATCCTAACATTTATGTACTACATTGATTTCACTTCTCAGTATTACTCTGAATTATACATATTTTTTGCCACACTAGTCAGTTGTCGGTGAATTGTGAAAATGTGCTGTTTAAAGTATTTCTTCCAGACTATGAAATTGTATTTAGCATTTACTAAATTCAAATATATATTTTTGTCCATATGACAGTGCAACAGTTTTTTCATATGCAAGACGCGCCAGACTGTCTGTCTTACTGTGAAACAACAGTGGTCAGAAAACCGTGAATTCATGTGAGGAATATTTCACATGGAGAAAAACTCCAGCCATCCTAT